>OZ038492.1:15031990-15049490 GCA_964036315.1 Acanthosepion esculentum | reverse complement strand
ATAATAATAAAATCATAATAGTAAAACCAGACATAATAGTAAACCATAATAATAAAAACATAATGATGAAACCATAATAAAATCATAATAATAAAACCAGACATAATATTAAGCCATAATAATAAAATCATAATCATAAAACCGGACATAATTGTAAGCCATAATAATAAAATCATAATCACAAAACCAGACATGATAATAAAAACATAATAATGAAGCCATAATAATAAAATCATAAGAATAAAACCAGACATAATAGTAAACCATAATAATAAAACGTAATAATGAAACCATAATAATAAAATCATTATAATAAAACCAAACATAATAGTAAAACTCATGTTGAAAATTCATGTCTTCAAAAACATGTTTCATCCCCAGCCGCTAAAAAAAATCTTTGAAACCATTCGAGATACTAAGTAAATACCAAATAAGTAAATGTAACGGGATAGTAGATATCATTAAAATGTGGTATCCCAAGACAACAACATTGTCTGTTATTATTGGGGTTTTGGGAAGGATATTAAAAGGAGGAAATTATATGCGTATCAAATTCCTGGTAGCCGTTAAATATGTAAATTGCAAACATTCATATTCATTCAAAGATTTCTTTATAAACAATCAACACATTTACGTTTTATTTGCATGACACCTCATCTGTTTGCATCTACTGATGCTCGAATCTGCTTGGGAACTCCTATTACACAAATCCAAGTCAAATAATAATAATAATCGATATTCACGATTTACATTATTCGGACTATTGTCCTCATTTTTTTCGCAATATTTATTACAAGGTTTTGGCCTTTCGGTGTATTATGTACACTATTTACATTATTTGAACTATTGTCCTCATCTTTGTTGCCATATTTATCAGAACGTTTCGGCCGTTGTACGCTCCGGCCTTCTCCAGGTGGTTGGCAGACTGTTCTAGTTCCACGTGCCATGTTTTAATGGATGTCAGTTATCGGTTATCTTCTGTTAATTCCCCTCTCTACCTTAACCGGTATTGAACTCACACTCTTTGGATCCTGTCACTAGATCTAACTAACGCCTTTATCCACTGTGCCATGTGTCTTTGAGGACATCCGTGTATGAATTTCTGGGTATTATAAAACCTAATGTCTTCAGCAACAATTTTTACCAGTGCTCATATTGCATGTTTTTTTTCATATTGCATGTTTTTTCATATTGCATGTTTTTTTTTCATATTGCATGTTTTTTGCATGTTTTTTTTTTTGCATGTTTTTACCAGAGCTCAGACTGCAATTTTTGTTGTTATTATCGCCAAACTCATCAATGGCTTAGAAGCAATGGCCTGAAGGTTAAGACAAAAGGCCTTCCTTATCATGGCAGCATACAACCAATTTTTTATGCCATAAATTTGAGGAAATTGTTGACCACATAATATAAGGCTGCCCAATTCTTGCCGAGAAAGAATACATTCTTAGACATGACAGGTTATGATAATATATTTATTGCCATGTCTGACCGAGCTATGATATTGAAGATCCGAATTCGTGGTAGAAATGCCACCCGAATGACACCACAAATGGTGATGGAATAGTGATACTGTGGCATTTCCCAATCTTCACACACAGGAAAATTCCTGCAAATAGACCAGACAGGCATAAAAGATTTCAAAAATGGAACCTGCCAACTAATTTATATGACTTACCCATAGGATTTCAATGTTTCTAAAAAAACGAATTTCGAGAACTATCAAATTATAATCACCTGTAAATTGAAGTACGAAAATGTGGAAGCTTAAAATTCTGGTAACCCCTGTAAGGAAAAGAGCATTTCAGACCTTAAAACGCACGAGGGTAGTTACAAATACAAACTACTAACATCCCACCCCGGGGAATCCCATGCCTAACTATCCTTCTAGTTTGTCTATGTGGCATTCAGATGATAAAGTATATTCGTAAGTGTGTGCGCGTATGTGTGTGTATGTGTGTGTTTTTGTGTGTGTTTTCTGTGTGTGTGTGTGCGTGTGTCTTCATCTGTATGTATCCAGTAGACTTGTTTGGTGGTTGTAAAAACGTTCCAAATCAACATGCGATGAACAACTAAACATAATTTCTAATAGACATACACACGCAAGCGTGCACACACACACACACATACACACACACGCATACACACACACAAAGATGCATATACACACACACACAACACACACAAGCACACACGCACACAGAGGTACAAACACAAACAAACACACCACTAGGCTTGAAATCCTTGTAGTTACTTAAGGACGCAACGGGACGTAATAAATTATACTAACGTTGTTTAACAAGTCAAATGCACCTGAAACCTGCTTAACCAATGAAAATCCAACGACACAAAATAAAAATATCAGAATTTCTTTCTTCTTTTTTATCCACATCTCGTTGTCTGATGAAGCTTCAATAAAAATGAAACATGTTAGATTCATAAAAGTTTCCTATTTGTTCTTTATCCTATCATATATATATATATATATATATATATATATATATATATATATATATATATATATATAATCAAATGAATAAATATAGGTAAATATATAAGCAAGTGTTCGTATACAAATACATATATATAAGAAAAACAGTACTCAATGCAATGTTAATAAACAGAGTTATTTAATATATTAAATAAAATTATTATGTATATTTTTAATATATATATATATATATATATATATATATATATATATATATATATATATATATATATATATATATAATATAACAGGCTCATACACTAATATTCCATGGTTATAATTTATTACATTGGAATCGTAATCCCGATCCAATTCATCAGACCTACAAATTCAAAAAGAAATCGGAAAATATAACTCCGGGTATAAAAAAAAAAATTTTAGTGAGAGTGTGTGTGTGGGAGTGGGAAACAAGTGTGAGAGGGAAATGTATGAAAGCTCTAGAGAGAGGGTGTAATAGAAGAAAGAAGAACAGGAAGGCCTAAAGGCGAAGGTGGGGATTAAATTTAAAGTTTTAAAGAGAGGAGTTAAATAACGGTTTAAATGAGTGAGATGCTGATAAATATGAATTATTTTTAGATGCATAATTCACACCGGAAACGTGTCGATACATTTGTGGTGAAACTACGCACAATAAAAAAAGAACGATACTATCTAAACCTAAAATCCAGCCAATTCATACTGCCGATGTATAATCTAAAAAATTTCCGTCTGCTTTGCATTACTAACCTTTTGTATACAAGAAAAGAGAAGATGAGAAAGAGAGAGGAAAAAAGAGGGCGAAAACTGAAAACGAGAGCATTTATAAGAGAACTGATGTGTAATCAAGAATAATAAGACAAAGCATGTAATATCACCTACAAGTTACAAATTTAACATAAACATATAAAAAAATTAAAGAATATTTAATCTAATGAAGACCTACTATTTATATAACCAAAAACACATACGTTCCGGCCTTTATCCAGTGTGCCATGTAAGGACACATATCACAGTGGATAAAAGCGTTAGTTAGATCCAGTAACAGGACCCAAATAGAGTGAGTTCAATACCCGGTTAAGGCAGTGGAGAACTTTCATAGGGGAATTAACAGACATCGATAACTGACATCTGATAACTGACATCGATAACTGACATCTGATAACTGACATCGATTAAACATGGTACGTGGAACTAGGACAGTCTACCCCAGAGAACGAAATAATGGGTTCAGTTCGACATTCCAACTTCCTGAAAAAGGCCGGAGCGTACAACGGCCGAAACGTTGTAATAAATATGGCAACAAAGATGAGGACAATAGTCCGAATAATGTAAATAATATATTTATACATACTCGCACATACATACATATACGTGTGAACATATATATATATATATATAAATACATATACACTCATGCATACATATACACATACACACATATACACATAGACATACACATATGTGCACACAAACACATATACATAAAACTTTACACACATTCATACATATGCATACACACACTCATCTAAACAAATATACAACGTATCTATCTATCTATATATATATTAAAAAGTAAGAAATAAAAGGTAATATATATATATATATTAAAAAGTAAGAAATAAAAGGTAATATATATATATATATATATATATATATATATATATATATAATATAAACAAAAGTAACTAAATGAAATCGACTAGACTATATACCCAAAAAATATATTTAAAAAATTATCATTTTAAAATTCCCAGCGTTCCCTCTTCATCGTACGCATGCGTAGTTACATCAACGTAAACATCAGTTTCGACCGATGATGGCCTGAAGGACGGGCGCATCATACGAAAACCTTTTTCACTTTGTCCTAGTTTTCCCTAAAAGTTTTCTTGATATATCAAAATGTATATATCGTTTTCCCAAACATGTATGTATATACATATATATAAAGGCGGCCTGATGAATGTGTTAAGCATGAAACAGCCCGTCGCCTCTGAGTGTTGACTTTAATGTTCACTTTTATATATATATATATATATATATATATATATATATATATATATATATAAAGAGAAGAGGTTATAGTACTTCCAACGAAAGAAAAGTGTGTATATTAAAAAGAAGAGAGAAACCGGAAACGTTTTTGGTTGTAATGTGGATTTTTTTTAAATATATATATTATGCGTTATATTCCATAATTTTGCTACACGTGTTTTCGGTCTCGCGACTTTCATCAGGCAAAGAGTGGCTATTTCCACATATTATTAAAAGGAATTATTTTTTCTTATGTTTTTCGATGTTAAATAACCTCGATATTAGACATTCTGTTTTTTGTGTGTTAGTGACTCAAATGTCTTCCTTAAACTGGCTGTGAAAGAATTCTGCGTGAAGGGTAATAAAACAACTAAGACTGGTCCGAGAAAGGGTGAGAGAGATATCTATATTCTTATCTTTTACTGACCCCTGTGTGTTCTTAGATCTATTTACATTTTTCTGTGTTTTTGTCAGCATGCGTACGCATACGTATTTTCCCTCTCTATATATATGCATATATATATTATATTATATTATATTACATTATATTATATTATATTCGCAATTTAAATAATAATGAATTAAACTTACGTCTTTTAAACAGTGCTCACAATGAAGAATAGAATCATTACATAGTCAGGTATAGATCGATGTTTGTAATTGCTTTTAAAAATCTTGGAACACGTTTAAAATTCTTGCCTTTTACATTCCAACCAGCTGCACATTCGGGACAAATTATCAGGCGACTATTCGTCTATTTTGATCTTTTTTTCTTTTTTCGATTTTTGCAGGGGTATGAATAAATTCTGCATTTCATAAAATAAGTTAACAACCTTACTTAACGGAAAAATCACTGCAACATCAGATCATTTTAAAGGATTTTTTTTCATCGCTAACCGACAATTTCATTTACTTTTAAGTATCGACTTCCCTACATTCAGCTGACGAGCAATTGCCAACACCCTCGCACTAATAAAATCCCACCTGCATATGTCAGTGTAAGTTAGTAAAAAATCGGAAATCGTTTCTAGGTTGAAAGTGTGCGGGGATAATGTAAATGTATTATATCTTTTATTTCATTTAATTAAAAACTTCTTTATATGACCAGACCAAAATCTATACTTTTAATCCTCCTGATATCTATTAAGTAATGTCAGGCACAAGGCTAATCGGACAAGGTTGACTATGTCAATCAGAACTAAACACATTTGGCTTCAGTGGTTGGGTTAATTGATGTTTTGCTTTTGTTTTTTTTCAATCAAAACAAATACTTCACATACGTATTCTAGTAAAAGGTCTGAATTTCAAATGTTAGACATGAAAAAGTTTGGTCAGCAAGCTCTGTGGAATGAAATCAGCACATATGTAAAGCACTGACAACCACCTCAGTAGACCTAGCATAGGGATAAATACCATCTGTTAAACCTGAGTGGTGGACTGGCTAGGGTGTAAGCTTCCTCGGTGGCAATTGATGAATCATCCCCCTATATAATAAAAATACTATAAAGAGAAAAACGGAAAACTGTTTTAGTAATAAAAAGGAATAAGAACTTTATAAAGTCCTCTGTATACTATCGGTTTCTCAAGTTCACCTTGAGAGAACATTTACAAAGCTAAAGATCATAAAAAACAAGTTTAGGAAATTCGCTGTTGCGTTGTTATTCATCGAAAAGGAACTCTTAGATGAATTAGATGCAAATGCAATTATTGGCCGATTCGAACAATTGTTTAGTGAACATAAACGATTGCTCTTAATATAATTTACTATTGTGCTTTTAAATTTTTAATAGGTGAATTGTGCTGTGAGGTATTTAAAAATATCAACCAATTACTTAAAATTGAACAAAAATAAATTCAATTATAACATTCTCTATTTAATTTTAGTATCTATAGTATTATGTACAGTACATTGTAATTATTAAAAATATACATTTTCCCACAAAAATTTAATTGTTACATTTTATCCAAATGTATTTCTTTGAAATGTTATTTATTCTTTATGAGAAATAAATTATAACATTGTAAATGTGGGTGGGACTAATTTGTCTCCTGGCAACGCATATTTTAGATCCAGTTTACCACCGGTCAGGACACACATAGAGCACCATTACATAGGTGCAGAGATTAGGCTCCAGGCTGCAGAATCTTTATACAAGTTTAATCCTTGACTTTGGTAGTACAGAAACGTCACATATTCTCGTTCAATAAAAGAAACGGAAAACTGGTGAGCATGAATTTGCGCAGTGGAATAAGAACGGTCTGCCTCCGTGGACTGAATAAAGGTTTGAGTTAGAGTTGGTAAACAAACATCTGACGAAGGCTAGAGTGTTCAATCAGTCGAAACGATGTGAACAAAATGGCCATGGTGGTCTGAATAGAAAACTAAATAATAATGATTATTCCTCATTCGAACAAATCCAGATGAAATTATTAATGAGAATGTCTTAAAGAACTGGCAACAACAAAAAACAGAACACTTATGCTCAGAATCAAGAAGTAGCTTGGACACACGATGAGGAAAAATTGACCCTCACAGGACATATTGAGGCCAAGAGAGGTAAAGGCAACGAAACCCCTACCTGACACACTTCTGTGAATGAATAGAGTAATGAGGGAAGCTTCAGCCAGAAGGCATTGAAAGTTTTGTAGCGCCAAGGTCGCCCATGTCCTGAATGAAAACTCCACAGAAAAGAAGAAGAGGAATAGCCGAAACGTTGTGAGAAAATAAGAATGTTGGTCCGAATATCAAAATTATATTTGTTTAACGGCAATTCAACGGCTTCGTTGAGGACACGCTTACACTCGTTACGGGCAGAGGCAAATAGGCGTCTATTGCAGTCAGACATATCGCTACGAAATAGGTGAAATATTGGCGCAACACAATCTTTTTGCGTTTTCTATTTTTCCCGCTTTGACTTCATGCCTGACAGTTCATGAAACACCTTCAAAGATTTCTTTAGTCGTTGCGATACTTACCTTTTTCTCCCGAAGTGAGCCAAAGTAATAAGAAAGAAAGTAGGCCGTCCTGGGTAAGACGATAAACTACATCCGCGTCCTGGGTATGACAATAAACTACAACCAACTGCAAGATCTATGATCAGGAGGTTTTGAGAAGCGTAGAACTATCTCTTAATTGCTGGTATTTCCCAGGTCCACAAAGACCCGGGGTGGTAGCACCTGTTATGGTCCCAGCTATGGACAAATAGTTAACACCCAAACAGGGGTTAAAACCCTATGAAAGTATAAAAATAGGTTTCAATGCGCGGTATAAATTTTTGTAGAAATATTATCAGCAATGAACTTTTGAACGAAAAAATATTACCAGCAAAATATTTTGGAAAAAATATTACAAGCAATACATTTTGTGAAAAATATTACTAGCAATAAAAATCTTGTCGGTATTAAATGTGGTTGATATACCGTAAAACAAACAAATAAGAAAGAAGGAAGCTTTTTGAGAGGCTCAGTTGTAAGGCAGGTTACTTTTCTCGATTAGCATAATTTTCTGTGTGCCAGACTAAATTTTACTTAATAAATAGGCTCATCGATAATTGCAAATATATTCAGAAATCAGCGATTCCTGTCCTATAAGGAAAGTTCAAATAACACACGGGTCGATGAGTACTTTGATGGATTACCATTTAGAGGTAAATAGCAGTGTAAGTAGAATGTGACTATATAACAGACGTTACAATGTTTATAAACTAGAGAAATTAGAGTTTCGTGTGAATACCAAAAATAAGAAAGTTCCAGTCTTATCAGTAATTTGATGGGCCTTTTAAGAAACATCTCCTTGTACGAGACTTAACAATATTTATAAAATTATGAAAACACTGTATCTCGTCTGATCACCAAAGTTAAGCAAAATAGAAATTGAGCAGTAATTTCGTGAGTAACCGTTTACAAGCACTTGGTAGTCTAAGAAGTTATTGATCTTGCATCAGTCTTAATAAAGGAAACGATTTGTTTCGTCTGATCACCAACGTTAAGCAAAATCTAATTTGAGCAGTAATTTTATGATTAACTGTTTAGAAACACGTGGTAGCCGAAGAAACCATTGATCCTGCATCAGTCTTAATAAAGGAAACGATTTGTTTCGTCTGTTCACCAACGTTAAGCAAAATCCAATTTGAGCAGTAATTTGATGAGTAACCGTTTAAAAACACGTGGTAGCCTAAGAAACCATTGATTCTGCATCAGTCTTAATAAAGGAAACGATTTGTTTCGTCTGATCACCAACGTTAAGCAAAATCCTATTTGAGCAGTAATTTTATGCTTAACCGTTTAGAAACACGTGGTAGCCTAAGAAACCATTGATCCTGCATCAGTCTGAATAAAGGAAACGATTTGTTTCGTCTGATCACCAACGTTAAGCTAAATCCAATTTGAGCAGTAATTTGATGAGTAACCGTTTAGAAACACGTGGTAGCCTAAGAAACCATTGATCCTGCATCAGTCTTAATAAAGGAAACGTTTTGTTTCGTCTGATCACCAACGTTAAGCTAAATCCAATTTGAGCAGTAATTTGATGAGTAACCGTTTAGAAACACGTGGTAGCCGAAGAAACCATTGATCCTGCATCAGTCTTAATAAAGGAAACGATTTGTTTCGTCTGATCACCAACGTTAAGCTAAATCCAATTTGAGCAGTAATTTGATGAGTAACCGTTTAGAAACACGTGGTAGCCTAAGAAACCATTGATCCTGCATCAGTCTTAATAAAGGAAACGTTTTGTTTCGTCTGATCACCAACGTTAAGCAAAATCCAATTTGAGCAGTAATTTGATGAGTAAACGTTTAGAAACACGTGGTAGCCTTAGAAACCATTGATCCTGCATCAGTCTTAATAAAGGAAACGATTTGTTTCGTCTGATCACCAACGTTAAGCTAAATCCAATTTGAGCAGTAATTTGATGAGTAACCGTTTAGAAACATGTGGTAGCCTAAGAAACCATTGATCCTGCATCAGTCTTAATAAAGGAAATGTTTTGTTTCGTCTGATCACCAACGTTAAGCTAAATCCAATTTGAGCAGTAATTTGATGAGTAACCGTTTAGAAACACGTGGTAGCCTAAGAAACCATTGATTCTGCATCAGTCTGAATAAAGGAAACGATTTGTTTCGTCTGATCACCAACGTTAAGCAAAATCCAATTTGAGCAGTAATTTGATGAGTAACCGTTTAGAAACACGTGGTAGCCTAAGAAACCATTGATCTTGCATCAGTCTTAATAAAGGAAACGATTTGTTTCGTCTGATCACCAACGTTAAGCAAAATCCATTTTGAGCAGTAATTTGATGAGTAACCGTTTAGAAACCCGTGGTAGCCTAAGAAACCATTGATCCTGCATCAGTCTTAATAAAGGAAACGATTTGTTTCGTCTGATCACCAACATTTAAGCAAAATCCAATTTGAGCAATAATTTGATGAGTAACCGTTTAAAAATACTTATCAGATAGTGTAAGTAGATTGTGGTGTGATACTAGACTTAATGTTTATAACTAAAACAACACTTTCTCTCGTCTAATCACCAAAGTTAAGCAACTCTCTCTCTGATCAGTAATATGATGGGTAACCATTTAAAAACAGAATACCAAAATTTAAAAATAAATATATATAACACTATGTTTCTTCTAATCACCAAGGTTAAGCAACATTGTGTTTTATCGGTAATTTCATGGGAAACCTTTTAAAAGCACTAGTTGGTGTAATAAGCTAATAGATTTAACAAAGTTTATAAAACAAAAAAAAACCCTCTGTGTCACGTGTCATCACCAATGTTAAGCAACAAGCAGTTAGATCAGTACTTTGATTGGTACTCGTTTCGAAACGGCACGAAAATGTAAGTAGCGCATGGCCTTTTACCTGACTTGGTACCGATTATCAAGCGAAATAATTCACGGAAATTGTATAATCAATTAATTCCTCTTTAATAGCAAATTTATTCGAAAACGTCACATTTTTTTGTTTTTTTTTTTTAGTTTTTGTTTCATTTCGATTAAATGCATTTCTCTTTGTCAAGTTCTTAATTGGATTTCATTCTTCGTGTTTGTGTGTTTGTGGGTTTTTTAAGCTTCAAACCAGACGAGCAATTTTTCTTTCTGAAATCCATCCTGTCTGAAGTTTACCTGATCAATAATCAATGAGTTCAATCGCTTCGCCATTGTCGTTTCGTTCTTTACGAAATTGGATCATGCACATCTACAACGCTATTTACAGTTGCATTAATGTGCAAGGCACAAAACCAAAAAGGAGGAGGAGGAAGACTGCCAAGTAAAGCATCCCAGCATGCTCTGCAAATCTGCAGTCAAAGATACTGGTATTCACATGAGCACGAACTGACACCGGCGGACAATATGCAACTATCTTAGCCAGCAAACGATCTTATCTCCAAAATTCCCTATCTGGGCAAGTGACGCTACACAGTCTTCATAGCGACTGCACGCTATTTTAGATCTGACAATTAATGACAATTTATCTTACTGGCAGAAATAAAACAATATTATTCTTTTATGTGCCGTGTCCCTTCAGAATGTAGGCGATCATGTCCCTCCTCATCTTCCTTTTTATCTGTTATTTTTCCCAAACCCTGTTCTGCTATCTATTTGCTCAAAACAATCAAGTATGTTACATGGTGCTTTCTTCTGTCCCTCTTTCCTTCTATCTGTCCTGTGAGTATCAGATTTTCCAAGCCTTCCTTCCTCATTACATGCCGCAACTGCTTTTTCGTGATGTTAAGTATAAGTTTCATTTTTGTTTCCATTCTCTCCAAAGCCTCGTTATTGCCCATATGTTTGGCCCATACTATCCTCAACATCTTTCTTTAGAACCACATTTGTGTTGCTTCAAGTGTCTTCTTCATCTATGATGAGATTGTCCAGCATTCGCTGCCATACTGGAGGACAAATATGGCGTAACAGTTCAGTATTCTTCTCTTTATTTCCAACGAAAGTTTCCTGTCTCTTAATACTCGGCTTAGCTTTTGGAAGGCATCTTTGACCATCCCAATACGTCTTCGAATGCCAGTGTCACACTTTCTGTCCTCTGAAAACACTTCGCAGATATTTAAATTTCTGTACCTGCTTGATTTTAGTATCCCCGGCCTGTAATTTGCATTTGGGGATCATTCTTTTGCTGATGACCATGCATTCTGTCTTCTTGTGGTTTTAGCTTAGTTCTTTCTTCTGGCTTTCCTTCACTGCCTTCCGTAGGAGGTTTTGTAGTTTTCTTTCCACATCTGCTGTCATCACTGTGTCATCTGTCATCTGTCATATCGCCAAGATTGTGGCCGCCAATAATGAATCCTAGTAGAACTTCAGATTCTCTCAGAATTGCCTTGCTGTATTAGTTGAATAGGTCCGGTGAGAAGACACATCCTTGTCTTACAACCCTTTCTATTTTTTGTATATCTTCTTAACTCATTTTCTGTTCTTATGCAGGCGGTTTGCTGCCAGTATAGATTCTTGATTATTCTAATGTACTTCCCGAATATGTCATGGTTGCTGAGCAACTCTATTTGATCTTTGTCGCGTACTTTGTCGAACGCCTTTGCGCAGTCTATAAAACACTTGTACACATCCTTCTGTATTTGTATTGCTATTTCTGATAACATTCCGAGCATAAATATCGCGTTCCTTGTTCCGGCGTCTTTGACGAACCCGTACTGTTCTTGTCCTATCGCTGGTCTGATCCTGCTTCGCGCTCGATTCATCAGATTTCGGATGGTTACTTTTGTTATGTGGCTCATTAGGCTTATTGTTCGATGGAGTTCACATTCGTTTGCGCCTGGTTTCTTAGGCAGTGCTATGAAAATAAATCCTCTTGGGTTTTCAGGTATATCCCCACTGTTGTAGATTTCATTTATTAATTCTGTGCTCTAGTCTATGCGGAGATCATCTAAAGCATATCTATTAAAATTGTCTGACCTTCCCGCTTTGTTTCTGTTCAATTTGTTCAGCGCTGCTTCCATTTCAATTTTTTAAGATTTCCGGCCCGTTCATATTCCTGTGTATTCCTGGTTGTTGTCTTTCGTCGTGCAAGAGTTCTCCTATATGTTCGTTCCATCTCTGAAGTAATTTTTCTTTCTCTAATATCAGCGTTCCGTCCTTGGATTTTATGCAGCCTGTTGATGAACATGTCTTCTGTCCAGTTAGTTCTCTTATTTCTCTGTGCATATCTCCTTTACCTGCGATAAAAATTCTTTCTATTTCGGAACATTTTTCGTTGAACCATTCTTCTTTAGCCTGTCTGCATTTGTTCCTTGTTTCTTCGTGTAGTTTTTGTTTTTTGTTTTTTGTTTCTTTCTTTGTTTTTTGTATTCCGTTCCGTGTCTTGACATTTTTTCTGTTCCCTTTGAATCATATCGAGAATCTCATTTGGGCACCTCGAGGTGGTGTAATGGTTAGCAAGCTTGGCTCGCTGGAACAATTACGACTGACTAGTGATTTCGATCCTCACTGGGTGCCCCCTAATTTCGGCCTTGTGCCACATCTAAGCTACGCTTGGAAAATCACCATCGGGAATCTTATTTATTATCTATTCGTTTTTCCGTCACTAAAACCTCTCTTAGTGTGCCCCACTTCAAGTTTCCAATTTCATTTTGTTTTCTTTTTACGCTGTCCATATATTTTTCGTTCAGATCTGGATTTCTCAGGTATCTGTTGTATTGCAATTCGGGTGCTACGTTAGGCTTCTTCAGTTTCTGTAGTATCATTAGTTTTCATATAACAGGGAGGTGGTCGCTGCCGTAGTCGGCTCTTGGGTAGGTTTTGCAGTGAATAACTGAATTCTTTGTTGATTGTTATTTAGTATATTTCGTCTTTAGTTTCTCCTCCTGGGCTTCTCAATGTCCGTAATCAGGCTATTACCTTTGCCGTGCACCATTAAACCCATTTTTCTCCGCGTTTGTTGTGGGTTCCTTCTCCGAATTTGTCAGTTATTTCACCAACCTCTCCTTGTCTACTTAGGCATTCAGAAAACATTTTTAATTTCGTAAGTACTAACTTTTAAACCTGTAGAGTCTGGCGAGAAAACGCGTCCTTGTCTTACACAACTTTCTGTTTTTGTATATTTACTGAATTCCTTTTCTATCAGTATGCAGGCGGTTTGCTGCAAGTATAGGTTCTGGATTATTCCAACATCCTTCCCAAATTTGTCAGGAATCTAACAGATCTATGTGATGCATTTTATCAGACACATTTTCATAATCTGTAAAACACAGCTTCACCTCCTTCGTTTGTATTAATGTTTCTGATATCATTGTGAGCATAAATTGGAAAAATAACTGTATAATACCTGAATAATAAAAATAAAAAACACGCACTTTTTAAATGATGATAATATATATATATATATATATATATATATATATATATATATATATATATATATGTAAAATGGACAAAGTCCGACAATTATTTTAAGGCATTTTTATGTTTATACATTCATACATTCAGGCCGGTAAATGTTGTTTAATATAAACAGAGCATTTACTTAAATATTTCTATCTATAAAAAGAATGCATAAACATAAAAATGTCTTAATATATATATATATATATATATATATATATATATATATATATATATATATATATATATATATATATATATATATATGCTTATCAGCTGTCAATATACCTCATAACACCCTCGAGCGCTTACCCTTGGGGCGGGTATAATGGAGATCAACGTGTTTTAGTGGACTCAGCAGTTTTCAATCAGCTTGTCTGAATCGTCTTCAAGAAGCGAGAGCAAGATCTAAAAGGTCAGCCAATCTAACAGTGATCTCATCCCAAAATTCTTACTCTTGCTCCATATGCGGCCTCCTTTGTAAATCACTAGCGGGTCTTAAGTGCCACTTAAGATTATCGCACAAAATTCCATAACTGAATTAATTAAGTTGTCAGATCCTCATATGTCGAAACCGACGGTAGAGTCCATTATATATATCTGAAAAAACGTATTGTCAGAAAGTGGCTGAAACCTAAACAGAAATAAGAGGACGACACGCTTTCAATCCGTAAAGTGGAAAAAGATTAATACATCCATGCCTCATTTTATAGATCTGTCCATCTTCGGTCTACGAAAAAAAAAAATGAAACAAAATAGAAACAAGATTTCACATAGACATTTCAATGTCTTCTTGATCTATACTTTGAATATTGCTCTCACGCCTAGTTTGGTGCTATTACTATATATTTAGAGATTCTTGATAAAATTCAGGGAATCTGCAATATTATTGGTCGTGTCCCGGTATCACGTCTTCATTCACTATCCCAACGCCGAAATGTGGCCTCCCTCTGTCTTTTCTATAAATATATTCATGGTAATTTTTCTGATTAACTTTCCTCTTTGGTAATTCTACTTTCGAAATTTAAATGCAGTACTCTATTGTCAGTAGATTGACAGGTTTCATCATTTTACAGTTAAAATAGCTACATGTAATGGTAAGTTCTATGTTACCAGTTTTTTCTATCGAACTTCTCGCCTGTAGAACTTTCTTCCGACTTCCTGATATCAAACATTTAAATCCTGTTCTTTTTGTTCTCTGTCTTAAACAATATTTTTCTTTTTCTCATATTATTTCACTCTCAGTAACACTTTCCGTCTTAGTGGCTTTATTACATTGCTTGGGGTGAAATGATTTTTAAAATTTATCTATTTTCCTGGTTGATACGGATTTATTGAAATTCTCAATGTCTACGTTTGTTGTGTATTAGAACTGTCTACTAGAAATATTTCTATTTCTGCTTGAATTAATGCATCTGTTATATTTCTCGTGTCAGAAAGCAATCTCTTTACAACCCAATTCTGTTGCATCTGCCTGTTCCACTCAGACAGTGTCTTAGTGAGAATTTTGCTTCTTCAAACACTGGAATCATAATCACTTGAAATCGTGAGTCAACCGACGCCTATAACCGTATAGTATGCACTATTTTATGGCAAAAGAGGAAGAACTCTATTTTATTCAGAATCGGATACGACGTTTCTTTGAACGATCTATTACAAATGGGTGTGTGTTTTCCTTCCCGGCAATTTATGTGCAGAGGATACCACGGTTTATGCTTGTTCCTTGCGCCATTCACCGGGGAACGATTGGGCCGGCTCTGTCAAACGGATTTGACGCAGCCCGAAGGAAAGCTTACCAAGTTCGGTGGTCGAATGCAATTGATTCAGTAAGAGCTAACCAATCTCATTTCCAACGGTGAGTTCCGAACATGCGTTGATTCAAGACCGTTTCGACTTCCTCTTTAACCATCGTAAGCCACGTATTTAGCTGTCCACCAAGCCGATTCCGCCAAACCTGTGAAGGACGGACGTCGGAGAAGAGGTTGTATTCATTTGAACGTGCAAATTCATTGTCGTTTCAGTTGGGAATTTGGATTCACCAGGGGTTCCCAGCTGCATGTACACAAATTTGGGGGTAGTAGGATCCGAGCAATGATTCGACTAAAGCGCCGAAAGAATCGCTTTCCACACCCAACACAAGTCGGTGGTGAAAGTGTCGCGATAGGGACGCATGGGTGGGAGTTTGAACGGCAGATGCAAGATACGTAGTCATGACGTGGCACAGCTTATTTTATGCTACTACATAGATCAGCATGAGATCGTCCCCAGTGTCCGGCTCATCTACTGGTCATCCACTGACCAATCTCTTACAGCTCAATCGGGAATAATTGGTTTGTCTTATTCAATACCACCAAAACAAAGTCACCAAGCAGACATTAAAATTACTCTAGTCCTCCTTGTTTGGAATGTCTATAGGAACAAGGCCCAAGTGCCACTCGAGGTAGAGGTCTACAAAATAAGAGCCGCAGTTTATGGAGATATTTGGTGAAGATAATGTTTAACCCTACATATGAACAGGTTAAGATCGTAATGATCGGGGATGCATCCTCATGGGAGTTTAGAGGAACATTTTTCATCACCTTCTCTTTCATTTGAGTATGCTGTATTCGCTAATTCCTAGGTACTTATAAGCTTCATCTTGTTTCAGTTCCCTAAACTTTGTAACAAAATCTAGATTTATTGAATGTGTTTCTGTAATTCTTCTTTTCTTGAATATTACTTTTGGACATTTATCTAATCTGAAATTCATTCCGATGTCTTCACTGAAACATTTTACAGTATTCAGGGTACGCGTCAACTGATTGTCGTTTTTAACAAAGAATTTGTTATCATCTAGGTAGAATAGATGATTAAACACTGTCTTTTGTGCTTGTATCTATAGTTATTGCTGTTTAGTTCATGCGAAAGTGGGATTAAGGACAGACAGAAAAGAACAGAAGGGGTGACAGGGAGTCTCACTGAAAGATTCCTCTTTCAATATTCAAACAATAGAAAGTGGCAGGAGACTTGCTGTGATTTAGGTATAATATGGTTTTCCACTGTTCTATATTATATTTAAGTAAATTTACTATCACCGGGCTTTCCAAAGCCTTACGGATCCAAGAGTGTGGCACACTATGAAAGTATTTCCTTGATTGATTTCATTTATTAAATTGATACTAATCTTCTTGCTTATCTGGATGGAAACATTTGAATCTCTTGAACTCTCATCTAGGATTGATAACTCACATCTGATTACCTAAATTTATTACTGCAATTTTGCCTTCCACTTGTGCTCTTTTTGTCTGTTATTTCATCTTCTAATGTTTTTATATTAAGTTTTTCAGTAAACTTTCTGTTGCATATATATATAACATTATTTAATTCTCCGGTGCACGGTGGAGTAATGGATAGCGACTCGGATTGAGGAATCGGAGAGCCGAGTTTGAATTCCAGTCAAATGCATTGCATTCACTTACATGCTAATACCCTTGGGAAAGGTATGAACCTCTTCATCTCCCCCCAGATATGGGTAAATAGCAATAGAGACCTGGTTCTAAAGCCTTGGATGCCAACTAATCTACCGCAGAAAGAAATGGCAACCTACTGCGTGGAAAAAATCTGCCTCGTCAGTCATGTATCGAAAGATACAAGATCGCCAATGCGTGTAT
>OZ038492.1:15018239-15031790 GCA_964036315.1 Acanthosepion esculentum | reverse complement strand
TGGAAGCAAATCAGGTCTAACCACCCCGGGTCAGGATGGACCTGGGAACATAGATCATGACAGGATTCCGTTGAAAATCGAATTACTCTTCTAATCGAGTGAACTACTTGTGCCTACCTGAGAAGTAAATACAAGCCAAGAATGAATTATAAATATTAACAACAGTAGTTAAGAAAGTTTCACCTAATAAAATCATACCGTTCGTTCCTGCGAGAGAAAAAAAGCCCAAAAAGAGTTAAGAAAATGGATATGGAAATGAGGCCGGAATTAGACTTGGATCTGCTGTGAAACAGTCGGCATTTGCACTTCAGTTGCTGAGTAAAATTACCGATGTGGAGAGTGAAATCGCTGAACCATGTTCAAATTTCAGCCAAGTGTTCTACGTTCGATTTCTTGGCCTTACGAAAGCCACGTATTCATCTCTTTTCCCCTGCCAACTTACTATGGGTTAAATAGAGATACTTTGTTTGGAAGCCAGTTTAAGTGAAAAAATATTCTACATTCCAAACTATGGAAAACTAGAAACCACTACAATATCCTTCTCAAGAAAGCATAGCCATCCATAGACAATAAAGAAAAGAAATATGTGGAGAGCCATGTTCGCCTATATTCTGAAAGCATATTAAAAAATAGATGTGGTCCCATACCTTTCTTAAATATGATCGTCCTGGGTATGACTATAAAATACATACGTGTCCTGGGTAAGACGATAAACTACATCCGATAGTAAAGGGGGGGATGAGGAATATGGAACCCCCTCTTAATTGCTGGTGTTCCCAGGTCCATCCTGACCCGGGGTTATAACACCTGTCAGGGTCCCAGTTATGGGCAAATAGTTAAACACCCCCTACCAAAAAGGGGGCCAAAACACTATGAAAGTATAAAAATAGCTTTTAATACCAGCAATATATTTTTGAAAAAAAATATTACCAGCAATAAAAATCTAGTCGGCATTAAATAACCCATTGACGTTGTGATGCCGTAAAGCAAAACAAACCAAACCAAACTTAAATATGAAATTATCATGAAACGCTTTGAACCGAACTCGTAAAGTAATTCCTACATTGATTAAAGGAAAAATTAAACAGGCACTTATCTATCTCTCACGGGGTATTAGGGATCGGTTCTAAAAGAATAGTGAACAATAAGAATAACAATAATAATATTCAAATTAGGTTTAATTCAATGTCTCATTTAGTCAACCGTTGTGTTTGCGATAACGAGTTTCACATAAATCCGTTCTTATATAGTTTATTCTTTCATGTAGATTAAAGAGAAAAATGCTTCTTTATGTCATAGATAAAGCCAGTCTTCTTTTTCTTTGTGCTGCGTCTATTCAGAACATCAATGATCATGGCTCTCCACGATTTCCGGTCCTTTGTAGCGATTAATAAATTGTATTTTTTGTCATTGCTCCTAAACCCTTTTTCTGCCATGTATCTACCCAAGCTTGCTAGGTAGGTTATGCTCCGTTTTCTTCCTTCCGTCTTGCCTCACTATGTCCTGTCAGTGTCACATTTTCCAAGCCCTCTTTCCTCATTATGTACCCTAGAGATTTCAACCGTCTCTTTCTGATGTGAAGTATAAGTTTCCTTTTTGTTTCTATTTTCTTTAAAACCTCGTCTTTGCTGACATGTCCGGTTCACGGTATCCTCAGTATCCTTCTGCAGAATCGCATTTCTATTGCTTCAAGTCTCTTCTTCATCTGTGGCGAGATCTTCTACTATTCACGGCCATAAAGAGCGATTACTATTACGTGACAATTCAGTACTCTTTTCGTTGTTTCTAACGAAATTTTCCAGTTTAGCTTCTGGAAAGCATCTTTCGCTATACGAATGTCTTTGGACTTTCTCTACTCCATTAAAACACTTGCCAGATATTTAAATTGTTGTACTTGCTTGATTATATTTTTCTCCAATGTGTAATTTGAATACACTATTTACATTCTTTACTATTGTCCTCATCTTTGTCGCCATATTGTTGTACTTGCTTGATTATATTTTTCTCCAATGTGTAATTTGAATACACTATTTACATTCTTTACTATTGTCCTCATCTTTGTCGCCATATTTATTACAAAGTTTCAGCCTGTCAGCATCTGTCTATATTTCTGAGATGAGGTATTATGTACACTATTTATATTATTCGGATTATTGTCCTCATCTTTGTTGCCATATTTATCAAAACGTTTCGGCCTTTCAGTATCTGTCTATATTTCTGAGATGAGGTAGTATGTACACTATTTACATTATTCGGACTATTGTACTCATCTTTGTTAAATAGTGTAAATGGTGTACATAATACCTCATCTCAGAAATATAGACAGATACTGTAATTTGCATGTTGGATGGTAGCTTTTGCTGCCGACTGTACTCTATATGAAAGAAAATATTATTAGAGTGCCATTTTTTCTCTTGCCATTCTTACCTTTATTTATTTTATTTTTCAGAAAACCGATAACTTTCACCGGAAATAGGGGTGAGAATTTCAAATGGCTTCCGGTTTAAGAAATGTGCCGCTAAAACTTTAAAAGTTTTTAAATATCCAATCAACAAAAGAAAGGGTAAGTATAATCAAGATCCATATTGTTTCATTTCTTTTTCTGTTATGTCTTTCATCAAATTATGTAAATATTGTGTTCAAAATTGTGTTATTGTTTTGAAAGGTTTTTTAAGTTTTGCTTCGATAAAACAGCTTAATCTCTAAACAAAGTCTCCGACAATATGGCACGGTGAAACACCGGTTCTCGTCCGATCCCCTTGTCAGTACCTACATGGGTGACTGCTTAGGCTGCTTAGGCATATCAGGTGTTGTACACTTTGATGTGCGTGTGATGTAATGGATAACAGCCCGGAATTGGAACTCGGAGAGACAAGTTCCAATTCCAGTCGAGTTCGTTATATTCACTTATGCGCAAATACCATTTAGAAACATAAAAATCCATTTCTTTTCCCCCAGCTATGGGTTAATTAGTAGGAATTGTATCAGTAAACCAAAAATTGTATCAGTATCTCCAAAAATTCATACAAGCTAAAACTATGTTAATAACCTGCAAAAGGTTGATAAACCGTAAAAATCAAATCAATCAACTGACCATACGAAAAAACAAAACCAGTGTCTCTACAAAGATGGCTCATATAAATGTTATACTCTCTGAAGCAAACTTCTTTACGCTTTATACAAAATTTATTCAAACTTCCATATTCTTCCAAAATGTTCACCCAATACAAAGCTCAAGAGCCACTCGTGGTAGAGGGTTACTGAATGAGATGAGTAATATGAACGTAAGACGCGGGAGAAAAAATTAAAGATTATGGAGCTCAATAGGACAGACAAAGATTAAATGTTAACTTAAAAAGGTTAGCTTTGTAGTGTTTAGGGAAGCACTCATACGGGATCTTGTTCAGCATAGTATTTGGGGGGAAAGCCGTGTGAGTGAAACTTCCTCCTTACAAATGGAATAGGGTGGAAATGAGGTGTAAGTGATGCCGTGGATTTGCCGTTTATGTAGCATGATGATTTCTGAATGTAAATGTCTGAACTGGTGGAACTAAAGTATTCTTTATAAAAAGTTCATCTGAACTTTAGCTATGGAATGAACAACAGACTAGCAAGAGGCATGCAATATTGCGCCTATGGGGAAAGAGGTTGCAGGGTGGAAAATAACTTTAACCCCTCCCCGACTAGTCCGGGTAGACGATTTTGAACTCTGTCATGGTTGGAAAGGAAGAATTGAGCAAATCCAATATTCCATTTTGGACTTATGTGTCTCTCCTATGAGTTATTAAGTAGTGTTACTAGAGCTGTGAAATCTTGCATGCATTAGTTTCAACTCTTTTTATCAATAACTTTCCGGGTAAACTGACATCTGATTGTTCAAAGAAGACTTCAAAACTAACTAGTAGAGACTTTTCATGAAAATGGACAAAATCTGGCATCGTGTTGCTATCAAGTGCCCGCAGAAAAAAGGGCTTAGCGCCCTAGAACATTCTTGATGTAATGGAATAACCTGT
Organism: Acanthosepion esculentum; assembly: GCA_964036315.1. Classification (NCBI taxonomy): domain Eukaryota; kingdom Metazoa; phylum Mollusca; class Cephalopoda; order Sepiida; family Sepiidae; genus Acanthosepion; species Acanthosepion esculentum. The sequence continues at coordinate 15,027,777 of OZ038492.1, read as the reverse complement.
CACCCTCATGAATGACTACACTATAGGTAGTAACTCCCTATAAGTATCTGTAAGTCAACGGACTACAGATTCTAGCTGAGATCTTTTCGGCTTGATGGTCGAACTCTCTGCCTCTGATCAGAGAGGAACCTGAACGAGGCTCAGCCGAAGGGTAGAGTCTCGTTCAGGGAGGTTGACCAACCCGATCCCGTTATGCGAGTTCTACGGGCATTTTTTGGTCGAGCCTACGGGCTCGGAGAACCTACGTTAAACCCGGCCTTGTGCCACATGCAACCCTCGTGGGGGGGGGCAGAGAGGAACCCAGACGAGGCTATGCCGAAGGGCAGAGTCTCGTCTAGGGTGATAGACCGACCCGACCCCGTTTTTTCCGGGGTCTACGAGGAATTTTTGCCCGTGACTACGGGCTCGGATACCCCACGTTAAATTTGGCTTTGTGCCACATCCGACCGCGTGGAGCGGTTGGAAAATATCCTAGCTGGGATCTTTTCCAGCTGTGCTGGTCGAACTTCCTGCCTTCGGGCAGAGAGGAACCCAAACGACGCTATGCGGAAGGGCAGAATCTCGTCCGGGGAGGTAGACAGACCCGATCCTGTTTATGCGGGGTCTACGGGGATTTTTTGGCCGAGCCTACGGGCGCGGAGTAGTTACTAGATACCGTCTAGCTGGGATCTGTTGTGTACGCCTCAGACTTACGCGATAACTACCGACCTTCCAGTAGTAGCACTCACTACTGGATTCACTTGCGATGATCTTGTGCATCACTGTTACCATTATTCTTATTGTACTGGTTTTTACAATAACCCTTTACTTATTTTATCCACCTTGTTTTTCAAGTATATATTCCTATTAGCATGGAATATAACAATTCTGATACTAGATTAAGGGATGTTTATCAACAATGCAAAAGTATATATCTAAATTTAGGAGGGGAAGAAAGAAGGTCTGGACGTCCTGTGACTACCACAACCTAGGAAAACATTGATCATGTTCACCTCATGGGGATGGATGAAAGGCGATTAAAATCAAATCGCCAGTGTTGTTAGCATATCCCGTGAGAGAGTTGAGAATATTCTGTGCAAGGAAGTTGGCATAACGAAAGTTTCTGCCTGGTAAGTGCCACGTCATCTGACATCTGATCAAAATTGCACCAGCGTGATGACATAACGGGAAAATCGGACATTGTTTGAGGCAGATCCCGCTGGATTCCTTGAACGTTTCTTAACCCAGGATGAGTGTTGGGTTCATCACTTTGAGCCAGAGAAAAAAAAACAAAAAAAACAATGAAGACAATCCATGCAGGGGAAAACACTCTTCCTTACCTGCTCCAAAGTAGGTTTCATCTACAGGGAAGGTGATGGACTCTGTTTTTTGAGATGCAAAGTGTTTATTGATATATCTTCAAAAGATCCACACCATCAATGGTGAGAACTATGCCAACATACTGAAGCACCAGAGACGAATATGCAATGTAATTGACCGTGATCTGGCATCTCGTCTGCAGTCGCTCTCTAACAGATGTGCCATCGCCTCCCTCTGTCTTTTTTTACAAATACTTTCATGGTAACTGCTCCAATGACCTGCTTTCGCTGGTTCCCAGACATCATGAATTTAAGCGTTCTACTAGGCTGGCATCTCGCTCACACCATTTCACTGTCGAAATTGTTAAATGTAGCCGTCTCTTCTACGCCAATAGCTTAATGTCTCGCACTTCTCGCCTGTGGAACTCTCTCCCATTTTCCTATTTCCCTGATAGCTATAATTTCCAACTATTCAAATGTAATGTCAATCGACCTCACCAGATGCCTTGATCTATCCCCTATCCTTCTCTTCATCCTTTCCTTTATCACTCCTATTTGGACTCACTCCAATTCTCTGTAACCCCTTGCGTGCTAGTGGCTTCCCGCCTTACTTGGGGTGAAACGCCTAAAAAAAAGAAAAAAATTACAAATGGCTGTCCAACCGAAACGCTCAGGAAAACTGACGAAAATCGACTTGCTTCATCAGGACAATGCTCCAACATAAAAGTCCTTGGTTTCAATGGCTGCTAGCCGTGACTGTCGAATTGAATTGGTTGATTACCCTCCTATTTTTTCTGATTTGACTATCATCTGTCCTCCAACATGAAAAACACTTGGCTGCTAAACAGTAACTCTGTGATGATGACGTCATATCTGCTGTCGATGACTTTTAATGAATAGTCTTCGTTGAACAATCAGATGTATGTTTTACTGGAAAGAACACAACACAGTTTTTAATAAGAAGAGTTGAAATTTGATTCATAACAGACTTCACATCTCTTGCATCAATCGTTCATATTCAGTCTATGAACTTTTCAACCCATCATTGTACCTGGAAAGTAACAATCAGTCAGCCCATGTGCCATTCGTGATACACGCTTGGGCGATCATGTATCTTTCGATACATGACTGGCGAGGCAGATTTTTTCCGCAACGGGTTGAAATTTGATTCATTCAACGTTACACAGCCCTAGCATCACGCCTTCAATCTGTGAACTTTACAGCCTACTCTTGTACCGTTCACTATCTATATATACACATCGATTCCTATCTTTCTAACTTCTGGATATTTCTGTTGAGTTAATGGCAGTGACGACCAAAGCAGATGTAATATTTACTTTAACAAGACCTGTGAGCAGAAACAGAAATACGAAACTATATAATTAATGTATTCTTGATATTTTATCTTACTGTTTTAGACAAAAATACAAGACAAAATGAAAAGACACTATTTACATTATTCGGACTGTCATCTTTGTCGCCATATTTATTACAATGTCTCGGCCTTTCAGTATCTGTCTATATTTCTGAGATGAGGTATTATGTACACTATTTACATTATTCGGACTATTATCCACATCTTTGTCGCCATATTTATTACAACGTTTCGGCCTTTCAGTATCTGTCTATATTTCAGAGATGAGGTATTATGTACACTATTTACATTATTCGGACTATTGTCCTCATCTTTGTCGCCATATTTATTACAACGTTTCGGCCTTTCAGTATCTGTCTATATTGCTAAGATGAGGTATTAGACACACTATTTACATATTTTCGGCCATTGTACGCTCCAGCCTTCTTCAGGTGTTTAGAATGTCGAACTGAACCCTTTATTTCGCTTGCTGGGGTAGACTGTTCTAGCTCCACGTGCTATGTTTTAATGGATATCAGTTATCAGTTATCACCTGCTAATTCCCCTCTCCAGATTCACCACTGCCTTAACCGGGTATTGAACTCGCAACTGTTTGGGTCCTGTCACTGGATCTAACCAACGCCTTTATCCACTGTGCCATATAGACAGATACCAAAATGAAAAGACTGAAACATCGAAAATGTAGAATAAGTCATGGAATAACATTAAAATAAAATAGCTTCATTTATGAATTTTCAGCCGTGCTAAGTTGGTCAGATCATTTCCGGTCACAAAACACTAATTGAAGTAACAAAGATACGTAGGCTTTGTCCGAATGATTCGCGAGTTATTGCCTGATCTCAAATAAGGTTTTCATACAGACCTTATCGTTATTTCCTTTATGGCTTTCTAAACCTAAGATCGTTTTGCCGGGGAGCCCTAGGGCCCCGAGCGTGTGGTCCAGGAGCTCTTCAAAACTATTATTTTTTTCTTACCACCACGAGGATTGTGCCAAAAGAAAAACTAGGAGATTTCCTCCATGGTACCTAGACTTTATGAATTTAAGCGTAGAGCTAGATTGGTGGCTCCGTCTCTTTATTTTACAGGTGAAATGGCAGCTAGATGTAACTGTAAGTTCTGTGCTAACAGTTTTTTCTATCTCAATATTTGCTTGTTGAACTCTCTTTCGATTTCTTACTTCCGGTAAAATTTGATCTTCCAAAATTTAAATACAATGCCAATCGTTATCTTCTCTCATCTTAATTCATGTTTTTTATTATTGTCGCTCCTTTAAGATTTTTCTTTTTCTCATATACTTTCAAACTCAGTATTGCTCCACCCCCTTGCGTTTTAGTGGCTTTATTTCCTTGCTTGATATGAAATGTTTAAAAAATAATATGGTGACGTACCACAAAAGCGGCAAATAAATTTCAAAACTTTTTATAATTTTCTGTTGGAAAATAATAAACAAATGCATTTGTATATTTTTTTTATGATATTGCATAGGTGTCAGTAAAATTCTTGCTCACTTTCGATAAAGAAAGCAATAAATCTCTAAACCCAGTTTTTTGGAAGTTTTTTTTTTTTTAGCAAATATCAAAGAATTATTTAATTTATATTAAATTGTCCGTAGTTTCTCAATAATGAATGAATTTTATGGTGAACTGGTTAATATTTTAGAAAGTCTTATAGAAATAATTTTTAACAATTGTGGGTGAGCGTTTGAAAAACAGTTATGAATTTTTTTTCATGGTTATTTTAATGGAGATGAAAATATTCGGGAGACGAAAAACTCTTTTATCATTCTCAAAGGCTCAGTGGAACCTCGAAGTTTTTGGATTATGGCAGTAAGTTATCGTTTTGTCGAAAAAGAAAAAAAGCAGAAAAGAATATTGAAAGGTTTTGTTCCATTTTAATCTCCTATATATCAATAAGTGATCGAAAAATTTGGCAGAGATGACGAAGAGACTTCAAGCGTTAACATTACGAAATGGAGAGATTTTACTTTGTTGCTGCGACGAATATACCCTCTTCAATTCAAAGGGGTCACCTTTCGGATAGACACTTGCAGACACGCCTATACACTGGACCCGATATCTACCTTTTTACACTACTGTAAACCAGAACAATGGCTACGAATTTGAGTCTAGTGTAAATCGGACCTATGGTGTCCTATCTATTAATTCATTGTGATTTTTGTCTTTGTGGTAAAACAACCCGATTACCTCATTACAAAAGCTGAGTAAAAGTTTCTAAAAATCTGTACTTGTATGTAATAGGAACCCCCTTTTCTGCTTTTATTTTCTCGTATTATACACAAAAAGATGGGGTAGCTATCAACTGCATGAAAACAGTAAGTATGGTTGTCAGCAAAAGAAAAAACCCAAGATACGGTTTACAAATTTCAGATGTTAACATCAAACAAGTACAGAAATTTAATTTATCTGGGAAGTGTTTTAACAGACGATGGAAAATACGACACGGAAAACTGAACGCGTATCGGATGAGCGAAAAATGGATTCCAAGAACTAAAAGAAAAAAAAGAAAACCTCAACAAATGAAAGAGAATTTATACATTTTCTTTGTTCTTGAGAATTGACAATTGTGGTAAAACAAGCCGATTACCTCCCTTGTCTTATGGTTTGTATAAATAAGTCCTGCCGTCTTAGCCAAAACGGAAAGACTTCAGTTACGATCAATAAAGGCACATTAAGCCGAACTAAACTCCGAGTTTTCATTACGGTTCTATAAATCATATATTTGACATTAAGAAAAAGCAAGTGTTCGTATGTCGGTAAATTAACACAACTTACCTAACTGTCTATATTTCTGAGACGAGATATTATGTACACTATTTACATTATTCGGACTATTGTCCACATCTTTGTCGCCATATTTATTACAAAGTTTCGGCCTTTCAGTATCTGTCTATATTTCTTAGATGAGGTATTATGTACACTATTTATATTATTCGGCCTATTGTCCTCATCTTTGTCGCCATATTTATTACAACGTTTCGGCCTTTCAGTATCTGTCTATATTTCTGAGATGAGGTATTATGTACACTATTTATATTATTCGGCCTATTGTCCTCATCTTTGTCGCCATATTTATTACAACGTTTCGGCCTTTCAGTATCTGTCTATATTTCTGAGATGAGGTATTATGTACATTATTTACATTATTCGAACTATTGTCCACATCTTTGTCGCCATATTTATTACGTTTCGGCCTTTCAGTATCTGTCTATATTTCTGAGATGAGGTATTATGTACACTATTTACATTATTCGGACTATTGTCCACATCTTTGTCGCCATATTTATTACAACGTTCCGGCCTTTCAGTATCTGTCTATATTTCTGAGACGAGGTATTATGTACACTATTTACATTATTCGGACTGTTGTCCACATCTTTGTCGCCATATTTATTACAACGTTCCGGCCTTTCAGTATCTGTCTATATTTCTGAGATGATGTATTATGTACATTATTTACATTATTCGGACTATTGTCCACATCTTTGTCGCCATATTTATTACAACGTTCCGGCCTTTCAGTATCTGTCTATATTTCTGAGACGAGGTATTATGTACACTATTTACATTATTCGGACTATTGTCCTCATTTTTGTCGCCATATTTATTACAACGTTCCGGCCTTTCAGTATCTGTCTATATTTCTGAGATGAGGTATTATGTACATTATTTACATTATTCGGACTATTGTCCACATCTTTGTCGCTATATTTATTACGTTTCGGCCTTTCAGTATCTGTCTATATTTCTGAAATGAGGTATTATGTACACTATTTACATTATTCGGACTATTGTCCACATCTTTGTCGCCATATTTATTACAACGTTTCGGCCTTTCAGTATCTGTCTATATTTCTTATTATAATTATATTTTATTCAATTATATTTTCACGCTTATTTGCAGTAACTTGTTGACACTTAGGAAGCAGCTCTTCGTTTCATTTTGAATAGAATTCCGTTGATTTTGATGTGGAAAAGAAAGTTTTCCCCATCAAAGCGTTTTGTTGCGATCGAAAAATCTAATAATCGGTTGGTACAAGGTAAATATGGTGGGTTGGTGTACAATAAACAAAAACAAATCGTCTTCCAAAAATGGCATAGAATAGAATAACCGTGTTTCAAAAATGAGGTAAAACAGACCAACCTTGTTCCGAAAACGGGGGAGAACAGACAAAGCGTGCACAATCATGTTACAAAATTTTTTTCTTGTGTTATTCTTTTTTTTTTTTGCCAAGGAGAAAAATATTTTTCACAGGGCGCTTTTCGACGAAACGTTTGTGGACACGTTGCAGCTGCTGGACGTTTAAATGTGAATTTAGTGTTTCAGTGCGTTTTAAGAACTCTTAATGAATAATACCCCGACTATCCCACTCCACACATGCAACTATATACTTGTTTCATTGGGGTCGGTCGTGGAGATTTATTCTTGTCAAGACATTGTCTTTTGCGTTGAATTGGTGTTTTCAGCGCATATAGAATGGAAAAAGAAGTCAGAGAAATAATATCGAAAAAATAATGAATATGTTTAAGGATGGTGTAATAAGAATTAAGAAGAAAAAGAGCTGCCGAAAAATGAGCTAAGATAACTGAATTCAACAAAAGAGAGGAAGCTAGAGAGAGCCGTGTTCTGAAAGGACAAGAGGCAGGAAAGACTGATAGAAAGAGAAAGAAAGAAACAGGTATTGATCTTCTTCAACTCAGATTCCATCACTTTCTGAAGGGGACATTCAATATCTGATCACTGACCCCTAAATAATGCCAATGTCCGCACTCTCTTGGATCCCTTCAGAAACAACGGCATTCTCTTTGAGAATTTCCTGAGTCCTGTAGATTGTTCAGTCACCGTCCTCTCTGAATTGAAGGTATATGAAATTATGTTCATTTTTACTCGGTCTAGTGTAAATTTTCAGCCGTCAGTCGATGGAATCACTTTAAACGAAAACAGGAAATATCGTTTGGCCATCTGGGAGAGCTAAGAGAGTAAAGTATTTATTGGGGTCTGCAAACCGTACAAGAGAGAAAACAGAACGAGAGACAAGATTACGAAGTACAAAATTGAATATTACAGTGATTGCATCCCAAGATTGCCGCGCAGGCTCGTGTGGTTTGGGAAGACACAGGTGGCTGAAAACTGTTTCGGACTTTAACCAACCATGTTTATCTTCGAATGTGAAGTAAAGTGGATCAAGCTCTCTAGCGACAGTTCTCTTGGTAGTTGGTTACACCAGTGAAAGTGAAATCAGCGCGAAGTGATATCGAAACGTTCAAGGTTAGTGAGGCGTGAAATGGCCTCCGCGAAGGAAGAACGTAACTGAAAATAGTTATCTGGTAGACAGATTTCGAGAAAAAAACGGGAAATGTTCGGCGTCACACGCGGAAGAAGAGGGGAACGTGGTAGATAGCCAAAAAGAAAAGAAAATGATCAATCTATCTGAATTACCCACATTTTGGGCGTAGTACCAGGTATATTTGAAAGATTTGTTATATATCCATCATATATAATTAAAAAAATCTCTCTCTTTGTCTGTCTCTTTGTCACTCTTTCTATCTATCTATCTATCTATCTATATATATATATATATATATATATATATATATATATATATATATATAAAAGTGAACATAGAAGTCAACACTTAGAGGCGACAGTCTGTTTCATGCTAGATGCAATCGTCATGCTAGATGCAATCGTTGGCCCGACGATTGCATCTAGCATGAAACAGACTGTCGCCTCTAAGTGTTGACTTCTATGTTCACTTTTATATTTACACACGCTCTATCTCTGATATTGAGCACTTTATCCCATAAATATAGCACACTTTAAGACTATATTTCTTCATATATATATATATATATATATATATATATATATATATATATATATATATATATATATATATATACAAAGAAATAATCACCCATAGAATCAATCAGCAATATGGGTGATTGTTTCTTTGTATATAAAATACATGCTGCCTAATGTTATATATATATATATATATATATATATATATATATATATATATATATATATATATATAAGTTCGTGTGCACTCTAAAAAATTTATAACTTTATTTGTATCTGCGATAGAAATAATTTGTAAAAAGGATTAGAAAGAAGTAAATCTATATTTTTTAAGGTTTTATTGAAATTTTATTTAAGTTTCCACATGTCAAACATTTGCCAACTGATTTACAGTAATGCCTGAAATCACATTAGTTATTTTAGCTATACTTAAAACTAGGTACATTAAACTTTATAACATTTTTGACAGATTATTTCTATCACAAATACAAATAAACTTATAAAGTTTTTAAAGTGCACACGAACTTTATGGACACCCTGTATGTATATATATCTATATATATACGAAAAATGTTTTAAAATATATACTTAGGCGGAAAGAAATAACGTATGAGTATTGTTTTACTTATATTTTATATTGATACTGTTTTGCAAATTTTTTATATTTTTACATTGAACACTGTCTTTATAGCGTGCTTGTTTTGCATTTTGTTATATATATATATATATATATATATATATATATATATATATATATAATTATTTATTCGAAAATTATAACATAAACATGTTATAAAATCACTACACAAATAGCCATTTTGTTTCAACACTTCTAGTGTTTTATCAAGTGATGATGAATGTAGAATAAAGAGTTTTAAAAGGTTCAAATCAATCAAACATCCCTCCCAAGGGGAAACGCTGTTACATAAGCTGGAATGACCAATCAAAATACAAGTGATTTCTTTTTAATTTCGTAGGTCCGATGAATTGAATCGTGATTACGATTCCAATGTAATAAATTATAACCATGGAATATTAGTGT
>OZ038492.1:15003239-15013239 GCA_964036315.1 Acanthosepion esculentum | reverse complement strand
GTCATCTCGTCTGCAGTCGCTCTCTCACAGACGCGACGTTGCCTCGCTCTGTCTTTTTTACAAATACTTTCACGGTAATTGCTCCGATGAGCTGCTTTCGCTGGTTCCTAGGCCTCATGAATTTAAACGTCCTACGAGGCTGGCATCCGTTCCCACCCCTTCACCGTTGAAACAGTTAGATGTAGACGTCTCTTCTACTCCAATAGATTCATGTCTCGCACATCTCGCCCGTGGAACTCCCTTCCTTATTCCTGTTTCCCTGACAAATACAATCTCCAACTATTTAAGTGTAACGTCAATCGACATCTCCAGTTGCCTTGATCTATCCACATCCTTTCATCTTTCATTCCTATCTGCTCTCGCTCCAAATCTTCTGTAACCCCCTTGCCTTGCCGAGACAGGAAATTTTTATCTTTATCCACATCCTCTCCTTTACCACTCCTATCTGCTCTTCCTCCAAACCTTCTGTAAACCCTTGCGTGCTAGTGGCTTCCAGCCTTGCTTGGGGTGATAAGCTTAAAAAAAAATCCCTCGAAAATTGCGGCCGTGCATTCGTTACAGACCCACACAAACATCCTGCCTTTTGTAGATAGAGATTTATTCAGCCATATATGTGCTATTCCATTCTATCAACTTTCGACCTCTTTGAATCATCTCCATGATTCCGTCCTCCCAGATTTTGATATCTTTTTGGTTATAAACTGGTTTAAGGGATTTTTACAGGCTGCAAGTGAACAGTGAACAGTGAACAGTAGTTCTACGCATTATGATGCTTTTGTAGTGTACAAAATAAGTGGTATATACGAAGTTAAAAGGCCAGGTGAATACGACAGATATAGTAGAATAATCCATCCAAAGTGTGCCAATTTACATCAGGTTCCTTAAAGAGACCTACAGTCTGGCGTTAACCTGATGGAACACGACTCCCTGGCCCGATTGGCAAATCCCGGACGCTTCACACCGGGTGCTGCTTTTAACCCTGTGCTACATCTAAGCTACACTTAGTAAATCAACTGGGCACTTGGACGCGGTGTAATTGTTAACAATCGTGTCGTGCTAGATTAGTTGCGATTGTGTAGTGAGTTCGATCTTCATTGACGGCCCTATCATTTTGGCCTTGTACTGCTACGCTTCATAAACCGCTGTAAGAAAGAAATCGAATTTTTATATCTTTAAAAGACAAAATATCTGACGGAGGCTAATGCGACATCGTTCGTATCCAAATCTATTAGTAGTAGTTAAATAATGTTACCCTAGTATGCTACTGTTGTCTCATTATTTAATAATACGAATAATAATAACCAAAGGTATTAATTCCACTATTATTTTGTAACTCTTCCAGAAGAGTGCGAATGGCAGAAAAGAAAAGGCACAATGTTTAACGACATTTAACAGTATTTCGATCGTACGTCTATCTTTTCCAATTTCTTTTATTAGCGTTTCACTTCAAGCAAGGCGGGAAGCCACTATCACGCAAGGGGTTACAGAGACATGGAGTGAGAGCAAATAGGAGGGATGGAGGAAAGGATGAAGAAAAGGATACGTGATAGATCAAGGCATCTGATGACGTCGATTGACATTACATTTGAATAGTTAGAGATTATAGCTATCAGGGAAACAGGATGAGGGGAGGGAATTCCACAGGCGAGAGGTGCGAGACATGAAGCTATTGAAGTAGAAGAGACGGCTACATTTAATAGTTTCGACAGTGAAAGAATGTGAGTGAGATGCCAGCCTAGTAGAACGCTTAAATTCATGAAGTCTGGAAACCAGCGAAAGCAGCTCATCGGAGCAGTTACCGTGAAAGTACTTGTAAAAAAGACAGGGGGAGGCGACGTCACGTCTGTGAGAGAGCGATTGCAGACGAGATGCCAGATCAGGGCCTATTACATTGCATACCGTCTCTGGATCTTATCAAGAACCTTGAGACAAACAGAAGGGGCACCAGACCATATATGGCAGCAATACTCCATGCAAGGGCGAATGGTTGATTTTTAGATTTGAAGGATCGACTCCGGCGAGAAAAATTTCCTGACGCGACACACGGAGCCAACTTTCCTTGCGGTGGACGAAGCTATTGCCTCAATGTATTTGTTCCATCTCAGGTCAGCAGTCAATGTGAGGCCGAGTAGTCGTAAAGAGGAACTCTCGAGAAGTTGAGCGTCAGACATTCTAATGGAGGAGGAGGGATGGTTCTCTGTGATGAGTAATATATATAAAACAAGAACTTGACGAAATATTATATTAAGAACGACTACAACTTTAATGAAAATCTTCACTCCAGAATACGCTGACATTTCAACTCTTATAATGCGTGAAGGAAAGTCAGTCAGTCAGTTATGTGCCATGCGTTATACACGCTTAGGCGATCATGTATCTTTCGATGCATGACTGACGAGGCAGATTTTTTCCCGCAGTAAGTTGCCATTTCTTTTTGCGGTAGACCAGTTGCCCTTCAAGGCTATAGAACCTTCTGTGTCCTGCTATTTAGCCATATCTGAGGGGAGAAGAAGAGGATTCATGTTTTCCCAAGGGTATTAGCACGTAAGTGAATTTCAGTCAGTTATGTACCATATATGAAACACGCTTAGGCGATCTTTTATCTTTTCATACATGAACTGAAGAGGCAGATTTTTTCCCGCAGTAGGTTACCATTTCTTTTTGCGGGGGACTAGTTGTCATCCAAGGCTATAGAACCCGGTCTGTCCTGCTATTTACCCATAGCTGGGGGGGGGGAGAAAGAAGTGGATTAATACCTTTCCCAAGCACGCAAGTGAATTTAATGGATCTGACTGGAATTCGAATTCGGATATATGTAAATTACTTCCGTCCCACCACGGAAATTCTATCACATAAAACGTTTGACTAATTGTTCTTACAAAATTATCAACTCATAAAAATAATGAAGAATCCGGTTCGCCATTATTTTAGTTGCGTTTTGATTGAATTCCATTCAGACTTGTCCCGTTTCACGAATATTTTTGCGTTGATTACCAGTGAAAACCTGTTTGTTTGTTTGTTTGTTTGTTTTTAAGACAACAGACATTTGTATATAGACATGTTTTCTTTTTAGCTGTATACATTCTTTTTTTATGCATCACCTGGAGAACAGTTATCCTTGAAATCGAAAAATAACTTTCCGGGATTTGAGACATCATCAGATTAATCTATCGAAAAGAGAAAAGCGAGTTTCATATTAACTATCAGATGCGGATGTGTCAGAAAACCACACAATAAAGAAAAAATTAGAATCGAGCCCAGAAAAGGGCAAAACATAAGACAGGAAACATTCTTTGTCGTACCCATAGTAGCTGGAGCACTTGGAACTGTGCTAGCAGCAAAGGAATCGTGATTAGATGAATAAGAAATTTGGAAAATGGTTCAAACTGTCCAGACCAAAACAGTGATGGATTCTAAAGGGATACTGAGAAAAGGGGCAGGACTTTTGAGAATTGCCGGAATTCAAACTCTTTCGAAAACTCTCAGACATCTGCTAAGAACAGGGACATGTAGTTCATGATAATCAGAATAAAATATCTAAAATCAAATCTAATAACCAGACCTACCTCTAAGAATTCGCCAATATCTTGAAGAGTCAACTGAAAGCGAACAGCCAGCAACACAAAACGAATGTATTAAAAGCGGATTGTCTCCAAAAACAGCGATTTAAATAATTCTATTAGGATCACGTTCAAAGCGATTCCTATAGTTCAGCCCTTTGCCGTGCGGCTCTTAAAGAAGAAACGGGAGGATTACCAATTCCAGTTCAAAAGGAAATGCTGAAGAGTCGAGTATACCGAAAAGGAATTCAATTGCAAGAGGTTGACAATAATTACTGAATATGCCAGGCAATGTCTTTCTGTACACTTTAACGTATTAATGATGGCTCCGACATCACTGCGCAAGATTCTGGGCACCATAACATTGGTCTAAATTATGTTCCATTGCGGCAAAGCAGAAATTACATGGAACATGACTATCAGCAAAAAACATGGCCGCTGTAGCTAACCGAGAGTGACCGTAGTCTATAATGAAAAAGGCAAAACCAAGAATATCGTAGAATATGAAATGACAGTCATTCTAGTAATCACTGGAGCATTTTGGGTGGTTCTAAATCCTTGTCAATTGCACCTGAGAAAGGACTGACATGCTTAAAACCCCAGCAGTGTTGAAGTTGGAATAGTGAAGAGAGTTGGTGGAGATTTGAGAAGACTTGGTCTTAGCGAATTTCCACTGCATATGTAGAAGTTGTCATTTACCCGCCTGTATGCTGTAGACTCTTCTGACGAAGTAGAAATGTACTACATATACTCGTTCACTAGATATATAGATATATAAATAAGGACAAATGAAGCACTTATCTTAGCTGACGCGTTTCGTCCTCTGGGGTACTTTATAAAGGCAAATGTAAGCGGTTTTATTTTGTGACAATTATTTATATGCAACAGCAAAGATTTTTTTGGCTTTTTCGAAATTTAACGTCATAGGAGGGCTCATTAATCTTGATCAGCACTTTGAATTTCTAATTTTTATATAGAATGAAATGAAAATGAACATAATGAACGCATTAATTACCAAAAGAAAAAAGATTGTATGTTAAATAGATAGATAGATAGATAGATAGATAGATAGATAGATAGATAGATAGATAGATAGATGACCCACATTCGGCTTTGTGCCACATCTGACCACGTGGGCGATTGGTAGATATCCTGCAGTTGGAGATTCATTGTGGAATTCACTTGGCTCACTTCTGGAAGTTGACTACTTCTCCTACGCGCCGCTAGCGAATCGTATATATGTTGTTCGTGTCCTATGTATTATCGTTCATTATCAAACCTCGTGTGATTATTCTATTCAGTAACCTTTCCTAGGTTGCAACAGATAGATAGATAGATAGATAGATAGATTTATTAAGATAGATAAGAAGGAAGAGATAGATAGATAGATAGATAGATAGATAGATAGATAGATAGATAGATATGAATAGACATATATATATATATATATATATATATATATATATATATATATATATATATATAAAATTTCTATGAGTGAGTTGAGCCTGTCTAAGCGTGTGTCATAAATAGACATTTCCGACCGCGTGGGCGGTTGGTAGATATCCTGCAGTTGGACATTCATTATGGAATTAAATTGACTCACTTCTAGCAGTTGACTACTACTTCTAAGCGCTGCTGACAAATCTTATGTCATGCCTATTACCAGATTCATGTAAAACTAGGATATTTCAAGCGTCCGTGCGTACAGGATTTTTCCCCGTGTCTCGGTATACATACGATATGTATTAGGTGTGCGCTATGTGATTTGGAAATAAAGCTACTATTGAATAATCGAAATCAAATCAGACAATCTTAGCCAAACAGAAAATCGAAGAAAGCCCTTTGGAAAACCAATTATTGTCAACCTCTTGCAATTGAATTCCTTTTCAGTATCCTCGACTCTTCAGCATTTCCTCTTGAATTGGAATTGGTAATCCTGCCGTTTCTTCTTTAAGAGCCACACGTCAAAGGGCTGAAATATAGGGATCACTTGACTCACTCCTAGCAATTGACTACTTCTTCTACGCGCCGCTGGCGAATCTTATATGTGTTGTTCTTGTCCTAAGTATTATCGTTCATTACCAACCTTCGTGTGATTATTCTATTCAGTAACCTTTCCGAGGTTACAACAGACAGATAGATAGATAGATAAATAGATAGATAGATAGATAGATAGATAGATAAGAAGGAATAGATAGATAGATATGAACAGACTTATATATATATATATATATATATATATATATATATATATATATATATGTATATATATATAATTTCTATGAGTGAGTTGAGCGTGTCTAAGCGTGTGTCATGTAGATATATGGGAAATGATATTTTAAATACAGAAATTTATAAACCTGTATATTGATAAAAAATCGATTAATCGCAAAATTCCAATAGCTGTTTTTTTCCATTTTTGTTCTGCATACGAGGCGGAATTATTCATATATCTCTTTTTTGAAAGTCTAAGCGATCTGTACATTTTTCCAAGTCTATTTCTTCGTCTGCCTCTCTTTCTCTGCTCAGTCATGCCTATTACCAGATTCATGTAAAACTAGGATATTTCAAGCGTCCGTGCGTGCAGGATTTTTCCTCGTGTCTCGGTATACCTACGATGTATATTAGGTGTGCGGTATGTGATATGGAAATAAAGCTACTATTGAATAATCGAAATCAAATCAGACAATATTAGCCAAACAGAAAATCGAAAAATCCCTTTGGAAAATCAACCAGGAGAGAGTAAAATGCATTCCTACAGAATTAGAAGCTGGTCCTCATCGGTTGAGAGCGAATAAAATGTTCATTTTGGTTATGCTGGCTTTTTTTTTCTTTTTTAATCAATTCATCTCAAACAAGGCGACAGGGCCACTAAGACGCAAGGGGGATCCTGGGAATGAAAGAGAATGAAAAAGATTTTGAAGGATCCTGAAACCCAATCCTAAACAGGAATCAAGGGATAAACCTCTAAAGACCGGGGAGGAGTGTGAACCTGTCAATAGGCAAACCTATCTACTCCTAAATAATTACCATTTACATTACACGTAAAATTACCTTATTCTATCAGTAATATTTGTTTTAATCAATTCACCCCAAGCATGGGGATAAGGCCACTAAGACGCAAGGGGCTCCTGGGAGTGAAAGAGAATGAAAAAGCGATGAGATAATATAGATGAACATGCATAGAAACTATATTATCTCAGAAACACAAAAGTAATGACAGCCAACACCCGCAGAATTCCCACATATCTAGTTAGCATTTATTGTCACGTAATTTCTTATTATTACTTAGTTTTGTCGTATTTTGGATAAGTTTAATAGGCGTATCATTGTCCAATTTAATCTTCGCGACTGTTAAAATGGAAGTAATTCATTTTTTGAAGTTATCAGATCAGATCAATTGATTATTAAACTTTTTATTCATGAATTTCTCCACGTTTTTTTTTTTTCATTTTTACTGCAACGTCTTTTTTTTTATCTAATCTATTTGTTTTCGATTACGAAATTACAAATTATATGTCAAGACGATTTTTTTCCAAAGATTATATTACAAATATCCTTTGCGCATCCAAAATAGAAGTCTTCAAATTACTGGCTAAAAAGCTTCGTTGACACAAATAAGACAAAACAAAACGTCTGAAAATATGCAATGAAAACATCCCGCGTCCGTTGTCTTTAGATTAACATTCTTCCATCAAACGCACGACAACAAGTATGCTGACGACTTTCTTTATCCATTTGTACTTTTTTTTAACAGAACATTTTCAGAATGGCAGCAGTAACGGCTCGTACAATGGGCTCGGCGTGCCGAATTCAAACGCCTCTGGACTCTCTGTCTGTCTGTCTGTCTGTCTGTCTGTCTGTCTGTCTGTCTGTCTCTCTCTCTCTCTCTCTCTCTCTCTCTCTCTCTCTCTCTCTCTGAGGGGGAGGAGGAGGAGGAGGAGGAGAAGCTAAATAGGAAGGTAGAATTGCCTCCATGATCTGGTGGTAGTCAGTCTAAAAGAAGGAAACCTTTCTTTCAAAACGTAGGGCTAGCAACTCTACTCTGTAAAACCCTATATCTACTGAAACCTAATAGAAGTAGGCTCGTCTATCGCCCGGTTCATTTTCTCCCTAATTCTTTGAACAGGAGTAGAGTTTTAACCCTTGTTTCTTGTTTAGGATTGAGTTTCCGGTTCCTTCTACTCTGTACTTCCGGCGTCTCCGCCTGAAATCTGTAATTTTCTTCAATTATTCATATTTTTTCTTCTCCCAATAGGAGTAGATATATTAGCGTATCGTCCAGTTCAAACGCTTCCCCGGTCTTTAGATTTCATCCCTTGTTTCTGTTTTTGGGTACCCAGGTATACTAGTGAGCCAGCCAAAATGAGCTGACACATTTTATAGTTCACCAATAGAAGAGTTAACCAATCAGAAGGCTCAAAATATATAAAGTGTATAAAGGCGGCCATGTTTTTCCCGAATATGCACTACCAGCCTTTGATGGCTGAACAGTCGAACTCTCTGCCTTCGGGAGGAGAGGAACCCGGACGAGGCTCCGCCGAGGGGCAGAGTCTCGTTCGCGGTGGTAGACTATCCCTGAACCCGTTTTTACGGGTTCGGATTCCAATAGGGAATATTTTTGGCCGAGCCTAATGGAAAAATGTAAGAAGGCTGGAAAAACTAAACAAAAATTAATAACATTTTCTTTGTCTGTTATATTTAACGAAAGATGTTTAAAAGAAAGTTTGCTGCCCAATTATACATTATTCATATATACATATATGTGTGTCTGTGTGTGTCCATCGTATATCTGAAACATGACCTGTTTATCTAATTCATATCTATCTATCTATCTATCTACCTATCCCAACCAATAGGCTCATATCTATCTATCTATCACCACAAGTAGTTTCTTATCTATCTATTCCCACCAGTACGTTCATGTCTATCTATCTATCTATCTATCTATCTACGTACCTACCTCTCTATTTATCTCAATCTAATCTTTATCTATCTATATATCTATATCAAGACATTTTTATGTTTATACATTCTTTTTTATAGATGCAAATATTTCAGTAAATGATCTGTTTATAATAAACAGTATTAATTACATTTAACAGCCTGAATGTCCGAGAAATTTTCATAGAAAATATGCGTCCTCCGACAGGAATCGAACTTGTATTCTTATACGGAACAGCCGGAAGACGCATATTTTCTATGAAAATTTCTCGGAAATTCAGGCTGTTAAATGTAATTAATGTCTTAAAATAATTGTCGGACTTTGTCCATTTCATAATGTGTAACGTCATTTGTTTACATTTGGATACGCCATGAGCAG
Organism: Acanthosepion esculentum; assembly: GCA_964036315.1. NCBI lineage: Eukaryota > Metazoa > Mollusca > Cephalopoda > Sepiida > Sepiidae > Acanthosepion > Acanthosepion esculentum. The sequence goes on along the minus strand of OZ038492.1, from coordinate 15,004,353 downwards.
ATATGAATGTACGTGAGAGAATCATGGAAGATTGTCGTTTAAAGACAGTAAAATCGACCTTGTTACCCGACCGATCCTCTGTGGCCGAATCGGTTAAGACACGTCAAGCCATATGACGGTTCCGTATAGGATACAGGTTTGGTTCCTGTCGGAGGACTAGTATTTTCTGTGAAAATTTCTCGGACATTCAGGCCGGTAAATGTTATTAAGATTGTTTATTATTAAAACAGAGCATTTACTTAAATATTTGTATCTATAAAAAGAATGTATAAACATAAAAATGTCTCAATATATATATATATATATATATATATATATATATATATATATATATATATATATATATATATATATTCCCACCAGTACGTTCATATCTATCTCAATCTGTATCTATTTTTCTCTGAATTTGTATATCCAACGCCTGGATTATCTACATATCTTATTCTGCACGCGTTTATCTCACGTCATTTAGCCTTCCCTCTCTCTTGTACCCTCTTTTCATTGATTATATTCAGTTCCAAACTTCACAAATACTTACAGTGAAGCAATAAAAAACCGTTAAAATGCAGTTACTGACAAAAATGAAGATGGCGCTTCATGCAATCAAAATTATCATCTTTATTCATAAATCTGACGACGACACACAAAAATGTCTGCCCATTGAAATTCCAGCTTATGCTTTGCAATTTCGTCTTGTATTGAAAATTTATTCTTTACTTTCAGCCTTTCACGAATTTAAATTTTTTTCGATATTGATTATTGATATGCAAATACCAATGTATTATCTGCATATACGTAATATATATATATATATATATATATATATATATATATATATATATATATATATATATATATAAACATGAAAACAATAAACAAAAACATAAATTCTTGAAGCTATATACATAAAACACTTGAAACCGAACGAGAACAAAATAAACTACGAAATCTCCACAAATATTCTTAAATGCCTATAATTGATAACAGAGGCCATTGGTTTATACCAACGGCTTCCCATACTTAATACTTCTCGTTTTCACTGTCGCGTGGTCATGTTTGAAGTCACGAGCTGCGATGCGATTTTCGCTTCCAAGTCTGGTATACACGAGTTTGT
>OZ038492.1:14985739-14998239 GCA_964036315.1 Acanthosepion esculentum | reverse complement strand
TTATTATTTAAACATTAACATCAATTACTTATGTAAAAAACGAAATACAACTTCCCTAGCAAATAAAACAAAAACAAAAAAATAGAACATCCTAAAATTAAAATAGGTGGCATGTCTAGAAATTGGAACAAGTCTCCACAAACGTTAGCTGACGAAAGAAATGAAGAAAAAGAAAAAAGAAGAGAAAAAACTAAAGAGCGAGTTTAACCAATGATAAGTGTATAAAAGGCAAAAAGTCAAAACTATAAACAGTAAATTGCTAATAGCCTCTGATGAGTGCACGAAAAGGTCTGCCTACGAAACTCTGAAGTCGAGATGCAAATGAAGTTTATCGTAAAACTCACGGTGATGTTTACGATACAATCCTTTTGCAGCTGCTGATGCAAATGGTCGAACAGAATTCAATTAATTTATAGACATTGACTACGATCACAAACTTCTCCACCCTTCATGGGCGAATTGATGATAGTCACTGCCGCAACCCCACCAAATGTTTCCATGGTAGATTCAGTCATGATCTAACCGACACAAGGATTTTCTTTTCTCCTGTCTGCATTTACTAACAATCTGATTTTCTATACTTAAGGGTGAGAATGTTTATGGTCGTAAGTTGTGGTCGTAAGTGGTGGTCGTATGTGGTGGTCGTAAGTGGTGGTCGTAAATGGTGGTCGTAATCAATGGTCGTAAGTTGTGGTCGTAAGAGGTGGTCGTAAGTTGTGGTCGTAAGTTGTGGTCGTAAATGGTGGTCGTAATATTGGTCGTAAGTGGTGGTCGTAATAGTGGTCTTATGTAGTTGTTTTAAGTGGAGATCGTAAGTTGGGGGCGTAAGTGGTGGTCGTAAGTGGTGGTCGTAAGTTGTGGTCGTAAGTGGTGATCCTAAGACAGTAATAGAGATAAGTAAACTCGGCATTGGTTATCGATGATATCAAATAAACAATGTCGGTACATTTTAAGTCACGTTAGAGCTTGTGTTATTTAATGGCGATAGTGGGCCACTCAATATTAAACCTACAACAAAAGTAGCTTCGTTAAACATTACCCGACGGCGTGGAGCGTTTTCTCAAAACGTTTATAAGTGCCAACATTAATTTGATATCTTACCGAACAGAATGATGTTTGCTTCAGCTAGATCATCACGCTCGTCAATCTCATGACCGAGTGTGGTCGTATGTGGTTGGCTTAAGTTGTGGTCGTAAGTTGTGGTCATAAGTTATGGTCGAAAGTGGTGGTCATAAGTAGTGGTCGTAAGTGTTGGTCGTAAGTAGTGGTCGTAAGTAGTGGCCGTAAGTGGTGGTAGTAAGTGGTATCATAAGACAGTAATAGAGATAAGTAAACATTCGACGTTGAGTAAGTAGTAGTCGTAAATGGAGATCATAAGTTGTGGTCGTAAGTAGTGGTCGTAAGTGGTCGTCGTAAGTTTTAGTCGTAAGACAGTATTAGAGATAAGTGAACATACGACGTTGGTTATGGATGATATCAAATAAACAATGTCGGTAGATTTTAAGTCACGTTAGCGCTTGTTGTGTTATTTAATAGCGAATTTTTGTATGGGTCACTCAGTATTAAACCTACAGCAAAAGTAGCTTCGTTAAACATTACCCACACCTAGGAGCGTTTTCTCAAAACGTTTATACCTGCCAACATTAATTTGATATCTTACCGAACAGAATGACGTTTGCTTCAGCTAGATCATCACGCTCATCTGTCTCATGACCGGGTGTGGCCGTAAGATCGCAGCACAGCTGAGAATCTCACCAGTTCATGCCTAGGTTGAAAGTCGAAAAGCGCGTCTTGGCTAAGTAAACCTGGTTGGAGGCTATTCATCGTCATCTCAAATCGATATCTTCCAATTTGAATGCTTGTCTTGGTCACGGAAGCAATGCTGACATTTTTCATATTATATTTTGAAAATACAATGCATATAAAAACATCAAGAAAGAGATAGACAGCGGTTGATTTGTCACGTCTTTTAGTAAATCAACATCGCACACGGTGTGAAAGCTGGGGTTTGATGTGCGAGACCAAGAATTAGATTAATAGCTTTTTCTAATTTATAAAACTTTTTCCTTTTAAGACAAATATCTTCCACCCTCCCCTAACCCCTGTCTCGTGCATTTCATCTGCCTTAACCATTGAAATGGATAAATTCTGTATTATTTTTTCGACTGTTTTTCACAGTTAAATTTCTATTTCTGACACGAACTGAGTTCACTCCGGAGTTGATGAGACAGACAACCGGTGTTTTCGTTTGCCGAAATAGTATATTCCCCATATGATGTGATTTGGGATTTTATTGTTTATTAATTATCTCCTCTGTTTTGGATCAGTTTTAATATTTTATATTGTTAGGATCCACTTTTATTATATATCAATGGATTTGTTACCTTTACTATACACACACACATTTATATATATATATATATATATATATATATATATATATATATATATGTGTGTGTGTGTGTGTGTGTGTTTTGTGTGTGTGTGTATGTGTATACATATATGTATATATATATATATATATGTATGTATGTATATACAATACCTATACTCTACTAATCATAGCTAAGAAATGGCTCAAATCCCAAAAGTAGGGAACACACAATGGGGATCTAGAAAAACACCTTGCTAACTATTGCATCACGTCGAAGGGGCCAAAAAGAGATTTATTAAGCGCATCTTAGATGTTTCACAGGGTCGAGATTAAGGAACACCCTGTGAGGATCGAACTCTATACGCAGTCGTAACAGACTGAAGGAGTCAAGCTTGCTAACCATTACACTATGTAAAAGTGTACCGATTTACGAAGCGTCGCTTAGATGTGGTACAAGGCAGAAAGGAGCACGCAGCGAGAATGGAACTCACTATTCAGTCGTAAGTGAATCACGATGCTAACCATTACACCACATCGAATTGGCCCAGTATATATACTTCTTAGTTTATATTATATTATATTAGGTTATATTATATTATATTAGGTTAGGTTATATTATATTATATTATATTAGGTTATATTATATTATATTAGGTTATATTATATTGTATTAGGTTAGGTTATATTATATTATATTAGGTTATATTATATTTTATTCTATTAGGTTATATTATATTAGGTTATATTATATTTTATTCTATTAGGTTATATTATATTATATTAGGTTATATTATATTTTATTCTATTAGGTTATATTATATTATATTAGGTTATATTATATTTTATTCTATTAGGTTATATTATATTATATTAGGTTATATTATATTATATTAGGTTATATTATATTATATTAGGTTATATTATATTTTATTCTATTAGGTTATATTATATTATATTAGGTTATATTATATTTTATTCTATTAGGTTATATTGTATTATATTAGGTTATATTAGGTTATATTAGGTTATATTATATTATATTAGGTTATATTATATTATATTAGGTTAGGTTATATTATATTATATTAGGTTATATTATATTATATTAGGTTATATTATATTGTATTAGGTTAGGTTATATTATATTATATTAGGTTATATTATATTTTATTCTATTAGGTTATATTATATTAGGTTATATTATATTTTATTCTATTAGGTTATATTATATTATATTAGGTTATATTATATTATATTAGGTTATATTATATTTTATTCTATTAGGTTATATTATATTATATTAGGTTATATTATATTTTATTCTATTAGGTTATATTATATTATATTAGGTTATATTATATTATATTAGGTTATATTATATTATATTATATTAGGTTATATTATATTTTATTCTATTAGGTTATATTATATTATATTAGGTTATATTATATTTTATTCTATTAGGTTATTTTGTATTATATTAGGTTATATTAGGTTATATTAGGTTATATTATATTATATTAGGTTATATTATATTATATTATATTAGGTTATATTATATTTTATTCTATTAGGTTATATTATATTATATTAGGTAATATTATATTATATTATATTAGGTTATATTATATTGTATTAGGTTAGGTTATATTCTTTTATATTAGGTTATATTATATTAGGTTAGGTTATATTATATTATATTAGGTTATATTATATTATATTAGGTTATATTATATTTTATTCTATTAGGTTATATTATATTATATTAGGTTATATTACATTATATTAAATTATATTATATTAGGCTATATTATATTATGTTATAATATTTTAGTTTATATTATACTAGGTTAATAAGAAGACATTCTGGCCAATCTAATACAATGAGCACTTTCAATATTTTTATCTTAGATAATTTTTTATTAAATAATCAAACAATATAATAATTATCAATGTGTATTTATTCATATATTCCTTGTCTGATTTGATGTGATAATAGAAGTAAACTAGTTGAGGTTAGTACATTTATAAATGATAACTTCTCTTAGTCGTTTTAATAATCTGTACAAATAAAATATTTATTTGCATTTAGACAAAATTATTTCCCGCGTAAAATGAAACGTTTAATTAATCAGTTCCTTTACTGCTACATTTCTGAGATTGCAGTCTTATTTATTCAAGCCTTTCATGTGAGGTACTCAGATAACTTTGTCTATTGAGTGATCGTCCTACTTTAGTCCGATGAAGCCTTCTAACAGCTATATACGTCACACAAAATTTTTCCACTTTGTCATTAGTTTCCCACATGACATATATATATATATATATATATATATCGAGTCGTGCTCCCATGTGAGGAATAATATATTTATTAATATATACTTAATAGCTCTGTTATGTTACATCGAGCACTATTTTATTAACACCAGCACTCAATGTGCGATAACATATATATATATATATATATATATATATATATATATATATATATATATATATATATATATATATATATATATATATGTCTGTGTATATATATACATATATATATATATAACTTTTTTAAGGATTGAGTGCAGGGTCTGTGACAACTTCCATTAACATAGGAGCATAAATATTTAATCGGAGCATCAATGATAATAAATAATAAATCCTGTAAGCGCTGAAGCGTTTTATATCTTGAAAGTTTAAGATGTATCGGAAAACACATCTCCCCCAACACACACGCGCACACGCACACACACACACACACATACACACACACACACACACACATATATATATATATACATATATATATATATACACACACAAACACACATAGATATATATATTCACACACAGACACACATATATATATATACACACATACATATATATATACACACACACTCACACACACACACACGCACACACACACTCACACACACATATATATATATATATAGGTAATTATACTCGTGTCGAAAAATCTTCGAATTCTTGATTTAACAATAGCCAAATCAATCTCGAAGGGAAAAAAAGGTTTTAGAAAAGAAAGAGCCAGGAACATGAAAGTCTGTCGAAAATAATCGCACAGATACAGGTTCAAGGCCCAAAGAAAAAAACCCGATACGAGTAAACAACTAACTAAAGAGCTCGATACAAACGTAGAGCAAACCTAGTCAAACCTAATGAGTAAGACAAACCTACCAAGATTTCACTTATATATATTTACAGGGCCGGTGCAAATGTCCCATTGCCCCAATTATATCTATTTTCATACGGTATAAAATAAAAAATTTTAGAGTAACAATTATCTACAATAATGGATCCTGTGACATTATAGCTGAACAATTCATGTAGAAAATTTCAAAATAAATACAATGTATCCAAAAACGAATTAGAGACATGTCATAAGAGATCACTCCATCTGAAATAAATCAGCAATGTTTAGCAGCAATTTTTAATTATCTCTCTATATTCCCATGAGTACACATGGCACAGTGGATAAGGGCGTTGGTAGATCCAGTGACAAGACCCAAAGAGTGTGAGTTCAATACCCGGTTGAGGCAATGGAGAACCTTTAGAAAGAAATTAACAGGAGATATCTGATAATTGACATCCATTAAAACATGGCATGTGGAACTAGAACAGTCTATCCCAGTGAGCGAAATAAAGGGTTCAGTTCGACATTCCAACCACCTGAAGAAGGCCGGAGGGTACAACGGCCGAAACGTAATAAATATGGTGACAAAGATGATGACAGTAGTCCGAATAATGTAAATACGGCAATTTTTAACATAAACTTGAAATTTTTTTTAAAATTTGGATAATTTTAACACAGTCAACATTGTGTTTTTTTTTTGTTTGTTTGTTTGTTTGGGGGGGTGCAAGACTTAGCATGAGCAAAACAAACTCGGATTAAAAAAACAAAACAGAATGACGTCAAAATCCGCGACAATATTTCATCCTTTAATAGCCGTTTGTGCTTAGTTTAATTTGTAGCGTATATAAATATTGATTAGAAAAACAAATCGGGGGTCTGGAATGCACCAAGCCTCTGTGTGTGTTTGCGTTTCTTTGTTTGACAAGCCAGTGTCTGCCATAAATGCTATCAGCAAAATTTTGGCAATTAAACCTGTTTAATAGGTGTAAGTATATTTCTAGTCACTTATATAATAAACGGCATCTTAATAGGATGTTTCTAAATGTATACATACATGTATATATACATATGCATACGTATGTATAAGTACGTACATACCCACCCTTGTGTAAATTAATTGAAACAAAACGAATAATTCCGTTATTATTTACTCTTTTGGGTGTTTTTCCAATGAAACACGACCCAGTTCACATGTTAGTACTTCGTATGTCCATTCCACGAAGTCGTTCCTTGCAGATTGACCACAGATTCTCGATTGGATTTAAATCAGGAGAGTTTCCGGTCCAGTCTATAGTACTTTGATTTGCTCAGTGGTAAGGAATGCCAGTGTGTTCGTGAAGTGTTATAATGTTATAAAGTTTCCTTGGAGTAACATCCATCGCAGACAATGGCCGTAGGATAACTAATCGACAGTCGAAAGAAGAGTGTCTGAGCGGGATAAAAATCCGATGCCATCACGGATGACGGAATGTTTTTCAAGGACCAACAAATTTCATCATACACCCACAAAAATAGATTCATATTACTGCAAACCACTTTAAATGACCTAATCTGGAAAAAAAATAGAAATCGATTACACCCTGTCACTCCAGTGGGTCTAAAAGTGAAAGGAAACTAAAGCGGTTATTTCAATTAATCTACACAAAGGTGTACTTATCTATTCGTCTGTATAAGTATGTGTATATGTATATATTAGCATGTCGCACCGGTGGAACATGTGCCTCACGTTGGGAATTAATACATTGGAGTAAGAAAAAGGTAGACATAGGTTCTATTTGCACGAGCGTCAAAAGAGGTACACGGAGGTTCGATTTAGACGAGAGTAAAAAAAAGAGAGAGATTTTTTTTGCGTCGTTTACAATCGATATATTCTTGATCACAAGCTGACCTAGCATCTACAGTCAATTTTCCAGCGCCGCGACGTGCCTTCACACTATCTTTTCTACTTTCATGGAAGTTCTAATCAGCTCTCCTCCTTTGTACCTCAACCGTATGAATTTAAGCGCAGCACTAGATTGGCAACTAGGTCTCATCGTTTTACTGTTGAACTTGCTTGATATAAGCATAAATTAATTTCTAAAAGTTTCTTTTCTCGGCCTTCTCGCCTGTGAAACACTCTTTCGATTTCTTGCTACTTGGCATCAACAATCTTCAAAAATTTAAATGCAAAGTCAATCGCTATCTTCTATCTTCTTGAAAACTATTCTTTTATTGTCCTTTCTCCACTCTAAATTCTTCCCATTCTCTTTCAGTCCCTGTAACATCTTGCGTCTTAGAGGCATTATCGCCCTTCTTGGGAAGAAATGATAAATGAGTGAAGACTTAAATAGACATATTTATAAATAAATAGATATGAATAGACGAATAACACTAATATATATATATATATATATATATATATATATATATATATATATATATATATATATATATATGATATAGATATATTAGAGTGTGCAGCGTATATTTTATATCATAAAGAAACAATTTATACAAAGAATTAAATACCAATGTTAATGTGATTAATGGCAAAATCACTTCGCTAACAAGAATTAATGAGATATTAACTTACTATCAGTTCCTTGAATCCGACAATTTCTTTGTATAAATTGTTTCTTTACTATATAAAATATAAAGAGAGATAGACAGACGTATGTACACTGACAGATGATAGATAGATATATAGGCATAGAGAGAGTGAGATAGATTGATATATACGAACAGATTGAGATAGATATGAACAGACTGATATATATACATATATATATATATATATATGTATAGATATATATCGAGAGAGAGAAATGGATAGGAACAGACTGAGATAGGTTGAGATGGATAGATGCATAATGAACAGGTTGAGATAGATAAACAAAAAATAATGAACAGATTGAGATAGATAGGAACAGAATCAGATAGATAGATAGATAGATAGATAGATAGATATGATTAGTCTGAAATAGATATGATTAGTCTGAGATAGATAGATAGATAGATAGATAGATAGATAGATAGATAGATATGATTAGTCTGAGATAGATATGATTAGTCTGAGATAGATAGATAGATAGATAGATAGATAGATAGATAGATAGATAGATAGATAGATAGATAGATTAAAGAGTCAAATGATATGTATATGTACGTGATGTTGTGAATATTCCAGTGATGCTCACTCCAAATTTCTGTATTCTGTTTCGGGCATTCACTGTTACCCTTCCTATCTCTCTTTCTCCCTCTGTTTCTAGCACTTCCTCTATTGGCTTCGATCAGTCATTCTCCATTATTGTTTGTCGTCGCCTCTCTAGCTGGCGGCATTTCATTATGCATGAGGAGGACATTAGACTCTTTGTTCCTCAGATTCACTGAAGTGAATTCACAAGTTCGCTGCTGAACGCTGAGACTGTTGTCATGGCGAAACAATAAAAAATGGCCGACTACTAATGGGACATAGAAAAAGGTTAGCAAATCAATCGATTAGTTTACAGTTTTATCACATGAGAAACTGGATATTTGGCAAGAACTCATTCGCTGTCTTTGTTTAAAGAACATCGATATTTTCACGATAAGGTATTAATTCACCATCTACGTTATTTTTATACTAAAGAATACAGTTTTTCAACCATTTCTAAAACTCCAGACTCTCGTTCTGCCACCCATTCAGGCAAGGTCGTATGTTATTTAACTTACTGCCTCTCCTATCTCTGTCACCCTCAATTTGCTCCCTGTGAGGGTTAAGTTGTCCAAGCCTTCCTTCCTCATTATGTGTCCAAGGAATTTCAGCTGTCTTTTCCTGATTCTGATTTTGTGTTCTTTCTCTTGCCATTTTCTTTAAACCTTCCTTGTTGCTTACTCGCACCGTCTATAGAATTCTCAGTATCCTACTGTAGAACCACATTTCTACACTCTCTAGTTGTCTTCCCATGCATGAGGAGATTGTTCAGCATTCCCTACCATATAAGGTGTGGTTGTAAGTAGTGGACGTAAGTGCTGGTCGTAAGTTGTGGTCGTAAGTGGTGATCGTAAGTAATGGTCGTAAGTGGTGGTCGTAAGTTGTGGTCGTAATTTGTCGCCGTAAGTAGTGGTCGTAAGAGGTGGTCGTAAGTGGTCGTCGTAAGTAGCGGTCGTAAGTTTTAGTCGTAATAGTAGTCGTAAGTTGAGGTCGTAAGTAGTGGTAGTAATTGGTGATCGCATGTGGGGGTCGTAAGTAGTGGTTGTAATTGGTGATCGTATGTATTGGTCGTAAGTGGTGATCGTAAGTTGTGGTCGTTAGTTGTGCTTGTAAGTTGTGGTCGTAAGTTTTGGTCGTAAGTGATCGTAAGTTGTGGTCGTAAGTGGTAGTCGTAAGTGGTGGTCGTAAGTTGTGCTCGTAAGTTGTGCTCGTAAGTTGTGGTCGTAAATTGTGGTCGTAAGTGTTGGTCGTAAGTTGTGGTCGTAAGTGGTGGTCGTAACTGGTTTTCGTAAGTGGTGGTCGTAAATTGTGGTCGTAAGTGCTCGTTGCAAGTAATGGTCGCAAGTTGTGGTCGTAATTAGTGATCGTAAGTTGTGGTCGTAAGTTGTCGCCGTAAGTTGTGGCCGTAAGAGGTGGTCGTAAGTGGTGGTCGTAAGTAGCGGTCGTAAGTTTTGGTCGTAATAGTAGTCGTAAGTTGAGGTCGTAAGTAGTGGTAGTAATTGGTGATCGCATGTGGTGGTCGTAAGTAGTGGTTGTAATTGGTGATCGTATGTAGTGATCGTAAGTGGTGATCGTAAATAGTGGTCGTTAGTTGTGCTTGTAAGTTGTGGTCGTCAGTTGTGGTCGTAAGCGGTGGTCGTAAGTTGTGGTCGTAAGTGGTGATCGTAAGTTGTGATCGTAAGTGTTGGTCGTAAGTTGTGGTCGTAAGTTGTGGTCGTAAGTGGTGATCGTATGTTGTGATCGTAACTGGTGGTCGTAAGTGGTTTTCGTGAGTGGTGGTCGTAACTTGTTTTCGTAAGTGGTCGTTGCAAATAATGGTCGCAAGTTGTGGTCGTAATTAGTGATCGTAAGTTGTGGTCGTAAGTTTTAGTCGTAATAGTAGTCGTAAGTTGAGGTACGTAAGTCGTAAGTTTTAGTCGTAATAGTAGTCGTAAGTTGAGGTCGTAAGTAGTGGTTGTAATTGGTGATCGTATGTAGTGGTCGGAAGTGGTGATCGTAAGTTGTGGTCGTTAGTTGTGCTTGTAAGTTGTGGTCGTAAGTTGTGGTTGTAAATGTTGGTCGTAAGTTGTGGTCGTAAGTTGTGGTCGTAAGTTGTGGTCGTAAGTTGTGATCGTAACTGGTGGTCGTAAGTGGTTTTCGTAAGTGGTGGTCGTAACTTGTGGTCGTAAGTGGTCGTTGCAAATAATGGTCGCAAGTTGTGGTCGTAATTAGTGATCGTAAGTTGGGGTCGTAAGTTGTCGCCGTAAGTAGTGGCCGTAAGAGGTGGTCGTAAGTGGTGGTCGTAAGTAGCGGTCGTAAGTTTTAGTCGTAATAGTAGTCGTAAGTTGAGGTCGTAAGTAGTGGTTGTAATTGGTGATCGTATGTAGTGGTCGTAAGTGGTGATCGTAAGTTGTGGTCGTTAGTTGTGCTTGTAAGTTGTGGTCGTAAGTTGTGGTTGTAAATGGTGGTCGTAAGTTGTGGTCGTAAGTTGTGGTCGTAAGTTGTGGTCGTAAGTTGTGATCGTAAGTGGTGGTCGTAAGTGGTTTTCGTAAGTGGTAGTCGTAACTTGTGGTCGTAAGTGGTCGTTGCAAATAATGGTCGCAAATTGTGGTCGTAATTAGTGATCGTAAGTTGTGGTCGTAAGTTGTCGCCGTAAGTAGTGGCCGTAAGAGGTTGTCGTAAGTGGTGGTCGTAAGTAGCGGTCGTAAGTTTTAGTCGTAATAATAGTCGTAAGTTGAGGTCGTAAGTAGTGGTTATAATTGGGGATTGTATGTAGTGGTCGTAAGTGGTGATCGTAAGTTGTGGTCGTTAGTTGTGCTTGTAAGTTGTGGTCGTAAGTTGTGGTTGTAAATGGTGGTCGTAAGTTGTGGTCGTAAGTTGTGGTCGTAAGTTGTGGTCGTAAGTTGTGATCGTAAATCAGAATCAGGAAAAGGCAGCTGAAATTCCTTGGACACATAATGAGGAAGGAAGGCTTGGAAAACTGAACGCTGACGGAACGCAGGAGAGGTAGAGAAATTAAGTAGGTTTGATTGAGCATGCGTAGTATGTGCAACCTTCGGCTTACTATACTAACAGGAGTCAGTTCGAAATTGAGTTATTATCGTTGATTTACTGCACCTCATTGTTGTGCAATGGTTAGCAAACTTGTCTCGCTAAAACAGTTACGACTGAATAGTGAGTTCGATCCTGACTGGGTGCTACACACTCTTGGCAACGTGTCACATCTAAGCTACGCTTAGAAAATCATCTTTGGGCACATCGGGGTGGTGCAATGTCTTGCAATCTTGTCTCGCTAGAACAATTACGACTTAGTAGTGAGTTCAATCCTCACTGGGTACCCCATACTTTCGGCCTTGTGCCACATCTATGCTTGGAAAATAACTATTAACAGTGAATTGTTTTCTAGTGAGAGTGTTAATGCGTGTTAATACATACGATGCATATGCTGTATGCATACTGTTGTGGTGTCCTCCCTCTAAAGATTCTATGTTGGACTCTTCCGCCTACTATAAAATTAGTAGGAGAGAAGGCCTTGGGAGGACAGTTGAATACATTGAACGCTGGTCAATCGACACACGCTCACTAGTCGTGTAATCCTCTTCTGTTTTACTTACTGTTTAATATATGATATATCTGTAACACTAGTTTTGTTATTTCTTTAGCCATTTACTTGGTCAATCCACATACATAAAAATATTTTGTGTGTATGTACGTGCATGTGTAATTGGCATACAGGGTATTTCCTCTCTCCCCACACTCGCATGCCTCGGTCAACAAAGGGTAGGGCGTGATGCAGGTTTCTGGAAGAGCCCGTTTTTTGTCGGCCA
>OZ038492.1:14973239-14980739 GCA_964036315.1 Acanthosepion esculentum | reverse complement strand
TGAAGTGTAACGGCTTGACTAATGTCCAACACCAAAAACCGAGCGTCCTGGGTATGACGATAAACTACATCCGCGTCCTGGGTATGACGATAAACTACATCCACGTCCTGGGTATGACGATAAACTACATCCGCGTCCTGGGTATGACGATAAACTACATCCGCGTCCTGGGTATGACGATAAACTACATCCACGTCCTGGGTATGATGATAAACTACATCCACGTCCTGGGTAAGACGATAAACTACGTCCAACTGCATGGCCTCTGATAATACGTTTTTTAAAGAATAGTGTTGCCGGATATGTTTTTGAATAAATAATATTACCAGCTATACATTTTTGAGGAAAGTATATTAACAGAAAAAGATTTTTGGCAAAAGAAAAATATTACCCCCCCCAAAAAAATGTCGGCATTAAATGATTCATTCCGGTTGATATGCCGTAAAACAAAACAGACCAAACACCGAATGGAAATTGAAAATGAGATGTGCTTTGTTTAGTTTAGCGTTACACAGCACCAGAAATAGGTAGAATTCACTGATGATCAAATTAAATACAAGATTAACCCATAGCTAAGAGGGGAGAAATGGATTCATACTTTTCAGGAGGGTATTTGCGCTTAAGTCGATATAAGAAAGCCAACGGTAAATGGGACTCGGTCTCCGATTAACTATTCCGAGCCATTATACAACCTGCACACCCAAGTATCAAGGGATTGACCAGGCTCGACGTTGCTTAACTTCGATGATCGTACGGCAAACGGTGTCTTAACGTGTGATGTCGCCATAAGCCAGGGTTCATTTTTAGTTCATTTCAACTTTAAAAAGTGAAAGAAAGAAAAAAGTGAACGTTATCGAATCAATGCTTCAATCAAAGCACTTAAAACAGGCGAGTGAGAAAATCAATATTTTAAAATTAAAATAAAACAATTTTTGTAGTCAATATATATATATATATATATGATAGATTTTTTGAGGAATTAGAATAATCATTATAGTAATTCATCGAGTCTAGCGCACTGCTGATGAGTTCCAAATAGGACGAAACGGCCGTCTATTGTTTTCTACATTCTGTTAATGTTTCCTCTAGACTCGATGAATTACTATATATATATATATATATATATATATATATATATATATATATATATATATAAAATACTACTAGTAATACTCGGTTGGAAAAAAAAGCCGGATGGTAAGTATATCAAAAGAACTAGAAACATCCGAACAGGGCAAAATAAATCGTCCAGCGCCTTAAGTTTTTAGTCCAAAGAAAAAAACCCAAGTGAGTAATAGGACTTATATATATATATATATATATATATATACATATATATATATATATATATATACATATATATATATATATATATATATATATATATATATATATATATATATATTGTGCGTGTGTGTATTTAGGCAGAACATTCTCTTTAAAGTAATGGTTCTGTGCCCCTGCCATATATTTAGAAACTTTTGATAAGATCCAAAGAAGAATCTGCAGTATTATTGGTCCTGATCTGGCGTCTCGGCTCCAGTCATTTTCCACCACCTTAAGGTTACCACTCTATATATTTTCTGTAATGTTTCTGTTCCTAATTCTTCGACACCCTGTATCCCCTTGTGTTTTAGTGGCATTACTGTTGTGCTTGGGGGGATTCCGATGGAAAATATGTTGTTAAAGACAACAGACATTTTTTGTCGATTAATTTTATTGATCGACTTACGAATAATCCTTCTCGGATAAGGAGTAAATTCTATAAAAATTGCCCAAAGTTAATTTTGGTAGAAATATTGTCCAAGCTGTCGACTTTCTTATCGGATATCGACTCAGAGATAGGCGATTACTCGCTCTTCAAGACTCAGGCTAGTGTCTTAAATTCTTAGTCGACCTCCAATAATCAGTGTTTATTTACAATATATATATATATATATATATATATATATATATATATATATATATATATATATATATATATATATATACACACACACACACACACACACACATATATATATATATATATATATATATATATATATATATATATATATATATATATATATATTAGATCACCAATAAACCCGTTGGGTTTCTTTTAAAAGCACTTCATGATATAATATTTTATTATTTAGACATTTTAGTTTGTATATAAAGACGGTAAAACAAATATTATTCTTCCACTTTTCTCCATTGTTAGCATATAAGCTGAAAATTAGGAGTAATAACTTTAAACATTTTCAAATTAATAAGTATATTTTTATTACTTATTAGTTAATAAGTAATTTTTTCCGGGTCGAAAACAAAAGGAATGGCGCCCAAAACATCTCAAGGCAAATATGTCTTCCGGCATTTCGTTGGTATCGAAAACGACCTCCTATCTGTGGTTGACCAGGGTAGGAAATGGCTTGTGTATTTTAATGCATCCCAAATGAAGCTGCTGTCGTTTACTCATCATAGAGAAAATCCTCTGCCTCCTATCAACAGGGTTATTGCTCAACTCCACGTGATAGTCTCTTCTTTGTCTCACTTTCTGCGCTGACTTGAGGTAAAACAACTACATTGAATAAATAGCTTCATCTACCACAAGGACATTTGGTTCTCTCTGTTGCGCCAGAAGGTTTTTCTCGTCTGAGTCCATTCTTCACATCTACAAATCTACCATTCGTCCATGCATTGAATCCTGAAGCCATATATGGTCTGGTGCCCCCACTGTTCATTTCCAGGTTCTCAATTGTTTTTGCAAGAACAAATATATTTAAGAGAAAATTTTCCCTGTTGTTGTGTTTGAAGATATATTACTCCGGGCAACGCCGAGTAAGACTACCAGTGATTACATAGAGGAAAAGATACATCATTGGAAAATCAACTGATGGCTGCCGAGACAAGTAATTTCTACCACAAATCGAGATCATCCAGCTCAGACAGACAGACAGACAGATAGATAGATAGATAGATAGATAGATAGATAGATAGATAGATTTGAATAGACTTAAGCAGATAGATAGAGAGAGAGACAGAGAGATTTGACTAGACATAGATAAATAGATAGATACAGAGATAGATTTGAATAGACTTAGATAGATAGATAGATAGATAGATAGATAGATAGATAGATAGATAGATAGAGAGATAGATAGAGAGATAGATAGACAGACAGCATTTTGGTGCCACTCGTCAGCATTCGTCAGAATAGCGATAATTTTTAATGTTCCTCTCTTTATATATCTTTTTTATCCTCTATTCCTATATGAATATATATATATATATAATTTCTTTTGAACTGACGTTTTTCCTTATTGTTCTCTGTGTTCTTAAAAGAAATCGAAGAATTTTCTTCTTCGGAAATAGTATCTTGATTTATATGCAGTTTTTATGCTTGTGTGATTTTTACTTTTCAAAGACATTCTTCATAGAATGAAAAAAAATCATTCCAAATACACTCAGATAAAAAAATAAAGCGAACTATTTATTGGGGGTTGTGCGTCGTGCCACATCGCTACACGTTTTGAAAAATATACTTTTAGGATCATGGTAGCAGAATTTCAGAATAGCCAATCAACACATTGGATATCAGTCCGATAGCGAATTTTTGGAATTTTTCTGAAAGGAAAGCTTGCGCCAAAGAAAATCTCCTGCACTGATCATCTGAATGAAAAAATGCAGACCATTTGGATAAATGAAATGAGATGTAGCATGAAAGACTTCAAGAGTCGAGTCAGTGATCAAAAACAAATATATTTCTTGAAAATACTAAAAGTTCAACTTGGGTTAATGCGTGCATTTTGTCTAGTACACTCCTGATCAAAAATTTAAGACCACTTGAAAAAAATTTTAAAAAAGACTTTTTCATGGATACATTATAAACTTTTTCTTACTTAAGGTTACTAATTCTATAATCTAAAAGGTTATGTAGACAAAAAGTTATAATCCGATCAATTTATTCAGAAATGGACATTTTTATAAAATGAAGCGTTTTACACTTGATCAAAATTATAAGACCAGGGGGGTATAAATTGTTAGATCTAGGGTAATTCCAATCTTTTTAGTTCAGTTAGAGATTAGCAATCACTGCGTAAAGGTATCACCATGCCTAAAGCAAGCAAACTTACCGAAGTTGAACGTGCTCGAATTCTAGATTTCCATAATCAAGGTTTTTCACAGCGGGCGATCGCAGCTAAGGTAAATCGCAGTAAAACTGTGATTTGCGACTTTCTAAAGGACAGTGCGAATTATGGAAACGCAAAGTCTACTGGTAGGCTCCAAAAGATTTCTCCGGTATTGAGTAGGAGAATAAGACGGGTTGTTGTGAAAGCCAGTGGACTTCTAGTCAAATTAAGGCAGCCACAGATGCTGATTGCAGTCCAGTAACCATCAGATGACACTTACGACAAAAAGGCAGGGTAAATAAAAAGCGCAAACAAATTCCTCGGCTGCTTCCACGTCACAAAGAGAACCGTTTATGGTTTGGTCATGAATACCAAACATGGGACATTGAGAAGTGGAAGAAAGTCCTGTTTTCTGATTAGAAAAAAATCAATCTAGATGGTCCTGTTGGCTTCCAGCGATATTGGCATAACAAAAACATGCCTCCTGAAATTTTCTTCACACGTCATAGTGGTGGAGTGTCCCTAATGGTATGGGGTGCCTTTTCTTACAGAGGGACGATTGAGTTCCAGGTGGTGCAAGGTCGTCAGACAGCAGCTGGCTATGTTAGCATGCTACAAAAAGCATCGTTGGTGACGGAAGGTCATCGTTTGTGTGGGGATGAATAGTTATTCCAACAGGATAATGCTGCAATCCACGCTGCATGCCAGACCTTGACCTTTCTACAAGAAAATGGGTTCCATCTCTTGAGATATCCTGCATACTCAGCGGACTTGACACCATTGAAAATGTTTGGGGATGGATGGCAAGAGATGTTTATCGAAATGGCAAACAATATTCAACAAAAAATTAACTTCGTGAAGCTATCTTCAGAAGCTGTAGCAATATTCATCGCAGCTTAATGGAAACACTAATTTCTAGCATGCCCCAAAGAATTTTTGAAGCCATCAAATCAGTGGAGGTAGAACTCATTATTAAATTTGGTTGTTGAATGTTTTCGTACACTTTTCGTACAATTTCGTAGAATTTTTGTGTCTGGTCTTATAATTTTGATCAAGTGTAAAACTTCTCATTTTATAAAAATGTCAATTTCTCAATAAAATGTTCGGATTATAACTTTTTGTCTACATAACCTTTTAGGTTATAAAATTAGTAACCTTAAGTAAGAAATGTTTAAAAATTTTCCATGAAAAACAGTCTATGTAAAAAAAGTTTCAAGTGGTCTTAAATTTTTGGTCAGGAGTGTATATTTTGCATTCGATAAAAGAACGCAGTATATTTAAATTAAACAACATTTTTTCGTCATTTTATGTCTGGACTTACGACAATTTTCAATGCATTATGCATCCATATATATGATGACCCTCACCTAGTTAGACGGTTGTGACTATTTCTGAAAATTTAAATCTACGGTTACGGTTTCGAATTCAGAATTTCATTCTCCTATTCTCTCAACCACGTCTAGAAAGGCCAGTCTTCTCTGCTATTTTACTCGTAGCTAAGATAGGAGAAAATAATGTTTGAACAAAAATTGAATGTGATCAAAACACCCGAATTTGAATTCAGAATTGTCCTTCTCCTAAACTGATTGCCAATCACAACTAGAGAGAACTATTTAATCCATATCTGGAGGGTAGGATTATAAATTAAGTGCTTTTGTTGTCGGAAGTGTCTATGTTGCAGGTGGGGGTGTGTGTATAAAATTGTGCTCGGTATATTCACTGTGGGAAAGATATAACCCTTCTAGCTATGTGTTAAATAGCAAGAAATACTGGGCTTACTTGTTGGTAAACAGTCGAGGGGAATGACAACTGTGAATTAAAAATGGTCTGTTGAGTTCCTTGCGTCCAGCTTTGCACAAGCACACCTCGGAATTCATTTATTATACCCTATTAGCGCCCACTGAGTAAAATGGCAGAGCAGGCAAGACTACAAGACAAGTTCTGTTATTTTTCTCGGCTAGCCGAGAAAAATAACAGCACTAGTTTTCTGACGATTGCACTAGCATGAAACAGACTGTCGCCTCTAAGTGTTGACTTCTATGTTCACTTTTATATTTAAACACGCTCTATCTCTGATATTGAGCACTTTATCCCATAAATATAGCACACTTTAAGACTATATATATATATATATATATATATATATATATATATATATATATATATATATATATATATATATATATATAATGGAGGATTTGGGGAATTCGTATATATGATATATGTTGCGATATTTTTATTATAAACTAATGTTATTTCACTATTAATAATAATTTTTAAATAAGGGTAACGAATTGAATCACGTCTTAGTGTTATATTATATTTTCTTTTCTTAGAATTTTTGTTAATATGCTCTTTCTAAAATATGTTACCTTAAGAATTAACATATTTCTGGTGGACTGATGTTGCTTTATTAGAATATCATTCGACACTGTATTCATAGCGCGCCAAAAACATCACATCTGCAACTAATAAAAATGATCTTATAAACTTCTATTTACACCACAACAAAATAAAATCCGGAATAATTATAGTCTTCTGCTTAAGAGCACTTAGGATTTGTAGCCGTCAGTACTTACGCTAAGAAAAACAAATTGAAAACACTTTTAAACTCCTCCAACATCCTAATTATTTCAGCGATAATCCGAACCGGAAAATATATAAAATCCGCTCAAAGAAACAAAAAATAAACAAACATTTCTTTGATAAAACTAGACCCATTCAAATACTGATATAGAATTTGTCACAAGTACTTAAAAAAGATATTTAATCAACACAAGACAAAACAATAACATCAAACCTGAAGTAGGAATTTACAAAATAAACCAAATAATGCACAATCAATACATTAGTCCTTCATCGTAATAAGTTCTGTTCGTTATTCCAACTATAAACAAGAGAGAGATTCACATTAGGCTTTCATCGTAATAAGTTCTGTTCGTTATTCCAACTATAAACAAGAGAGAGATTCACATTAGGCTTTCATACGTTGCTAATAGACTGGTACGTAATTTGAAATTCCTATAACTGGTCATTTGTATTATAGTTTTTGATTAAGAGATTGTAAGAGGTTGTAATTTGTTATGGCGGAAATGTATTGAAAGCGCACTAATTTCTGAATCCTTCACGGTAGGTTTTCGCCTAGAACCACGTAACATATCATTGGGCTTCCCCACAAATTTACTGCAAATCCAACGCGCTCTATTTAAAAACAATAACGACACAAAATACAGGGTGTCCATAAAGTTCGTGTGCACTTTAAAATATTTATAACTTTATTTGTATTTGCGATAGAAATAATCTGTAAAAAATGTTATAAAGTTTAATGTACCTAGTTTTAAGTATAGCTAAAATAACTAATGTCATTTCAGGCATTACTGTAAAT
>OZ038492.1:14895739-14968239 GCA_964036315.1 Acanthosepion esculentum | reverse complement strand
CTTTAATGATAAGAAAGGACAATAATAAAAACAATCAGGATCAAACAAAAGATAATGATTGGGGCCGTACATTATTCATATTATTCGGACTATTTCTGAGTCATTGTCGCCATTCTGAGTCATTGTCGCCATTCTGAGTTATTGTCGCCATTCTGAGTCATTGTCGCCATTCTGAGTCATTGTCGCCTTACTTTTTCTACCGTTTTTGCTGTACAGAAATGCCTCATTTTTGGAACAAAAAAACATTTTTTTTCATTTGTTTTCTTTATATATGATATTGACAGATGGCAATATTTCTCAAAATAAAATCGTAGAAACTTCTCAATTCATATTTAAATATTGGTCTACTTATTGAGAAATTCTATTTTTGCAATAACAATCAGACCTTAAGTCTTTAAAAGTAACCCGATTGAATATACCAAGACCAACAAGTATTTTCATCAAATCATTTAATAAACTAACAGCAAAAATAAAACCTTCGTGAACATAAGAATTATGGTAAAACATTTCTCTTTTTTTATTGTCATTTTCAATGTTATTTAAGTCTCTTTTGATATTCCAGCATTATCATGTAAAATGGAATAGGTGTATTCAATTGGGATGTCTTTAGTTGGAGTTTCTTTTCAAATGTGAAAACAAAATGATCTCAATCTGCTTGGTTTCCTTCCGTAGTGAAGGGATAAAAGTGATGGGATAAATTATTTACATTATTCGGACTATTGCCCTCATCTTTGTCGCCATATTTATTACAACGTTTCGGCCGTTGTACGCTCCAGCCTTCTTCAGGTGGTTGGAATGTAGAACTGAATCCTTTATTTCGCTCACTGGGGTAGACTGTCCTAGTTCCACGTGCCATGTTTTAATCTCTAGTTCCACGTGCCATGTTTTTTATCTCCTGTTAATTTCCCTCTGAAAGTTCTCCACTGCCTTAGCCGGGTATTGAACTCACACCTTTTGGGTCCTGACACTGGATCTAACTAACGCCTTTATCCATGTGTCCTTGAGTACATCTGTGTATGAATTTCTGGGTATTATAAACCTAATGTCTTCAGCCTTCATTTTTTACCAGTGCTCATATTGCATTTTTTGCTGTTATCATTGCATTTTTTACCAGAGCTCATATTGCAATTTTTGTTGTTATTATCGATTTTCTCTGGCACTCCTTATTACTGGTTCCCATATTGTATTCATTTCTATGCTTGGTCGGCTCAGGAGATTTTTGTGGCCTAGCATATGTGCTGATTCCATAATTACGAATTTTCCAATGGCGTTCTTTGTATATGATCTCAACCTGATCCCACAGAGGGCGGTGATCTCCCTTCTCTATCCATATGTGGGCAGCCACGCCTGATTTTGCCACTTCCCCTCGTGTGACAGATTTACCTTAAGGGGGCGGCCTGACTCCCCTTTATATTTCTTTCCACAGCTGCACGTAGAACTAGAACAGTCTACCCCAGTGAGCGAAATAAAGGGTTCAGTTCGACATTCCAAACATCTGAAGAAGGCCGGAGCGTACAACGGCCGAAATGTTGTAACAATAATGGCGACAAAGATGAGGACAATAGTCCGAATAATGTAAATAATGTACATAATACCTCATCTCAGAAATATAGACAGATACTGAAAGGCCGAAACGTTATGATAAATATGGCGATAAAGATGAGGAGAATAGTCCGAATAATGTAAATAGTGTGCATAATACCTCATCTCAGAAATATAGACAGATACTGAAAGGCCGAAACGTTGTAATAAATATGGCAACAAAGATGAGGACAATAGTCCGAATAATGTAAATAGTGTACATAATACCTCATCTCAGAAATAAAGACAGATACTGAAAGGCCGAAACGTTGTAATAAATATGGCAACAAAGATGAGGACAATAGTCCGAATAATGTAAATAGTGTACATAATACCTCATCTCAGAAATATAGACACATACTGATTGGAGTCGTGTTTAAATTTTTGAATATTGTAGATGAGAGAAGGAAGAAATCGGAAGGGAGTTTCACAGGTGATAAATGAAACTATTAGAATCGAACATACGGTTGCATGTAGCTAATGCAACAGTAAAGCAGTGAGACCTAATTGCGAATCTAGTAACAGGTTTAAATTCATGCCGTCGAGTCACTAAGGAGGAAAGCTCATGAGAATAATTACCATGCAAATATTTGCAGAAAAGATAGATGGAGACCACGTCACGTCGGTGAGAAAGTGACTGATGTCGAGATGTCAGGTCAGGATCGATTATATTCCAGAGACTCCTTTGGATTTTGTCGAGAATCTCAAGATATATAGCAGGACCACCAGACGATATATGGCAGCAATATGCAGTGCATGGATGAATTGTAGATTTATAAATATCCAAGATGGATTCTGACGTGTAAAATTCTAAGCAGAGTCAATATTAAAACCCCAAGTCCTTAACCCAGCATCCCTTCCAATTTTCAAAGTTCTACAATCTTGTCTTTAATGATTGCCATTAACTGCCTCTTCATATTCATCTTACGCGGAAGTTTACGTATCTGGGAAGCGTTTTCACAGAGGACAGTAAGTGCGACACTGAGATCCGTAGACGTATTGGGATGGCCAAAGACGCATTCCAAAAGCTGGGCAGAGTATTGCGAGACAGAAGGTTTCTTTGGCAACAAAGAAAAGAGTACTGAGCTGTTACGTGACATATGTCCTACTTTACGGCAGCGAATACTGGACGTTTTCCTCAAAGATGAATAAGATGGCATTTTGAAAAGAAAATTATCACGTATCTTTTTATCTATATGTGTATCTATACTGATATATTTAGAGAAAGAGAGGGAGTACAAAGTGGATGAAATTGGGAACTGTGCTTTCATAATACTGATAGAAATTGCCAATTCCTTTTTGTGATATAGTGGTTAACACACTAGATTTTCAAGTTATTTCTCGTGGGAAGAGAGCGGAAATACTAGTTGCTATCAATAGGTTTCTCTTTTCTCTCACATAGTTCAGAAAGAGAATGCTATAAAAGTGATCAGTTATCACCTGAGTATACCAAATATTTAAAAAAAAAATTAAATATATAGAAACAGTTAACTCCTCTAAAAAATAAAATAAAATAAAATAAAATTCAACATTTATACAGTGTTGTGTAATGTCAGGAAGAATGGCTCAAGGTTCTCAAATTAACCCTTATGTCAAAAATGGAGCAAATTTTCCTGTAAGTCTCAAGTAGATTTGGAATGTGTAGAGATGGAGTTGCAAAAAATACTTTTTCTCTCTTATTTTATGAATTTTCCTTATCTCTTCCCACAGATGATGGATTATGATTGGTTTGGCTCTAATGTATTATCGTATGATGATTAATTTCAGAAGATTGTTGAAACAGTTTGTTTATACAATGTGGATTAGGTGTAAGCTTGCATTGTACAAAGTAAAATATTAACTCTTCTATGATATTCTTATTCTTAAATTCACCCTCTCATACAGACACACATACAAACACACATTTTATATATATATATATATATATATATATATATATATATATATATATATATATATATATATAATCGAGGCGACAGTGATGTGGTTCTACAAAAGGATGCTGAGGATATCATGGACCAAGCATGTGAGCAACGATGAGGTCATAGAAAGGATGCAAACAAGGAGGAGGCTTATACTTAATATCAGAAAGAGCCAGCTGAAGTTTCTTGGACACATAATGAGGAAGGAGGGCCTAGAGAATTTGATACTCAAGGGTCGAGTAGAGGGAAAGAGAGACAAGGGAAAACAGCGCGTGACATTCCTGGCGGACTTAAGCAGGTGGATGACAGAACATGGTCTGGGGGAGGAAGCAGAGGGAAGGAACTTATTGAGAGCTGCAAGGGATAGAGGGAGGCGGAGAGCAATGATCGCCTACGTCCTGAAAGGACATGGCACATAAAAAGAAAGAAAAAGAACCGTATCTTAAATATATTTCCTTTCAAGGGTGATTTTAAATGTTGGGGTTGACATGATTATGTAATACGGTGTCTTGCTAAAATACTCGACAAAGGACAGGAAGATGGCAGTCGAACGCTTTCAAATATCTTTCCCCGGAAAGTGCATGAAATTTGAAAATATTCTAATTATTATTACAATCTCATTCTCTGAATTCATTTCATTAAACCCTGAACACGTTCAAAATTTTCGGATTCTCTGTTTCCA
The DNA here is from genome assembly GCA_964036315.1 of Acanthosepion esculentum. Lineage (NCBI taxonomy): Eukaryota > Metazoa > Mollusca > Cephalopoda > Sepiida > Sepiidae > Acanthosepion > Acanthosepion esculentum. The sequence goes on along the minus strand of OZ038492.1, from coordinate 14,964,054 downwards.
GAATGTGCGAAATTTTCAGCGTATTTCAAGCGTCAATACGAAAATTTTATCCGAACTTCGCTCATTGAATCTTATCAAACGAAAGATCCTTAATGTTACACCGGCCTTTCTAACACAAGGGAATTACACCGGTTCTCACTATATATAGTGCCAGTAATACCTACCCGGGGTGTAAGCAGCGACAGTCCTTTTTGGACGTCTCAGCTGTTCGGTCGAACTCTCTGCCCCTGAGGCAGAGGGGAACTCTCTGCCTTTGGGCGGAGAGGAACCCGGACGTGGTTCCGTCGAAGGGCAGAACCTCGTTCGGGGTGGTTGACCACCCCGATTCCGTTTATACGGTTTCTACGGGCAATTTTTGCCCGAGCCTACGGGCTCGGAAAGCCCACATTAAACCGGCCTTGTGCCACATTCGACACACGTGGGCGTGTTGTTAAACATCGTAAGCAGCGACAGTACTACAACTGCCTAGCTGAGTAGTACCCGTTTCCTACCTTTGTATCTGTGATGTTAAATACACTTGTTCCTTAAACCAACCTCGACTTGATTTTCTTCTTTTTACTATTGTGCCACGACACAACACTTAATAATGCTAATATTTAGACGGAGAAGGATTTCCGATTTACAAGCAAGGTTTGATGACAATTTCATGTGAACGCGACGATCACACAGTACGCAAACTGACATAATGCCGCAGCGTAGTAGAAATTTCTTTTCTGTCTACATTTCGAAATGAGCTCTGCAGAAGAATCTGCAATTTTATTGGCCCTGACCTGGCATCACGGCTTCAGTCACTTTCCCACCATTGTAATGTAGCTTCCCATTGCCTTTTATATAAATATTTGTAACATATTTGTTGATAATTCAAATATAATAGCATCGTCTACAGCTAAAATAGGCTCAAAATAATGGAAGTTTATTAATAAAAACAAAAAAACAACACTCAGTAATATCAACTATGAACATGGACATAATATCTTGACCGTGTTCTGAAAATGAGACATATAAATAAATACATACAACAATCTATTTCTTGTTAACAGTTAATATATTTCAACCTTGAAAATGGCTAAAAGTTTAACCGGAAGCGCTCGGAAAAATATAACATTTGGTCAGTTTTTTAAATGATTTATCTACTGAAAAGAAAACATTTATAAGATCACATGAGAAATTATATAAAAAAAAAACTTAATCAAAGCACCTTGCTGTCATATTTAATGAAACTTGCAAGAAAGGTGGATTGCTGCCTATATATATATATATATATATATATATATATATATATATATATATATATATATATATATATATATATATATGAATATATGATGGTATATGTTGACATTCCACACTACTTCAAGCAAAATGTTAAAAAAAGAAGTCCCCGGGAATATTGGAGGGAGCGGTAGCAATTACTACCCTTGAGAAAGCTATTTTCATTAAAAGATTGTTTTCATAGAAAGATTTTATAAATTTCAACTGAAATTAACACTGGCTGCGCGGTAAACATATATATATATATATATATATATATATATGCAGGTGTGCAGTGAAATAGGAAAGAACACGTTAGGTAGATAATCCGGTGTTCCTTAGTATTTAGCTTTATTTTCAAAAGGACAGTGCTCCATACAGAAGTAGAGCTTATATTATAATAATATTTTTAGTTTTTAAAAATATGATTCCCCCGCTACATAAGAGTTCTCATGTTTCAAAAGCGAGAGCCGAGACCCCTAACATAATTTTTTAAGTTATGTAGAGTTAAGCTGTCTGGACCCGCTTCCTTATCAAGCTTATTCCCAAATTCTCGCTTGACAAGGAAGCGGGTCCAGACACCTTAACTCTACATAACTTAAAAAATTATGTTAGGGGTCTCGGCTCTCGCTTTTGAAACATGAGAACTCTTATGTAGCGGAGGAATCATATTTTTAAAAACTAAAAATATTATTATATTATATACATATATATATATATATATATTTGAATTGGATGAAGTCCGACAATTTATTTAAAGACATTTATGATATGTTTAACGTTCTTTTTATAGATACAAGTATTTAAGCAAATCATTGAGAATATTTAAACATCTCATAAATGTCTTTAAATAAATTGTCGAACTTTGTCCAATTCAAAAATATATGACCTCATTTGTTTACATTTGATACGCTAGAGCAGATATGAATAGAAGAGATTCATGGAAGATTTAAGTTTAAAGATAGTAAAATCGACCTTGCTAACCAGACGCTTCTCTGTGGCCGAAAGGTTAAGGCACGTCGCGCGAAATGACGGTTCCGTATAGGATACAGGTTCGTTTCCTGTCGGAAAAAACGAAAATTTTCTATGAAAATTTCTCGGACATTCAGTCCGGTAAATGTTATTTAATACTGTTTATTATGAAACAGAGCATTTGCTTAAATACTTGTATCTATAAAAAGAACGTTAAACATATCATAAATGTCTTTATATATATATATATATATATATATATATATCCAAACAGGTTTGGTTAAATAATTTAGACATATCATGTTCATTAGTTTTTGTTGTGATCCTTTCAAGTTCGCAGATTAATTAGAAAATTGAGTAAGATAAATATCAAAATTTTCTTCGAATAGTTTTTATCTTCCCAAGTACTTTCTATCTCAACCGAGACCATCTTCAGGGGGTTAAGTTGTCTGTGAGTATGTATATGTTTTTCTGTGAATTTAAAACATTTCAACTGTTTGTATTTTACTGCTTATGCAGCGTTTATATTTATATTTATATATATATATATATATATATATATATATATATATTATGAAATGGACAAAGTCCGACAATTATTTTTTAAGACATTTTTTTATGTTTATACATTCTTTATATAAATACAAAATTTAAGTAAATTCTCTGTTTATAATAAACAGTATTAACAACATTTACCGGCCTAAATTTTCATAAAATCGACCTTGCTAACGGTCCTCTGTAGCCCAATCGGTTAAGGCACGTCATGCTATATGACGGTTCCGTATAGGATACAGGTTCGATTCCTGTCGGAGGTCGAATATTTTCTATGAAAATTTCTCGGACATTCATGACGGTAAATCTAGTTAATAATGTTTATTATAGACAGAGCATTTACTTAAATGTTTGTATCTATAAAAATAATGTATAAACATAAAAAATGTCTTAATATATATATATATATATATATATATATATATATATATATAATATGGAGAAAACAACTGAAAAGTTGCAAATTAAAAAAACTGAATGTTTTTTTGTGAAAGTATTTATTTATATTTTATATATATATATATATATATATATATATATATATATATATATATATATATATATATATATTTGATATTTCAGATCTGCCCCGATCTTTCATCAGAAATAACTGTATTCAGAGGTTTGTTTACAAGTAGCGTAGAAATATCAAATATATATATATATATATATATAAATATAAATAAATACTTTCACAAAAAAACATTCAATTTTTTTTCTTTTAATTTGCAATTTTCAGTTGTTTTCTCCATATTATATACATATCAAGAAAGTATACGTGGCTTCTCATTATGCTATATATATATATATATATATATATATATATATATATATATATGGGGCCGATGCAAGGGTCTTATTACCCCCACTGAATCTATGATACGGGGTCGCCCCACTCTACTATATCTCAATTTTCATAAGGTAGTATTTATGTAAGTATATATTTGATGGTGAATTTATAGGTGAACAATTCAAGTAGAAAAATTGAAAATGAATACAATGTATCTAAATAGAAATTAGAAATATTTCACATTAGATTATTCCATCTTAAATCAACAATGTTTGGCGGCAATTTTTAACAACTTGAGATCTTTCTTGTTAAAATGTTGAAGAATTTGAACCCATTTAACATTGTTGATTAAAAGTAGTGAATTTTATATCGTTGTTCTTTTGTTTTTTTTTTCTCGGGACGTAGAAAGAGCGAAAGAAATTCACGGATTTGAATGAAGAAATGATCGCAGAATGAAGTCAAAAGCCCTGAAAGTTTTTCATCCTTTAATAGTTGGTCTTAACTTAATTTGGAACCTATATAAATGTAGGTAAAAACAAAGCCAATAAAATAACGAGGGTCACAAATCACTAATTAGGCTTGTCACGCCCACCGGTTGAGGGATAGTACACGCCGACCCAGCCTCTCTCTCTCTCTCTCTCCCTATATATATATATATGTATATATATCAGTCACTTATGTACCATGCGTGATTCACGCGTAGGTTATCATGTATTTTCTATACATGACTGACGAGGCAGATTTTTTGCCCACAGTAGGTTACCATTTCTTTCAGCGGTAGACCAGTTGCCATCCAAGGCTATAGAACCCGGTCTGTCATGCTATTAACCCATAGCTGAATTCATACCTTTCCCAAGGGTATTAGCATGTAAATGAATATAATGGATTCGCCTGTAATTCGAACTCGACTCCCCAATTCCTCAATCCGACGCAATATATATATATATATATATATATATATATATATATATATATATATATATATATATATATATATATATATTGCGTCTAGCATGAAACAGCTTGTCGACTCTGAGTGTTGACTTCAATGTTCACTTTTATATATATATATATATATATATATATATATATATATATATATATATATATATATATATAGTAAAGTTAATAATCCGTTGGTATATAATCTAAGTGGATCGTAGTAATATAAAATATTATAACTGATTCACAAAAATAGTTCAATGTTTTTATTATTACAGAGCAAATGTAGTACAGATAAAAATTCAAAATTACCTTATATTGAGAATAGATCTATTTCAGCCGATGAAAAATTCGTCAGACTTTTTCAGTCCCGATATATATACTGAGTTCTTGTCGGAATTCGAAATTTAACTGTGACAACTGTCGAAAAATTTGTTGTCACATTTAAATTTCTAATTCCGACATGAACACAGTCTATATGCCGGGGATGAATAAGCCTGACGAAGTTTTCGTCGATTGGAATAGAATCTATACCCAATATGAGCTAATTTGGGATTCCATTGTGCAATATCTATATATATATATATATATATATATATATATATATATATATATATATATATATATATATATATATAGCATAATGAGAAGCCACGCATACTTTCTTGATATGTATATAATATGGAGAAAACAACTGAAAAGTTGCAAATTAAAAGAAAAAAAATTGATTGTTTTTTTTTGTGAAAGTATTTATATTTTTATATATATATATATATTTGATATTTCAGATCGCCCCAATCTTTCGTCAGAAATTAATTAAATACTTTAGATGTTGTTTAAAAAGTTTTTTTCTAACTATATCTAAAGAAATGTTTTAACTATTGAAATATTTATACAGATTTAAAATTCCCATGTCTTTGTTTAACCCTAGTTTATATGTGTCTAATTATATATATATATATTAAAAAGAAGAGTGTGGAACCACTATAACCTCTTCCTTTTATATATATATATATATATATCAATTAATGGATTTTTTGCTCCATAATATTTCTTATTATCATTTTATTTATTTTAACTTCATTTTATCGTTTATATACGTAAACGTCCTAGCTTATTGTTTATTTTAGAAACGTGAAATGAATGTCTATCGAAAGTTTTATTAAAGAAAATATATCATTCGGCAGGAATAGACTCTGTCATTCCTTTTTTTTTTTCCTTTTTTTTTGTTGTTGTTCTGGGAGGATAAAATCCAACGAAGAATCTGCATTGTTGTTCATTCTGACTCGGGATCCCTGCTTCAGTCACTTCCCCACAGTCGTAATGTAACTCCTCGGTGCCTTTACTATAAACACTTTCATAGTACTTGTTCTGGTGAACCTTCCTCTATGGTACCTTGACTTTATGAATTTAGACGCTGTACGAAATTGGCGGAAAGGTCTCATCATTTTACTATTGTAATGGCTCGATATAACCGTAAGTTCTACGCTAACAGTTTCTTCTCACACACTTCTTGCTCGTGGAACTCTCCACCAGCCTCTTGCTTCCCAGTCAACTTTGATGTTTAAATATTTAAATGTAATGTCGATCGTTATCTTCTGTCTTCTTAATTCCTATTTCATTCTCCTCTTTCGTTAATAGTGTCTTTTTTGCTAATAGTCTTTTTACTTTTCGTACACAATTATTATTTTAGTCGTTACGCATAATTTACTAAACACGCCTTTCTCTGTACTAACAGGGAAATAAATTCAAATTAGATTCCTAGCGAGCGAACGATTTCTTTAAAACAAAGCTTTCGATTGTTTATACCCGGAGACATTAATTTCAGTGTTTGTACAAAAACAAAGATAATTACTTAAGCACAAAAATAATGTTTGTAATCATACGAATTAACCAAGCGAGCAATCACTAACATGACTGCTTTTGAAATAACCTATATTTTAGCATTTTTAATCCAGTACGTATGAAATTTTCAACTGAAGCCTTGTTTACAGAATAGCAAATATATATATATATATATATATATATATATATATATATATATATATAGGGTGTCCATAAAGTTCGTGTGCACTTTAAAAATTTATAACTTTATTTGTACTTACGATAGAAATAATTTGTAAAAAATGTTATAAAGTTTAATGTACCTAGTTTTAAGTATAGCTAAAATAACACATGTGATTTTCAGGTATTACTGTAAATCAGTTGGCAAATGTTTTCCGTCAACTGCAAAATCGTATTACCATTCTCAATTCTAAGCCTGGATGAAATACAGGGTGTCCACAAAGTTCGTGTGTATTTTAAAAAAATTATAACTTTATTTGTATTTGCGATAGAAATAATTTGTAAAAAGGATTAGAAAGAAGTAAATGTATATTTTTTAAGGTTTTATTGAAATTTTATTTAAGTTTCCACATGTCCTCCATCATTAGCAATACAAAGGGTAATACGATTTTGCAGTTCACGGAAAACATTTGCCAACTGATTTACAGTAATGCCTGAAATGACATTAGTTATTTTAGCTATACTTAAAACTAGGTGCATTAAACTTTATAACATTTTTTACAGATTATTTCTATCGCAAATACAAATAAAGTTATAAATATTTTAAAGTACACACGAACTTTATGGACACATTGTATATTCCCTGACAACATAACGCGTTAACAAAAAATATCTTTTATTTTTATTAATTAATTTTAGTTTCTTTGTAAACAAACTTCGTAAACAATATAATGTAACGGAGAGGGAAAATTGTCGGTTGCACATAAATTTAAAACATCACTATCAGCAGCAACAGCTGTCCGATAATCGACAGTAATCGTTGAGGTTGTTACGCAGCCCAGCACCTGACTAGCTCCCTTCAAATGTCTCGGCTGCGTACCAGTGTTTCAGTCTTGTAGACACTTTTAATCCATTTAGTGAGGTTATCAGCCCGTTTTTTTTCTCTGTGTGCCTCTTCTTCTTTTGGCTAAGTTGGTTCCTTATAGGATATCAGTGGAAGCATTTTTAGTTCTTATGACGCATCCAGACCATTTCAAATTTCGGTTCTTGACACTGATCCTGAAGTCCGAGTAAATTATATTTATCAATATAATCGTCACTGCCAAGATCGACTTAAAGCGATAGACATGTAGTTCGATTGACGAATACAATGTACAGAGCATGTGAATAATGAGGAAGTTCTTAGGAAAATAGGACGTAAAAATAAATTACTGCTAATAATCAGCAATTTCACATTTCTGTGTCACAGAATGAGGAAAGACTCTAGCTAGCGAGCTAGATAGATAGATAGATAGATACATACATACATACATACATAGATTAGTCTGAGATAGATAGATAGATAGATAGATAGATAGATAGATAGATAGATACATACATACATACATACATAAATACATACATACATACATACATAGATTAGTCTGAGATAGATAGATAGATAGATAGATAGATACGAGCCGACTGAGATAGATAGATAGATAGATAGATAGATAGATAGATAGATAGATTAGTCTGAGATAGATAGATAGATAGATAGATAGATAGATAGATAGATAGATAGATAGATAGATACGAGCAGACTGGGATAGATAGATATATAGATACATACATACATACATACATACGAGCAGACTGAGATAGATAGATAGATAGATAGATAGATTAGTCTGAGATAGATAGATAGATAGATAGATAGATAGATAGATAGATAGATAGATAGATAGATACGAGCAGACTGAGATAGATAGATAGATAGATAGATAGATAGATAGATAGACTCTACGGATATAAACAGATCAGCGTCGAGAGTAACAGAGAGATAATAAGATTTAGATGTAAACAAACCTGAATGCATCTGAACTTTGAAAAGGTAAATATTTCTATAAACAGAAATGAGAATTAGAAAGGTGAAACCAATTCTTGTATAACGAGGGAGATGGGGGGAGAGAGAGTGTGTGTGTGAGAAAGAGGGGGGGGAACGAATATATGAGAGTGAATGAGAGAGTGAAAAACTTATTTGTTGTGATATTAAACTGGTCATGTGCTACCTTTTGTGCGCCATATCAGCTCCGAACGTTTATGAATAACAAGAGAAGTCTCTCACGCAAATGTCAACAAATGCAGATAAGCATCAAATAACACTGATAATAATATTGCCAATGACGTAAAATATTTTTTTTTTATTTCATAACTTTCTGTGTTATATAATTCGGAAATACTTTAATACCCACAGGGCATAATGAAGGTAAGAGAAGCAGTGGTCCACTGCTTAACAAGATAGAAAAAGATTGGATGGTAAAAGGTCAAAGAAGAGGGGTAAAGAAAAAAAGAATGTTATGGTCCAATATCCTCGTCGCCACTGTTATGGTCCAATATACTCGTCGCCACTGTTATGGTCCAATATCCTCGTCGCCACTGTTATGGTCCAAGTTTTGGACCAAGGAAGAACAACACGAACACAAGAGAAGAAATAACAAAGATATATTACACAGAATGATAATACAAGATGTTAAATGTGTTAGTATGCCTGTCAGCCTGGTTTGGGGTGAACTACTATTGGCTCGACTCGATTCTGTCTCGACTCGATTCCGTCTCGACTCGTTCTGTCTCAACTCGTTCGCACGTCTCTCTTGAGAGACGCCGTATTTATAGTGTCAGGAAGAGTTCATTATGTCGTTATAGGTAAGTTCCCATAACACCCCCCTCCCAAAGCTTTCGCCTGACAGAGGTCTTTAATATTTTTTTCTCTTCGGATTAATCATCAAAGGCTCTGTAAATCTTCTTTTTCTGCTTGATTTTCGCGGTTCTGACATTGCTTGAGGCCTTTGCATATCGAATGTGTCGAATATTGTGTCCATCACTTCTTCCTCTTCCTGGGGTGGACCGTTTGAATCCTCTAACAGCCTCTTTCTGATTTGATTTAAATGTCTTTTATGCGAGAACTTCGAACCCTGAATTATGTAAACGACGTTCCCGATTCGTTTCTTCAGTATCCTCCGCGTGGAATTTCGTTTCTTCAATATCCTCGTCGCCACTGTTATGGTCCAATGTTTGGACCAAGGAAGAACAACACGAACACAAGAGTAGAAATAACAAAGATATATTACACAGAATAATAATACAAGATGTTAAAGGTGTTAGTATGACTATTAGTCTGGTTTGGAGTGAACTACTATTGTCTCGACTCGATTCCGTCTCGACTCGTTCTGTCTCGACTCGTTCGCACGTCTCTCTTGAGAGGCGCCGTATTTATAGTGTCAGGAAGAGTTCATTATGTCGTTATAGGTAAGTTCCCATAACAAAAAAGACACGGTTGATTATGGCTCCTAGAAGTTGTGGGGAGCCATGATCAACCGAGTCCCGAAATAAGTCGTATAAACGGCCCGCTCAGATAGCGCACTTGAAAACAATCGCCTGCAGCCGACATTTGTATTCTGAACGCTTTTTGAAACGAGCGAATTATATGTTCTTCGTATTTATAGAATTGTCTCTGAGATTTTTACCCCTCTGTCTGCAAATATTCTCAGAGGTTTGGTCCAGACAACCGCTTCGGCATTAATACTTGTCTCCAGCCCGAGTGAAATAACAACATAAAGGATAAGGCTCGCGGTTGTGTGTGTCAAAGTCAAAGAAACACGCACACAAGAACACAAATATAAGTGCACACACTGAGATACACATAAAAGCTTACAGTAACGCACACAGATGCACACATATATAGTTTCCCACGCTAAATGCCTACACACACGCATATCTATCTATCTATCTATCTATCTATCTATATATATATATATATATATATATATATATATATATATATATATATATGGAGAGAGAGAGAGAGAGAGAGATAGATAGATAGATAAATTTTCAGGTGTTAATAGCAGTAGTATTTTGTTTGTTTTTTCAGATTTATGTTATAAAAAAATTTCGTAATAAAAAGAAAATAGTTTAATATGTGTTATTTTACAAACAGTTCCATATATTTGATAGATATAAGTAGAAAGTGATAGATATAATCAGAGATAGATAGATAGATAGATAGATAGATAGATAGATAGATAGATAGATAGATAGATAGATAGATAGATAGATAGATAGATATGAATAGACAGATATAGATTAATATATAGATAGATATTATTAGTCTGAGATATATAGATAGATATATAGACAGACATAGACTGAAATAGATTAATTTGTAAAATAGTAAAGAATAAAGTAAAAAATATTTTCTAAGGAAAATAGGTAGTAAAAATAAATTACTGCTAACACTCAGCCATTTCAGATTTCTGTGTCACAAAATGAGATAGATAGATAGATAGATAGATAGATAGATAGATAGATAGACAAACTCCATGGCTATAAACAGATCAGCGTCGAGAGTAACAGAGAGATAATAAGATTTAGATGTAAACAAACCTGAATGCATCTGAACTTTGAAAAGGTAAATATTTCAATAAACAGAAATGAGAATTAGAAAGGTGAAATCAATTCTTGTATAACGATGGAGATGGGGGGAGAGAGAGTGTGTGTGTGTGAGAAAGAGTGGGGAGAACGAATATATGAGAGTGAATGAGAGAGTGAAAAACTTATTTGTCGTGATATTAAACTGGTCATGTGCTTACCTTTTGTGCGCCATATCAGCTCCGAATTTCTACTCTCACGCAAATGTCATCATATATGTATAAGCATGAAATAAAATTGATATTATGATTTTCCGATGACGCTAAAAGTTGTATTTTCTAATTTCTTCTACCTGGATATATCTTTATGGGAATGTAAATCTTAGAACAATATTATTTCTTATTCGGGCTCTGAGCAATCGGTTTTGAAAATAAAAAATGTCTGAAACATAATTATGTAGCAAAGGTCCGTTGACGTACAATGCCACCTTCGTACCTGGCTGTTGTGGTTTCCGTCTTTAAATAATGTCGAAATTTCTCAGCTTAATAAGCGTCTATGTAAACCAGAAGGAAAGGCCGCAGAAGTGGAGGTGAACTGCATTCGATGGCGACGCTTGCAGCAATCAGAAAACACCTGATCGTTCAGTCGGTCGCTATCGTCTATTGGATGATTTTGAGGAAGTAACTATTACACAAGAATGATTAAGCTAGGCTAAACGCATACTTATAAAAACAATTCAATATAGAAGAAATTCCACATATGGCACTAATTTTTTATATATACTGAATTTAAATTTAATCCTTTACAGAATTTTTAAATAATTAGTCTAAGTGTGAAGCAATTGTAAACCGAGGAAATGGTGGAAGGAAATTTCTCTATCTAAAGATGGTGATTCATAGTTTGTATATAAAGACAGCTATAAAGAATTATGATCACCTACGTCTTGAAAGGAAATGACATTTAATCTCACTTTCTCTCTCTCTCTCTCTCTCCCTCCCTCCCTCCCTCCCTGTTCATATATATCTATATAAACATATGATAAAAGGCAGAATGTGTGTGTGTGTGTGTTCGTTTATATGTTTGATCGGATCTCCTACATTTTTCAACCGATTTCAACCAAATTTGACACAGTTACTGCTAATGGTCCTGCGGAGGTTTTGACGGCGGCAAAAATTGATTTAAGTCAATATTTAAATCAATATTATCGATTGCTCATTTTAGATCGGACGCACGTGTGTGTAATTAAGTGCGTTCACTGCACACAATCAGATATAGCCACTTTTCATGTCAGAATTAATAGCGGTGGCATAATTAGAAAAAAGTCGGATTTAAGTGCTTATATCGGAATAAGAAAGGACAAGAAGGGCCATATTTTGCTTTCGGGTGCAAAAGTTATCACAATGAAGGATTTCTGTCACAGCCGAACTTTGATCTAGAAAAGCCAATCGGATTAGTGTTATTAGACACGCGTGGCTCGCGCGATGCGTAATGCTTGCTGCTGATTGGCCCATTCACACTCCGGATTCATGTGAGATCATGTGTGAACGGGGGGTGTCATGCGTGCGTGCAACAAGCATCTCAAATGGGGTAGAGGTTTCAGGTAGCCTACTTTTATTTCAGGATTTAACACTCATACCATGGCTTTTAAAGAGGATCTTTTAATGTTTCAATGCAGGCATGCATTACTTTCCATGTTTTCTGCATTTGCACAGTAAAGTAAATGTCAAGGCCATTTTAAAAGTAATTTACAATGCTACATGTCAAATTTTACCAGAAATATCAGTAAAAACAAGGTGAAACTGCTGCTTTTTAGGTGCTTGTAGCCCATTTAGCCTACTAAAGCATAGGATTGAATCCAGTGAGCAATCACCAACACATTTCATGCCACTTCACGCCACCACTTTTAAGCCAAGTGAACAGAATCGGCTCCCCCAATTGTCCAATTTTTCACATTTGATTGCTTTTTTTTATTCGAGGGGTCACCGAGGGACTGTTATGTCTTTTCATACCGTTTACGTGTAGCAAAAGACACCTACTCGCTTTAATTTTACTACTGCGCATCGCTGCCCCAAAATGTTCTCGCACGTTTTCATCTAAATTCGTGCTACTTAAATGCCTTCATCATCCATCAGTAAAAAAAATTAACATTGCTTCAAATTTTGTTCATAAGAAGTGTAAAAACGCTTGTATTTTCAGCTTTTGATCAATAAAACTATCTCATATCTCCTGGCTGCTCAAAATTTTCAAAGAAAAATGAAGCTTGAAAATCCCATTTTCTCATTAGCTGACTTTGAGAGACTGCGCTACATCGGTGACGACGTAAATAAAAAAAAGCAATGCCTATTTTGGGATAAGGAACTACATAGCTTTCATATTTATCAATAAAAAATCCGATACAATAAAGTTGCCAGATACTATTTTGAAACGTCATCCGTCACTCTGCACTGCTTTAACTAACCCAGCTGGAGGTTAACCAATCGCGTCAACTGTTCAAGGTTGCTGCGAGCTCATTGGCGTGGTTGCAAGCGTTTAACCATGGGCCCATCTAGTCATACGCGCGAGCAGTTCTCTTACGAGAATACTTTTGATACAGTTACATACATTTTTGGGATCCCTCTAACCTGTCTATGTTTAGACTACACGTATTTTTTGCACTCAAAATCCTACATACCTTTTATTACGTTTGCCTTTTTAAAATTGGTTAAAAAGAGAAGAAAACTTTTTGGACGGCACGCGGCTGCCGCCTCCGCTACAAGATCAGCAAGGGCAAGTGAAACCACAGAGCAAACTTCGTTGCGCCTTTCTCGGATGGCCTCACGCTCTGCTGCCCGCATCTCCACGGAAAGTACCACAGAACGGACTGAAAAGCTAGCATCAGTAGCATCAGTTATGCCATCACGACGCGCTAGACTTTCAACTGAAGAGCGTTTAGTACAGAATTCACAGGGCGCAATACGCGTTTCTAGGGCCAGGGCTTCCGAGTCCCTAACACAGACAATCCTTCGGCGTTTAAGGAATGCCAGCGCTACAGCATGTTCTAGAGCTTTAGAAAGCCCTGAACAAACGACTTAGGAATGCTAGGACTACAGCATCTTCCAGGGTTTCGGAACAACCTCAACAAACCGCTATTCGTCGTTTAAGATTCGTAACAAAGTTGTTGACAACACTAATATAATAGCATCGTCTACATACAAAAAAGGCTAAAAAGAATGGAAGCCTTATTAATAAAAACAAACAAACCAACACTTAATAATATTAACTTTGAACATGGACATAATATCTTGACTGTGTTTTGAAAATGAAAACATTTTATAAAACATACATACAACAAACTATTTCTTATTTTAACAGTTAAAATATAATCCTTGAAAATGGCTAAATGTATAGCCGAAAGCGCTCGGATAAAAAGAACATTCGGACAGTTTTTATATAATTTATCATCCGAAAAGAAAAGAATTATTAGATCGCATGAGAAATTGTATAAAAAACTAAATAAAAGCACCTTGTCAGTCGTTTTCAGTGAAATGTGCATGAAAGAAAGATTTCTGCCTAAATATACAAATATATATATGTGTGTGTGTGTGTGTGTGTGTGTGTGTGTGTGTGTGTGTGTGTGTGTGTGTGTGTGTTTTCCGTATATCAGTCTCTTCATATCTTTGTGCTTCAGTCTTTTGCAAATACCTGTCACAGTTCATTCATATTTATCTCAGTCTACCATATCTATTCCAATTCGTCCATGCCTCTCCTTCCGTCTCTTTCTCTCTCTCTATATATATATATATATATGTGTGTGTGTGTGTGTGTGTGTGTGTGTATAAGTTTGTTCATCTATCTATGCCTATATCTGGCTGTTCAGATGTATGCAATATATCTGGATGCATATGTGCGTGCTGAGCAAAGTTTGAAGTAATAAATTTAACCAACTACTTCAGCTCGAAAGAAAACAGGTTGTTCCTCTTCTCATCGTTTGCCACTTGAAAATATTCTGCGATGAGTCGTTCAACCAAAATTGCCAAATTTTTTCCCCTCTTATTGATTCTTGTTGAATATTCTTGTCTGCAAATAGTCTTCGGAACACGTTTCAGACACTTTCTTCAACAAAGGAATTTCATTCTGTCTGGTCAAACCAGGAAAACTTCCTTGTTCATCATTTAATCTGAGACCATTTTCTTTCCTGAACCTATACCGTGGAGCATACTAGTGTAGTTGTTATTTATAACTGTCTAGTGCGTTCGAACCTCACAGGGTGTCTTGCACTTGTGTCAAAACTAAACTAAGCTTCGTAAATAAATATACAATAACAATTAGCTAAATTTCTAAGTAGAACATAGTTTGGCGCAAGGCCGCAATTAGGGGTCACTTGGTGAGAATGGAACTGACTATTCCAATGTCCAGCAAGACTAGGTCACTAAAAATTACCGCAAGCACTTGGCTTAAATTAATCTGGCGCAAGGCCACAGATATGGAGATCCCAGAGAGACGCGATATGGTCAATAAAATTAGCTTCGCTATTACATCAAGGCATGGGGTCCTTAGCGCTTTACTAATCTTGACTTAGTTAGGCACAATGTCACAAATATTGGGCACTCAGTGAAAAGCAAGCAGACTACTCATTAGGAATAGTCAAGACGCCCTTCGCTAAACATTGCCCCAGGCCGAGGTGCCCTTAGTAATTTACGAATTTTGACTTATTTTGGTATAAGGCCACAACAATTGGGCGAGAGCGAACTGACTCCTCATTAAGAATGTTCAACAAGACTATATTCGCTAACTTTAATTCCAAGCCAAGGTGCTTTTAGTAATTTATTATGGTTGAATAGTTTGGCATAAGGCAACGAATATGGGCGCCAAATAAGAAATTAACTATCTGGTCAGTGGGAATCGTCAACCAGACTAGCTGAGCCAGCTGCTACATCAAGCCAACGTGTACTTAGGGAACTATCAGTAATTAACTAAGGTTTATTAGTTTGGCACAAGGCCACAACTATCGAGCAGCTATTAAGAAGTGAACTGACTGCGCATTAAAAATGGTCAACCATGACACTTAGCTATTTTATAAGGTCGATTAGTTTGGTACAAGGCAACGGATATTTGGCCCCTAGTGAGAAAAAACTGACCATTCATTAGAAATGGCCAACCAGTATAGCTTTACTGACCATGACCCCAAGCCGTGGTACCCTTAGTAATTTATTATTCTTGAGTGTGTTTGGTACAAGGCCAAAAATATTGAACACCCAGTAAGGAGTGAGCTGACTACTCATTGGGAATATTCAACCAGATTAGCTTCACTAATCTTGACTCCCAAGTCCTTAGTAATTTACTATGGTTGATTAGTTTGGTACAAGACAATGAATATTGGGCGCCTAGTAAGAAACGAACTGTCTATTCATTGGGAATTGTCAACCAGACTAGCTTTGCTAATCATTAACCCAAGCTGAAGTGCCTATTGTAATTTACTAATATGGACATAGTCTGGCACAAGATTATAAATATTGAGCACATAATAAGAAGCA
This sequence comes from Acanthosepion esculentum, assembly GCA_964036315.1. Lineage (NCBI taxonomy): Eukaryota > Metazoa > Mollusca > Cephalopoda > Sepiida > Sepiidae > Acanthosepion > Acanthosepion esculentum. The sequence continues at coordinate 14,947,620 of OZ038492.1, read as the reverse complement.
AACTGACTACTCATAAAGAATGGTCAACCAGATTAGCTTCGATAACCATGACACCAAGCCATGGTGGACTTTTTAATTTAATACGCTACACTTAATTTGGCGTTAGGCCAAAACCATTAACCCAAGCCGGGGGACCTATGAACGTCTCAATATTGGATAGAAACGAAGAATTGCATCTGATAGAGCAATATCACTGCTATTAGTAACCTGTGTGGACGAATGTGATGCAAAGAAATTTAATCAATTACTTCCGTGAGCGTAGGTCTTACCGAAGGCATAGAGAAATTGAGAAAAGAGTCAGATAGCAGAGGAATTAAATAACCGAGAACGAGGAAGAGCCGACGGCGGCTGTTTTAAGTTGAAAATGAGAGCACTGCAACCTTTAATTTTATAAATGTTTGTTATATTTTCATATTTAAATTATAATTTCTAAATCAACGAAAAAGATTTTTTTTCTTTTTTTTATTTGTAAAAGATTAATAATTATCCCGTCTGACGATAAACTACATCCGACAGCAAGGCCTTTGTTCAGAAGGTTTTGAGGAACGTGGAACCACCTCTTAATTGTTGGTGTTCCCAAGTCCGCCCTGACCCGGGTGGGGAGCACCTGTGAGGGTCCCAGCTATGGACAAATAGTTATCCCCCTCCAAAAAGGGGTCAAAACACTATGAAAGTATAAAAATAGGTTTTAATACCAGCAATACTTTTTTGAAAAAATTATTACCGTTTTTGAAAAAATATTACCAACAATACATTTTTGGAAAAAAAATTTACCAGCAATAAAAATCTTGTTGGCATTAAATAAACCATTGAGGTTGATATGCCGTAAAACAAAAGAAAACAAACTTTATAATTATTGTGGCCTTTTTGATGGTGATAATGTAAAACGGTTAACATTAGAACATTTTTATAAAATGATTTCATCACATTCAAGATGAAGAAACTAAGATTTAAGGGGATACTAAGAGTGGAAGAAAATGGGAAAATTTTCTGCCGCTCTCTCCAGGACGTTGGCGATCATGGTTCTCCACAATTTCCTCTTCTTCGTAGCCCTTAACAATTTTTTCGTCTTTTTGCTATCTCTCCTAAACCTTGTTCCGCTATTGGTTTACACAAGGTCGTTAGGCAGGGGATAAGTTGATTTCCTCTGTCTCACGTACCTTCAATCTCTCCTGTCAGTATCAAATTTTCCAAGTTCTTTTTATTCATTTAGGGGTCCTAGAAATTTCAACTCTTTTTTATGTTAAGTACAAATGTCCTTTTTTTGCTTTTTGTCCCTAAAAATTCGTCGTTGCTCATATATTCAATCCAGGGTATTCTCAGCATCCTTATGTAGAACCACATTGTGTGTCTTGTTCATCTTTGAGGGGATTCTCCATCATTCACTGACATATAGGCGGAGTGATACTACGTAATAGTTCAGTTATTTTTCCTTTGTTTCTCTTGCTTCAAATCTCATATTTGTCGTTGAAGGGATTGTTCAGCATTCACTGACATATAGGCGGACTAATATTACGTAACAGTTCAGTAATCTTTTCCTTTATTTCTGTTGCTTGAAATCTCATGTTTGTCTTTGAAGCGATTGTCCAGCATTCGCTGACATATAGGCGGACTGATATTACGTAACAGTGCAGTAATCTTTCGTAACGATATTTTTGATTTCTTAATACTTTGCTGAGCTTTTGGAAAATATCCCAATGCGCGTTTGAAATTCCGTCCCGCACTTTTTGGCCTCCGTTCATATAAAAGGCCAATAAATGAACAGGTTTTCAAAAAAAAAATTGAAAAAAAAAAAGCGATTGACGTCACATTTAATTTTTTGAAGATCGTAATTAAACTGTTAATGGTTGATATAGCGTAAAATTAATTTTCACACATAATTGTGGACTTGCACAATAGTAATAAAAACTAGAATGTATAAATATATGGAAATAATATTGATCATGATTGAATTCTTCTCGAACCAATTATGTAATTCTTCGACAAAAATTAATCTCCAGGAAGACTTGCAGCACATATAAATAAATTAATTAAAAATAAACAGTTTTTCCGAAGACTGTTTTTCCTCGTCACAGAACACTTGTTCGAAAGCTGATTTAGCGGATTTTTACAACAGAACTGCAATCTCGATCTTAAGTTAAGAAACATCAAGTCTGGTCAGTACCTGGATGGGTAACCGCTTAGGAAGACCAGGTGTTATATGCTTGGATATGCAGGTAATGTAATGAATAATGGTTCGAAATTCTTAACCTAGTTCTAATTCCATTTGAGTTCGTTACATTCACTTACGCACAAATACACTGGGGAAAGGTATTAACCCAGATCCTACTCCCCCCCAGCAATGGGTTAATTAGTAAGCGTTGTATCAGTAAATAATTATTGTCTCCACAAAAATTCTTAAAATCTAAAAATATTTTCTGCCTTTTAATAACCTGCAAATCAATCTTTAGTACAATAAGGAAAGCGATGTCGCGTCGTTGGGATCCCCGAGACGAGTCTTCTCTGATGCTTTTAAGAGAAAAATATTTTCTGCCTTTATATAGCCTGCAAAGGGTTGATAAACCGTAGAAAACAAATCAATGTTTAGTACAATGAGGAAAGCGATGTCGCGTCATTGGGATCCCCGAGATTAGTCTTCTGTGATGTTTTTAAGAGAAAAAATATTTTCTGCCTTTAAATAGCCTGCAAAGGGTTGATAAACCGTAGAAAACAAATCAATCTTTAGTACAATGAGGAAAGCGATGTCGCGTCGTTGGGATCCCCGAGACGAGTTTTCCCTGATGCTTTGAAGAGAGAAAAATTTCTGTCTTTAAATAGCCTGCAAAGGGTTGATAAACCGTAAAAAACGGACCAACTGAAAAAAAAACACTACTTTAAGTGGCTCATTTACTAGGTGAACGTACGTAAAAAATTTAATAAATAACAACAGATCTAAAAGAGGAAATGATGTTCTCAGTATCATTATTCACGTCGATGAAGAGTTTAGTGTTTGTATCAAAATGGGTTGGGTTAAAAACATTTTGTTTTATAATTTTGTCTTTTTAAATTGGCAATTCCTATCCTTCCAGACTCTCCAGGGCCCAGGGTCTCTTTTGGATGAATACTTTCTAAAATCAATAAGGAATGTGAATAATATCGATAACAACTATAAATCAATATATCTCCATGAACCATTACTGTAATTCTTCGGCAGGAACGAGTCTCCAGGAACCGTTAAAACTGGCGGCATCATAAAGAAGCGCTATTCCGAACACAAGTTTCTTCATCATGTGAGACACGTTTTGTGTTTGTTTAAAAGAAAATAAAAGATTTCGTTTTCATATATTTTTTCTTTTCTTTTTTTTTTTTACTTTTTGAATTTTGCGCACTATTTCTTGTGACGTATTGATTTTATCATCGCTCTTCAGTTTGCAGTAAGCAGGTTTTGTCGTTGAGGCTCGCGCTGTGCAGACCCGCCGGAGTTAATTAGCTGCTCTGCCGACGCGCCTAAAGCAGAAGACAAGACCGGATTTTTAAACTACAAAAAATTCTGACACCATTTTGCAACCCCAGCGCTCTTATAATTAATGTACAGACGACTACTTTCTTTTAAACCGGCCATTTTAAATTCACGCGCACAAACGAAATCTAAAGAATTTACTTTGCAAATTGAACAAGACAGCTTTATGCTTTCATTTCTCTATATTAGCTGCGTTTGAATAGACGTTCAAAAGCACCAGTGATCGATCATATATATATATATATATATATATATATATATATATATATATATATATATATATATATATATATATATATATATATATACAGAGAGAGAGAGAGAGGGAGAGAGAGAAGGGGGAGAGAGAGAAAGAGACTAGGACTCAGAAATCGGAGAGCCGAGTTCGAATTCCAGTCGAGTTCCTTACATTCACTTAAGTGCAAATAGCGCTGGAAAAGGTAAGAACCTCGTCTCCCCTCCCTCATATATGACAAAATGTCAGGACACACTGGGTCCTAAAGCCTTGAGTAGCAACAGCTCCAAGAGAAGGACGACCATGATTTAAAAAAAGTGTGGCTGATTCTGCAGAATTCTTCATTACCATTTTCAAATTACAGTGGGGCGGGTCGGTTCTCAGCTCGGCTACTGTATCCTCATATATATATATATATATATATATATATATATATATATATATATATATATATATATATATATATATATATATATATATATATATATAAAAGTGTATATTATATATATATATATATATATATATATATATATATATATATATATATATATATATATATATATATATATATAAAAGTGAACATTGAAATCAACACTCAGAGGCGACAGGCTAGACGCAATCGTCAGGCCTGATGATTGCGTTTAAGCATGAAACAGCCGGTCGCTTCTGAGTGTTGACTGTAATGTTCACTTTTATATTTATATTTACATACGCTGTATCTCTGATATTGAGCACTTTATCCCATAAATATTGCACACCTTAAAACTACATTTCTGCATATATATATATATATATATATATATATATATATATATATATATATATATATATATATATATAGGGAATCAATAGAATTTTTATACGGCATTATTTCCTACAACTTCAAACATTATTCTGTGGATACCCATGTTTGTGTATTGGCTTTTATGTATGTTTGTTTTTTAAAAAAAGAATAAATTACTTGTACCGGGGTGTGTATTCTCGAGATGTAATAAAGGAAATGTAATCTTTGACAGGGTCCGCCGGATTAATGAAGGCTGGATGTCACTATGGCCGAAACCTTATAATAACAACAACAAAGATAAGGACAATAGTGTAAATAAAATATACTTATATATTTATTTACTTAAATATTCACGATTATTTGCAATGACATGTTTGTTCTTATTTATCAGGTCGCTCCTCGATACATTTTGCGTAACTTACCGCAAGTTTTGATGTGAAACATTTTTGGGGCGATGTCTTGAATCTGGTTTTCATTTGAGAAATTTATCCCCCATCGAAGCATTTTACTGTAATCGAGAAAGATAAAAATTGCTTTATGCAATATCAGTTTAATATGACGGAGATGTTGATACAGCTGATTCCTAATTGTTTCTTGTATTATTCTTGCCGTACAAAGCCCCTGCTTTGTCATGAAGGATAAAAACATTCTTCTTTTAATCCACAATGTACGCTGCCACTGTCGGGTGAAAATTTCCGTATTTCCTTGTGTATAATACGAGACATTTTGAACGAAAATTAAAGGCCAAAAAGTGAGGTCGTATTATACACAAGTACACGATTCCAAAATGTTTACTCAGATTAAATACAACTTATTTGAAACATCGAAATACACTTAGAACAATAGATAACAAAGTAGTCAAGTATTGATAACAACTGTTTACAAATGGTATTTGATATGTTGGCCATATTTGTTCTTTGGGAATCAACGTAATTGAATGTCTTTTGTCTCGAAGACAGGGAATTTACAGAAATTGATTTAAAAATAATAATAAAGTAAATACACAAGCTCTGTCATATTTTGATAACATTAATGTTACAACAAAGGCCTAACTATTGTATAGATTATATACGTTTTGTATTTTTTCCGCTTGAAAACAGGGGCGATAATTTCGTATGCTGTAAAGTTTTTGTTTCATATTCATCTATTTAAATTTCGAACACTTTTGCTCCAAAGATTGTTTTTTGATTTTGATTTTCTTGTTTTTTTATAAAGTTCTCTCTCTTCTTTCTTCATGAAAGACAATGTTTTTTTTATTTTCCTAATTTATTTATATTTAGAAATATAATAAAGTCATATCAAACAGAAAAATATTATAGATTAATCAACACCTTAAAATGTATTGCCAGTTATGTCTAGTTAGCAGCTTTCGCCGATAATTCGAAAATAAGTTTTGGAACGGAAATTAGGAGAAGAAACACGCAATGGCTGAACATCCGGGTCATTTCCCTTCTTTTATATCGTGAAAGATTAAATATTAAATATATGCAATGGATAAAATGGTACAACCTTAAAAAAATTTACGTAAGGATAGCTGTACCACTGGTTGATTTTTCAGCCACCCAATTCGATAGCGAATGTGACACAAGGTCGATATCTGAAGTGGGTTTACCGGCCATGCTGTGGAAAAATTGTTCAAGCCCCTTGTTGGTACATTCCCTTTTCTTTTGCCAATGAACCCTGTGATCCCAAAGAAGAGGTACTGACTGGGGTGATGGGCTTACCGAGGTTTCAGATTTTATTAATTTCAACTTTCCCGGTAAAATCTAGGAAAATTTGATTTCGCCATACTAAGGGTCGTATTATGGCCAGGGATGTAATTTATTCCTTGTTTTTAGCTTCATAAACACAAGTCGTATTATACACAAGATAATACGGTAAGGTATTTTAGTGTATTTCGAATGCATTCATTACTGCCAGATATGATTATATTCGTAATTACAACTGGTTTTCCAAAACGGAAATTAGTTATGACTCAAGAGTTCCACTGGAAGATCACCATATATCGAGTGTATAGTTACACCATTGAATAGAACAAGTTTAGATCTACAAAACACATTGTCTATGCATTTTAGGCGCTTTTCATTTGGTTGATTAATAACGGTGCAAGGCGACTACTAAAACACATAGCCATCGCCCAACTGTGCGCACATCCATTGTTTGGTCTCTGTAAACGTTCACCAAACGTCGATAAATGTCTGGTGAAATTTATTATCCAGAAAACAGCCCATAGACACACTTGTTTCTTTTTTGTTTGCTTTTGTTTTTTTGTTTGTTTTTGTTTTTTGTATACCCTTCTATATCAGAAGCCATTTTGCCAGACTACTGCTCAGTTGCTACCTGTAACATAATGGAAACGTTTATAGTTTGGTTTGGTTTGGTTTATTTTGTTTTACGGTATATCAACCTCAATGGGTTATTTAATGTCGACAACATTTTTAGGATAGATTCGTATGAATAGAATATGTATTCTTTGGTCTAGATTGGTTTGGTTTATTTTGTTTTACGGCATATCAACCTCAATGGGTTATTTAATGCTGACAACATTTTTAGGATAGATTCGTATGAATAGAATATGTATTCTTTGGTTTAGATTGGTTTGGTTTATTTTGTTTTACGGCATATCAACCTCAATGGGTTATTTAATGCTGACAACATTTTTAGGATAGATTCGTATGAATAGAATATGTATTCTTTGGTTTAGATTGGTTTGGTTTATTTTGTTTTATGGCATATCAACCTCAATGGGTTATGTAATGCCGGTATTTTTAGCATAGATTCATATGAACAGAATATGTATTCTTTGGTTTAGATTGGTTGGGTTTATTTTGTCTCACAGCACACTAACCCCAATGGGCTACTCAATGCCGACAAAATTCTTTATTACTGGTAATATTTTGTTTTGTCAAAAATCTGTTTCTGGTAATATTTTTCCTTCAAAATTGTATTGCTGGTAATAACCTTTTCAAAAAAGTATTGCTGGTAATAGTTAACTATTTACCTGTAGCTGGGAGCCTAACAGGTGCTACAACCCCGGGTCAGGGTGGACCTGGGAACACCAGCAATTAAGAGGTGGTTCCACGCTCCTCAAAATCTCCTGATCAGAGGCTTTGCTGCTGGACATAGTTTATCGTCTTACCCAGGATGCGGATGTAGTTTAACGTCTTACCCAAGACGAGGAAACGTTTATGGATTATTGGTGGAAACATCTAGTCTCAACGTCGTGGGAGAACATAATAATTTGGAAAGCATTCGTTTCCGTTGATTGGTGAAACTGCAGTTCGGGGAGATTCCAAGAATGTTGGGATCCTACTGCATATACAGGGTGTCCATAAAGTTTTTGTGCACTTTAAAAAATTTATAACTTTATTTGTATTTGCGATAGAAATAATTTGTAAAAACGATTAGAAAGAAGTAAATCTATACTTTTTAAGGTTTTATTGAAATTTTATTTAAGTTTCCACATGTCCTCCATCATTAGCAATACAAAGGGTAATACGATTTTGCAGTTCACGGAAAACATTTGCCAACTGATTTACAGTAATGCCTGAAATCACATTAGTTATTTTAGCTATACTTCAAACTACATACATTAAACTTTAAAACATTTTTTACAGATTATTTCTATCGCAAATACAAATAAAGTTATAAATTTTTTAAAGTGCACACGAACTTTATGGACACCCTGTATGGGTAAATAAAAAAAGTAATGCTTGTTGTAGTTTATTATAATAGATTTAATACTAGAAGCACGTAGATTATACCAAACCTGAACACAAACGCATCAGGTTGTCAAATCAAATCCTGAATGTAATCTTCCTTCTCAATTGTGTTACAAGCGTCGGTCAAAAAATACTGCCTGTTCTTCAACAGATATAATAGTAGAAATATATAAATTGTACCAAAATTAACACAATCATCTGCGAAAATCATTTGTTGGACACCGGCCTTCCCAGATTCATGTGAAAGATTGGGCCATTACCCAACCGTACTGGCCAGATGCATGTTGGTATGTGTAGATGTGACACATTTGGCCGATCATGTCTCTTTTCGATTCAAGATCGTCCAAGGTTATTTGCTCTTAAGTGAATTTAACGAACCCGAACTGGAATTCGAACTCAACGTTTTGATTTCTCACTCCAAGTCATTGCACCACCAGCACATCGTCGCTTAAAGCACCTGGTATTCTCAAGCGGTCACCCATCTAGGTACCGACCAGGCCCAACGTCGCTTAACTTCGGTGATCGGACGAGAACCGGTGTTTCAATGTGCTACATGGCCGTAGGTCACAGGGCATACAAATGTCACAGGAGTCCACATCTAGTGTTCAACACAGTTTTCTGCTTTCTAAATCTTGATATGAATTTCGGTTTAAAAATAACTTTTCAATTGACACTCGTCTCACGAGATTACAAATGTAGTGAAAAACTTTCTTTCCGTTTCACTCGTGGTATTCCAGCTTTGCATGAGGGCAGATGTGCCGGCCTTCTAGAAGGTTCTCGGCTGCCTTCTTGTACACACGTGCCAACTCATTAGTAGAGAACTGCTGTCGCTTATTTAGCTAATTCTGGTTGGGTGGACAACACTCACTTTACTATAGTTGGCTTTTTTTTTTAAATCATTTCAAGCAAAGCGATCAGGCCACAAGAGCGCTTTGAACGCGTTCCACTTAAAACGTTGAAGATAGTAGTTATCAAGAAAGCAAGAAGAGAGTTGCACAGGTAGATGGTACGAGAAACTGTTAGAGTAGAAATGGTGGTTACATCTAGTTAGTTCAACAGCAAAACGGTGAGACCTAATTACCAATCGAGTAGCACAGTTAAATTCATGTAGTCGGTAATTTTACACATGGGGATCGCATCACTCAGGGGATTATTAAGTTAATGCTTATATTAAGTCTGTTTGGACACCTCGACGTAATGTCATGGTTAGCAAGCTTGTCTCGCTAGAACAACTACGACTGAGTAGTGAGTTCGACCCTTACTGGGTGCCCCATACTTTCGGCCTTGTGCCACATCTGAGCTACGCTTGCGAAATCACTACATTAAGTCTGTTATGGATATGGCTACTAATCAAATTGTCGTTGAATATGAGAGGATCATATTAAAAATGAGTAGACAAAACTTGTCTAAATTATTTAATGAGACATACATATATATATATATATATATATATATATATATATATATATATATATATTACAATAAAAAACATTTCACATCGCTACCCAAAAACGTTCATGTTTCAGTATTAAGATGGTACTTCTTCTGGCTATGGTAGATAACTTGTGCTAAAAATGATGTATTAGGTAGAATTTTAAAACAAATCTTCAAATCTTTTACTTATTTTTGTAAATTAAAGGGTGTCATAAGGTTTAAGAAAAAAGGTAAAGATTTAGACAGAACATGTCTAAATTATTCAGCGAAACATGTCTCATTGAAAAGATGCTTCCGAATTATTCGCAATATATATATATATATATATATATATATATATATATATATATATATATATATATATATATATATATATATATATACCGATCTGACAACAATTTTATACATAAGGATTCGCATCATTCAATGGATTATTAGTAAGTTAATGCTTATATTAAGTCTGTTAGTGAAGAGAAATCGCCATTAATTACATTAATATCACTAATTCATTCATTGTAGAATTACCTCTATATAATATAAAATATATGCTACCCAATATAATACGTTTATGAAAAACAATTGACCTGCATTACGAAATTTCGAAAAATCTACTAAGACATATCATTCTATTAATTTAACTATATAATTAGTTCATGTCTCGTTAACTGGAAAACATTTACAACAAAAGAATTCGTGGATTTACCACATTACAAAATTCATACAAAAAATTCTTACTTGAAATATTTGAACTCTAGTGTTGCGACTTGCACGCTCCAATATTATTTAACTGTTAATAAATATCACATTCGTAAAAACCATCTTTCGGTCTACAATACATTTATTTTGTCTTGGAGTTTTATTTTTAAATGGAAAAAAATTACAGCCTGACGATGAGAACATGAAGTTTTCGAAAGTACTTGCTGCTCTAAAAATATACCAGATCCATCTGCCATTAATTTTATACATAAGGATCGCATCATTCAGTGGATTGTTAGTAAGTTAATGCTTATATTAAATCTGTTAACGAAGAGAATTCCCCATTAATTACATTAATATTACTAATTGATTCATTGTATGATTACCGCTTTATAATATATATATATATTTAAAATTATTTCTATCTCTCCCTTCCCTCTCTAATTTCGACCAAATCTGTCATACTCCTCCCCCCTCTAACTATATCACCTTACATCAGCTTAAAATTACCCCTCAAAAATATATAAAAATTATATGTAAACTTAAATCCTTTTTTCACATTTGGAAGTGCGGTCTGATAAACCAGGTAAAAATCATATACCTGGGGAAATAAATTATAACCAATGGACCCTTAAGGTTGTCTGTTTTCTATTGAAATTGAATTAATAATTGCTCTGATTTGACATTGAACTCTCTGGATTACATCCTCCTTGGGATTAGCCATACGGAGTACCAAACTTACTTAATTACTTAACTATTTCCCTCTCTCTCTCTCTCTACATATATATATATATATATATATATATATATATATATATATATATATATATATATATATGTATGTATGTATAGTCTGTGTGCGTGTCTTCAGTCTATTTTCTCCTAATCTCACCTTTTAAGCATGTCTGGCTTTCCATAATTTTTTGATAACGGCCCGTATTGCATTTCACTATGTCATAATAGACCGATGTCTCTCGTTTGGTTTTATTTAGTATTATGACGTTTTATTTCATTTGTTTCTCTCATGGCCGAATCCACGAATAGAGACAATTCAATAATCCTTGTTTTTTTTTTATGTGCACGGTAGGGCTTCCTTAAATTTACTCCATTGTCTCGATCTCTGATTAAAAAAAAAAAAGCAAACTTATTGAATCATCTCTACAATTTTTTTTTAAATATATGCGCACCGCACGCAACTTGTAATTCTATATCGACTGCTTCTCAAAACGAGGCTGAAGAACAAATAACCCAACGGGTACAGCAACAGACATTAGAATCAAAGATTTACGAACTGTATTGGATAACGACTTAGACGCCGACTAAAAATCGAAATTGTAGCCAATCAGTTTTAACCTAACAGTGACCACCGAAAAAAGCCAGTATTGATTATAAAGATTTAAATAGGATAACGATATATAAACAGGTATTTTTTTTATATATGTCTATATCGCTGAGATGTGGTATTATGATTATTTACATTATTTACATTATTCGGACTATTATCCTCATCTTCATTGCCATATTCACAATATTTCGGTCGTTGTACGCCCCGGCCGTTATGTCTATGTCTCGCTCTATATCTGTCTATATCTCTGAGATGAGGTATTATGATTACTTGCATTATTTACATTATTCGAATTGTCATCCTCACCTTCACTGCCATATTCACAACATTTCGGTCGTTGTACGCTCCGGTCTTTATGTCTATATCTCTCTATATATCTGTCTATATCTCTGAGATGATGTATTAGGATTACTTGCATTATTTACATTATTCGGACTGTCATCCTCATCTCCTTTGCCATATTCATAACGTTTCGGCCGTTGTACGCTCCAGCTTTCTTTAGGTGATTGGAATTTCGAACCGAACCATTTATTTAGTCCACCGGGGGTAGATTGCTCTAGTTCCATGTGCCATGCCCCTTCCGGGTGTTTTAACCGAAAGAAGTATGACAATGAGGGAAAAGTTTTCGAATTACGCGTTTCGTCATTTAGAACTTTTTATCGGATTAAGTTCTGGTTTAAGAAAAAATTAAATGTAAAATTTCTAACGTCTCTCGTTCGTGCACATGCGTAGTCGCGTCAACCAAAAATTTTAACCCGATAAAATCCTAAGAGACGAAATGCGTGACACAAAAATTGTGTTCACACCAACACACCCATATAAACAATCCGAGATTAGACGCAGATAAAACATCCATGCTTTCATGCATACAGACATACGCCATTTTAATTCTATTTCGGTGTCGAGACTGTATGTAGCGATGTTCTTTCAACAAGGGGCAGGTTCGGGTGTTCTTGACTCTTTTCAGATCGGCCGCCTAAATCGACAGCCAACCTTACTCTTCTTTACACACACATATACACATGTATACGTGCACGTACACTCCTATTGGTCTGGGCCTTTCATCACCACGTTTGTTAAGTGGGTTCTGTTTGTGGACATGGTGATGATGATGTTTTGTATTTTCAACGCTGAATACTTGTGTATTAATAACGATTATGACTATATTGAAGGTGCTAATAATTGATATTATAAAGTTAATAATAGTTATTGATGTGTTAACAGTAAATTTAGCCCTAATGATGATGGAAACGAAAATGTAATGGTAAAAAAAATGTCAGCGGTAATTCTGATAATAGTTGTGGCAATCATGACAATGATGACGAAAATAATAATAATCACAAACTCATATCCATACAACTGAATATGTTAGCTCTATCACTAATATTAAGCACTTTCAAATAAGTACAGCGCATATAAAATAACATATATATATATATATATATATATATATATATATATATATATATATATATATATATATATATATATAGGCAAATGTGTGGATGTAGATCCGACGGTATGATGAAAATGTGGAAAAGACAAAGCAAAATCCGAATATGTGAGTTTACTGTTTTTTTATTTTGTTTTTGTTTTTGTTATTCTGTCGACGTCAGACGTTTCGGTCAAATAGACCTTCTTCAGGACATGGTTAATGGAGACATATTTGTATTAGATTTAAGTTAGATGAAGAGACGATATATACAGGACTGGTCAGAAACAGAAAAACTGAAATTCTAAAGTCAGAGTATTCTTTCTTAGAGTCGGATAGGCTGAGTGGAAAGTGGGGGGGGGCCTATTTACAACATAAACGAGATATTCGACTCGGTAATCTAAGTAGTGCTTTGGTTGTACACATAGCCAAATCTGATCACAATTTTGATTTCGACTCTATGAAGATTTTAAAATATATATCCACAATAAAAACCTTAGGCAGATTTACGAGGCTGGCATGATAGCCACCTCACACACAATAAACACCCGACAAGCTTTCTTTAATATATCAAGTTTTCTAGCAAGATTAATACTTGACAAACGTACCGATAAGCTATAGTTTTAAATAGGTCCCCCCCACTTTCCACTCAGGATAAAATCTCTTCCCTGGGAGCAGGTTTTCGCAGCGCCGCCCACGTGACGCCAGCGTATCCGACTCCAAGAAAGAATACTCTGACTTTAGAATTTCAGTTTTTCTGTTTCTGACCAGTCCTGTATATATCGTCTCTTCATCTAACTTAAATCTAATATAAATATGTCTCCATTAACCATGTCCTGAAGAAGGTCTATTTGACCGAAACGTCTGACGTCGACAGAATAACAAAAACAAAATAAAAAAACAGTAAACTCACATATTCGGATTTTGCTTTGTCTTTTCCACATTTTCATCATATATATATATATATATATATATATATATATATATATATATATATATATATATATATATATATATATATATAGTGTATGTGTGTGTATGTTTATTTAAGCAGTACCTGTTCATTAAAGGAAATGTTGTTAAGGACAACAGACGTTTTGTGTCGACTAAGACTAAACCCTTCTCAGATAAAGAAGATATTCCATCAGAAAATGACCAAAGTTAATTTTGGGAGAAATATAGTCCAAAGTTTCGACGATCTTCAGTCATCATCAGGGTGCCCTGATGATCACTTAAGTCACCTTATTCTTGTAATATTTCGAATTATTATTCTCATTTTGGTTGGTATAGATGTTATTATAGGCATAACGTTTCGACCAAGTAACCTCTGGTCATCATCAGGTGTCCATTGATTGGCTGATATGAAATATCTGTTGATTATTGTGTCATTTCCACTCTACGATGTTGCGTCTCTGATATAATATTGGGATCATTATCTGCCTATAAGGAGATGTACCGAGGCGGGGGTGAATTTTTTTCACGGTATTCACGTTAAACCTACTTTAAACTGACCTAGTGTCACGTACGGTAGTGATGTGGGCGCGCTGAAAGAAGCATATTGACAATTACTCATCTCAGAAATAAAATAGTAAAGGTTTCCCTTTTCTTTTTTTTTTTTCGCCTTCTCCAATTGTCGTTAATATTCCTTGTGGGTGTTAAATTCTCCTAGTCGTGTTTTGTCATCCTGTATCCACCAAAACTCTCTACGTAAATTTCCGGATTAGTCTAGGGGACAAGCGTTTTAACTTCCAAGTTCCGGAAGGTGGCCTAAATTACATCAACTTCCTGCTTACTAGATTAATTTTCTGAGGTTACTTTGAATAGGGTGGATTTTTTGTGAGAGTGTGTGTGTTTTAATTTTTTTTTTTTTTTTTTTTCAAAAGGGCGCAATTTTACAATGGATATGCCGGCATCATCCCCAAATTTCTCCTTTCTTTGCTCGAACACGAGACAGAAATCTGCTTTATAGTTTTTGTTTTGTTTTGTTTTTTTATAAATTGATCTCCAGATTAAACGAAATAAAAATATTCTTGTTTATTTCAAGGGGAATATAAAAATAAAGTCTAAGATTGCCGAAGGTTGGAAGAATATTTTAAAGAATTTTTTTTAAAATTTCTTTGAGGTAGTAAGAAGAATTAAAAGCTGGATGATAAAAGGAAAATAAAAGTACTCAGAGAAAAATTTGGAGAAGGAGGAAAGAAGAAACAGTAGATGAAGTAGAGAAAGAGGAGGAGAAAAGAAGGAAACAGTAGATGAAGTAGAGAAAGGAGGAGGAAGGAATAAAGAAACAGTAGATGAAGTATAGAAAGGAGGAGGAGGAAAGAAAGAAACAGTGGATGAAGTAGAGAAAAGAGGAGGAGGAGGAGGAGGAAAGAAAGAAACAGTCGATGAAGTAGGAAAAAGAGGAGGATGGAAGAAAGAAACAGTCGATGAAGTAGAGAAAAGAGGAGGACGAAAGAAAGAAACAGTCGATGAAATAGAGAAAGGAAGAGGAGGGAAGAAAGAAACAGTCGATGAAGTAGAGAAAGGAAGAGGAGGGAAGAAAGAAACAGTAGATGAAGTAGAGAAAGGAAGAGGAGGAAAAAAGAAACAGTAGATGAAGTAGAGAAAGGAGAAGGGAAGAAAGAAACAGTGGATGAAGTAGAAAAAGGAAGAGGAGGGAAGAAAGAAACAGTCGATGAAGTAGACAAAGGAAGAGGAGGGCAGAAAGAAACAGTAGATGAAGTAGAGAAAGGAAGAGGAAGGAAGAAAGAAACAGTAGATGAAGTAGAGAAAGGAAGAGGAGGGAAGAAAGAAACAGTAGATGAAGTAGAGAAAGGAGGAGGGAAGAAAGAAACAGTGGATGAAGTAGAGGAAAGAGGAGGAGTAGGAGGAAAGAGGAGGAGTAGGAGGAAAGAAAGAAACAAAAAATGAAGTAGAGAAAGAGGAGGAGAAAAGAAAGAAACAGTAGATGAAGTAGAGAAAGAAGGAGGTGGGAATAAAGAAACAGTAGATGAAGTAGAGAAAGGAGGAGGAAGGAAGAAAGAAACAGTGGATGAAGTAGAGAAAAGAGGAGGAGGAAAGAAAGAAACAGTCGATGAAGTAGAGAAAGGAAGAGGAGGGAAGAAAGAAACAGTCGATGAAGTAGAGAACGAAGGAGGAGGAAAGAAAGAAACATAGATGAAATAGAGAAAGGAGGAGGGGGTTAAAAAGGCTGGGTGGAGTAGAACAAAATGACGTGGCTACTGCTACTGCATCTGCTGCCGATGATGATGATGATGATAATAACGATGATGATGAATATGACGATGACGATGATGATGGATGGGAAGGCGTGAAATGGGAAGAAGGGGTAAAAAGAGAAGAAACCAAGAAAAAAAAGAAGGAAGAAAAATAAAGATGGAGTAAAAGAAAAAGTGGGTGAGAAGTGAAGATGAATCTAGACATAGATGAAGAAGAAAAAGGAGGCTGAGAAATGAAATCGAAATCAAGAAGAAGAAGAAGATGAAGAAGAAGAAGAAGAAGAAGAAGAAGAAGAAGAAGAAGAAGAAGAAGAAGAAAGAATTATTTACTCTATCTCGAATTAAAATTTCTTTCGTTTTTATATTTATCTTCATTTTTTAAATTGCTTTCATCATTTTTCCCATATTCGTATTTTTATGTTGTTTTTTTAATTAAATTCTTTCTTTTTTTCTGTCTTTCTTTATTTGTCTTTCTGTCTTTCTCCTCCGATTCCTTCCGTTCAATATTCTTTCTTTCTTTCTTTCTTTCTTTCTCCCCCTCTCTCTCTCTCTCTTTCTCTCTCTCTCTCTCATTCTCCCTTTCTTTCTTTCCTTCTTTCTTTCTTTCTTTCATTCTTGCTCGCTTACTTTATCGGATCTCTTCTGTCCAAAATTCTTTCACTTTTTTCAATTTTTTCTTTCTTTATTTATTCATTTATTTATTGTTCATTTTCTTCCAATATTTTGCTTGCTTTATCTAATCTCTTCCGTTCATAATTAATTAATTCTTTCTTTTTTCTTTCTTTCGTTCTCTGATTCCATCCGTTCACCATTCTTTCTTTCTTTATTTATTTATTTATTTATTCATTTTCCAACTCCTTCCAATATTTTTCTTTCTTTCTTTCTTTTTTGCTTACTTTGTCTCGTCTCTTCCGTCCATAAACCTCCTTTCGCTTTTTTTCTCTTTTCACACTGGTTCGCAATTATTTATTTATTTATTTATTTATTTATTGTCCAATTCCTTCTATCATTTTCTTTTCTTTATTTTTTCCTTTTGTTTCTGCTTGTTTTACCTGGTCTCTTACGTTCACAATTCTTTCTTTTTTTCTTTCTTTCTCTGTCCTTTCTTTCTTTACCATCTTCTAAATTGATCCACGTTTCTTCAATAATTCCTTCGCCAAGAAGAATGCAAGAGAAAGATATTGAGGCAGCCGGAGACAAAATCTTTATATTCACTCATGCTTCGCTTCGAAGTTGATCCCTGCAACTAGAAGTGATCCCAAACAAACCCACGTCTGGATCTTTTGACATTTCGATTAAATGTATTTCTTTTTATTTCTTTTAGATTTCAACGAACTGGAATATCACCTGGTAGAAATAAATAATCGGTAACGTTACCTTGGTGATGGATTAATTATGGTAAGTAAATTAAAATTTGACTTCACCTTTTTTACCCTTTTCACAACTACGCATTAATTATTCCTGGCCTCCTGTGTTTACAATTCGAGAAAATTTATTTTAAAATAGACTGCGAAAATAATACTACGTATTTAATTATACTGGACAACGATGCCAGGCGACCGTTGAGTCTGACATTTCTTTCCAATATCCCATTATTCCCTTTGACTTGCTACAGACAGCAACTGAGCAGTGGCGTGACAAAATGGCAGCTGACATGTAAGTGCATCTGGAGTCAATAAATACCTCCACGTGGAAAATACTGATATATTCAATTGACTCATGAAATAATTTTGTATTTTTCTTTATCCATTTTATACTTCAAAAAAATAAATAACATTAAATTTTATCTGTCTATATTTCTGAGATGAGGTATTATGTACATTATTTACATTATTCGGACTATTGTCCTCATCTTTGTCGCCATATTTATTACAACGTTTCGGCCTTTCAGTATCTGTTTATATTTCTGAGATGAGGTATTATGTACACTATTTACATTATTCGGACTATTGTCCTCATCTTTGTCGACATATTTATCACAAGGTTTCGGCCTTTCAGTATCTGTCTATATTTCTGAGATGAGGAATTATGTACATTATTTACATTATTCGGACTATTGTCCTCATCTTTGTCGCCATATTTATTACAACGTTTCGGTCGTTGTACGCTCCGGCCTTCTTCAGGTGGTTGGAATGTCGAACTGAACCCTTTGTTTCGCTCACTGGGGTAGACTGTTCTAGTTCCACATGCTTTGTTTAATGGATGTCAGTTATCAGTTATCTCCTGTTAATTTCCCTCTGAAAGTTCTCCACTGCCTTAACCGGGTATTGAACTCACACTCTTTTGAAAACGTTGTAATAAATATGGCGACAAAGTTGAGGACAATAGTCCGAATAATCTAAATAATTAAATTGTATTCAATTATATATTCACAAATGTTTGCAGTGGCTTGTTGCCACTTATATGACGACTCGTCGATAAAATTTGAGTACAATTCAACAAGGTTTGACGCGAAAAAGTTACCAACGAAATCTTGAGTTTGCTAATTACAGAAAGTATCCCCCTGAAAGCATTTTACAGTGATTGAATTAATTACTGCTAAGCCACGTGGATATGGCAGGTGGGGTAAAACAAGTCAAGATACAAACTTTTTTCCTGTTTTACTCTCCTCATGAGAATTTGCGTTATCAAGCGGAAGAATATTATTTTGTTTCAATCCACTATGTACGCTACCACAGCCGTGCAAAAAAACTAAAGTATGTTAGTGTAATCCAAATTTATTCTTAACAGCCATGTATGACAAATATATAATATAATAAGTGCAAAGATTATATTGAATCAATCGCTAGGTCTGCTGCTAGGAAAGTTGGTTTACTGTGTTGTGCTAGACAATTTTTCTCACCAGAATCTGACATATTTATAAGTCTACCATTTGTCCATGCTTTGAATATTGCTGCCACATATAGTCTGATGCTCCTGCGATATATTTAGATATTCTTGATAAAATCCAACAAGAATCTGCAATTTTATTGCCTCTGATCTGGCATCTCTGCTTCAGACTCTTTCTCACAGTCAAAATGTAGTTTCTCTGTGTTTCTTTTTAATAAATATTTTCATGTTCTAATGAACTTTCCACTTTTTTGTAAATATTCATTGAGGTTTAAATTTTTAAAGTGTTATTTTATTCCCCTCTCTCAGACAATGAATTGTACATATGGGGACTAGTTAGGATTTTCATAGAGACAATGAGGTATTATGGTGAATGTAGTAAGAAAGGTACGTAAGAATGCATTGTTTTGATGTTAGGAATATTGTGGTATGTTTGGGTTAGTGTTTGTGGCTAAGTTTAACGTTAAGATAGAAGACCGCCCTTTCCCCGTTTCCCTTTTGGCCTTGTGCCATATTTTATATTATCATGCAAATAAATATCACTTTCAACTATGATACCTAGAGTTTATGAATTTAAGTACAAGATTGGTAGGAAGTTTTCATCATTTTACATTTGAAATGGCCATATATAACCGTAAGTTCTATGCTAGCAGTTTCTTCTATCGCTTGTAGAACTCTCGTCCGGCTTCTTGCTTCCCAGTCAACTTTGACCTTCAAAAATTTAAATGTAATGTCAATCGTTATCTCCTTAACTCTCGTTCTTTTTATTGTTCTCTCTCCGACTTTCTAGGAAAGGGGTCTCTGTTAAAATTAACAACCCTCCAGAGAGCTGATCTTGATGCTCATCTCTTTCACGTGTAGAATGAATCAGCCAAGCCAACTCGGGAGACACATTTCGATACATTGGAACACCCTAAATCGAAGACCGTCTACGTGAACCCAAGCTGAAGATACATCTAACTGGGCACCGCCTACGAGGTTATGCGCTGAATTCATCTAAATCTTTCTCCATATCTTATAATTTTGGCTACACTGCATATGACTGGTATACCCTTATCCGACTGGATGTCACAATGACTACGTTTGGCTTTCTCTATTTGTACACAAATCATTTTGTTTGCGTTCAGCTAACTGACCCAATAATACTATTTTCGTCTCGCAAAAAGATCAGCAGATACGTACAGATTTAGTTGAATTTCCGTCATAATATGCTCAGCCATGACTACCAGATAGACAGCTTCACCCCATGCAGTTTTGCGATTTCCGTCTGTGTCTGCGCTAACGGAACGGGGAAACATCCAAGTGTAATTTCACAATGAGGTAACGGAAGGTGAAATCTCAGCACGGCGAGAAGGGAAAACACAAATAATATTTTCCATATATTATGTTATTTATTATGGGGTACACCTGAGCGGGGGGTAGGTAATGTAAACTTAGGGCCTATTCACTGCTATTTCTTACTGACCAGATTTTCCCTTCATCCAGCGAGAATTCGATCTTTCTCAGATTCTCCCTCTTCATACACTAACCATGAAAACTGACTTTGCTTGTGACTATTCGTTTTCGAGAATGCAACCTGACTACATAAACTCATAGACCCGAAATTACCTACATTTCTGTCGAAAGTTAATGTAAGTGTTGTTCCTGGCCTGTTCCCGGCTGCTTCTTTGGTTATGATCCAAGTCGAGATTCACAACCTCCCCAGTTTGTTTTTGTCCCTCTTTTTATCTCGACTCGGTCAGCTTTTTATTCCCCATGTCCGTATATATTTTCTCCTTTTCCCACTCCCTTAGTAAGAGAGCTTCTCGATTTTGTCCAATGGGCAGAATACAGCGGCCTCTCTCCTTCTTGAGGGTTAGACGGGCCCCACTAACATCAGTTATGTTTAGTTTACTTTCTTTTCATGTTTAATTTGTTATTGGGTTCATCTCCTTTCCTTTCATTTTTCATCTTTAGATTTTTATATATAATAATTTATTATCATTAAATTTTTATGGCATGGGGCGCGTTTCGTAGTTTCCCCTTGAGAGGATGTGGTATTATGGTGTATGGAGGATTGATTGATTGGTGACGGACGAGTTTTTATGGTGAATGGGCAAATTGTAATGAGTGAATGAGTCGTGAATCGGATTAGTATAAGATAGTGATAACCAGCCTCAATCCCTCCCTTTTTTCGGCCTTGTGCCATAATTGTATTTTGATGCAATAATTATCCATTCCTGTCGAAAGTTTTTGTTTATTTATTCAATTATACATAAACCTTGTTGCTTACTTCTGGGCAGCCGGTAGTTGCTTTGGAACTGTCATATCTAGAGTTTATAGTTTTTGCCCGAAAACAACGATCACTCCAGGCCGAGATAAAACCATTTGCAGTCCACTTTACTACGCGTGTCTTTACCAATCGAGCGGGGATCCATTGTGTCACAACTAGTAACTCACCACTTATAAAACATGCCTTTGTAGAGAAACTCGTTTCCATGGTAGTGTTTTCTATATGCGAAGGAAATTGCTGCTACGTGTCGGATATGTCTACTTCCTTTTCATTCTGCTAAGACTGTTGGCAGGAAATCGAGTGTCAACACGTGGCAGACGCACATCTCGTTTTTTCCTTCCCGCGTTTTCTGACGTAATATTTGTGTGTTATTCAAACTTACAATAAGGTGCATACAACATTTTCGATCATTTGATGATTGTTATTGAAATTTCAATTTGTAAAGGTATGTATGCATGTGCGAGCCCAATGCCTGATCAAACTGCTGTCAAGATTAACATAGCTTGGTGTGAAGTACCCACTTGGGACTGTACAGTCTGGATCTGGTTTATGAAGTTCCGCAGTAGGGATACGAGTCTTTAAGATCAAGGTGGTCGAGAACATCAATACTGAAATTTATTGCGAATAACTGGTTGAAATGCATATTCAGTTAAGATCCAATTCTGCTTCCTGGCAATGCTTTTCTAATGATGACACTGAAGAAGCTCACGAACTTGGGATAGGAGGACACTTTGGCATATCCACCATATTCCTCTGATCTCTCTTCCACTGACTACCACTTTTTCAAGCATTGCGAATAACGTGGAGAAAGTGCATTCAAAACATTTCTTGGCGTCCAAACCTTTATAGTTTTGGCGTAAAGGCATCAATAACACCTTCTAATTCAAGACAGACACGTGTAGATGTTCAAGGTTCCTATTTTGAATCTTTAAATATGTTAATTCAGGAAGAAAAGCTGATTCTAAAATCGAACGTTATTTTCCGAACAACCTAATACAAAAACGATATCAACTTATTGCAATCAGCTCATGACAGGTGCCTGAGGCGAAATGAAGTTACCAATCCTTCTGTCTAGACGCCATTTCTTCTGTGGAAGATATACAAAATACTGAATGCTTATACATGGGGCAACAAAAGTAGGCACACAGTAAGTATTACACCAGTATTATAATAGTGTTTCATAGGTTATATCTCATCTACCCGCAAGGCATGAGTTGTTCGAAGCTCCTCTCCCATTTATATAATATATTTCATTCATCATTATCATTCTGAATGTAACCCTCTACCTTGAGCGGCTCTCGAGGCTTGCATTTGAATAAATAGCATAAGAAATAAACATAATTCTCCTAAGAAGTTTTGACATTTGAATTAATGAAGCTGTTGTTGCTATAAGCTTTAGTTCTTTAGAAAATTTCTTTTTGACGCGTATTTTTTTAATAATCACATGACGGCCCTAACACGTTACCCTGGGGTAAGCGAAGGGCGTGGGCTTTCTTGTTGTTTCTACTAAATTAATGAATGACAACTATCAACAAAAATTTAAATGGACAAAACTTTTCGCAGAATATCGGTTAGAACTATTTTTGAAAATTTCCTTGAGAGATTGTGCACCTGTTGAGTTTCTTTCTTTATCAGACCCAAAGCTCCACCCACAACAAGAATAAATTTAATTTTTTTAAGTGCCACCTTTGTTTTTACTTCCATCTCCAGGTCTTTGTATTTGCTTAGTTTTTCAAAAAATATATATTCTGGTCACTTGGTATACTCATTGCTATCAGTGTGCAATCATTTTCTTTTCTATCTTTGATAATAATGTCTGAGCGATTTTTGCTTCTACTGTGCGATTTATGTTAATAGAAAAATCCCAGAGGATGCTAACATCTGCTTCCTCAAGTACAGATTCAAGATTATGTGTAGACCAGTTTGCAGCTGTTTTTATCTCGTTGTGATGACAAATCCTCCAATTACATTAACGGGGAGAGAGCCTTGAAAATGAACCAAGAGGGAGACTGATGTAATGAAATAACCTGTCACCTCCATGAGTGACTACACTATAGGTAGTAACTACCTATAAGTATCTGTAAGTCAACGAACTACAGAGTCTAGCTGCGACCTGTTCCAGATATACAGTCGAACTCTTTGTCTTCGGGCAGAGAGGGACCTGGACGAGGCTCCGCCGAGGGCAGAGTCTCGTTCGGGGTGGTAGACTGTCCCTGAACCCGTTTTTACGAGTTCCAATAGGGAATATTTTTGGCCGAGCCTACGGGCTCGGAAAACCCACGTTAAACCCGGCCTTGTGCCACAAGCAACTCTTGTGGGGGTAGCTAGATATTGTCTAGCTGTGATCTGTTACTCAGGTCTTAGGTGCTGTCTAACTCTCTGCTTTCGGACAGAGGGGAACCCGGACGAGGCTATGCCAAAGGACAGAGTCTCGTTCGGGGAGGTAGACAGACACGATCCCGTTTATGGGGGGAGTCTACGGGGGGTGTTGGCCGAGCCTACGGCCAAAAAACCGTAGAACTGCACATTAAATTCGGTCTTGTGACACATGTGACTGCGTAGGGCAGTTGCTAGATACTCTAGCTGCGATCAGTTACTCAGCTGCAGTCGAACTATCTGGCTTCAGGCAGAGAGGAAACTCAGACGAGGCTATGCCGAAGGGCAGTGTCTGGTCTGGGGAGGTAGACAGACCCGATCCCGTTTATGCGGGTTCTACGGGGAAATTTTTGGCCGAGCCTACGGGTCCGGATGACCCACGTTAAACTCGGCCTTGTACCACATCTACCCTCTTTAGTAAATATTGTCTAGTTGAGATCTGTTACTCAGCTCTTAGCTGCTGTCGAACTCTCTGCTTTTGGACAGAGAGGAACCCGGACGAGGAATTATGAGGTTATAGAGTATCCACATTATTCAACAGACATCTCTCTTACATATAATTAGTTAAACAGTTCTGACCTTCTACACACAATAGAAGATTCTTTGAATGTGAAGTAGTCAAAACGAAGAGTTTTTAATAAAAACAGTGTTGCGTTGATAGAAACTGTAGAACAAAATGGATATTACTTAATTAAATAAAAATGCATTTTGATTCAATGTAAGTGTTTTTTTTTTGTTGTTGTTGTTGTTTTTGGGGGGGATGCCATTCATCAAAATCCGACATTATATATGGGACGACCTAATAACAAAAATCCCTCATCGAATTTGAAGAATGAACAGAATAGGTCATTGTGAATGTGAGGCACACATAAAACACATTATTCTGTTCACGCATGCCTCGTAAGGTCACATTTGATCGGTTGCATTAAAACCGTTCAACCAGGTTCCTGAGATATTCAAAACAACTCTCCGTTTTGTGAGCAGACCTCGGTTAACTGTCAAAATAATAGTAGCGCTTTGATAATTGGCATCAGAAGTACCAGATATCCACCGCCTGATGGCCAGGAGACAGCAACTCTCCATGATACCCTTCTCAAAAGAAACGACGATTCCAGTCAACCGATAAACGATGCTCAGCTTTCGGTGAGACAGAATTTTCTATTTCAACCCTTGTCAAAGCAGTTACTCTCTTCAGTGACCTTCAAAAGTTAATCCTGTTTAAATGTTGTTGTCCACCATTCATCTTTTCACGATCAAATCAATTGTGTTTCTTGCGCTAAGCTTGCATTAATTTGACTCCCCTTAGAAATACGAGTTCACTAATAATCAGTATAATTAAGTTCGGCATGTCTTTAATAACGTTGATTGGGTTAATCGAACTTAAAGCAGACATAAAGGATACGAAGTCGTCAAGAAGGCAACCGGCCGAGTAACATTCATCCTAATAATTACAACAGTTAAATGCATATATATATATATATATATATATATATATATATAGATAGATAGATAGATAGATAGATAGATAGATAGAATTACAACAGTTACATGCATATATATATATATATATATACAGATAGATAGATAGATAGAATTACAACAGTTACATGCATATATATATATATATATACAGATAGATAGATAGATAGATAGATAGAATTACAACAGTTACATGCATATATATATATATATACAGATAGATAGATAGATAGAATTACAACAGTTACATGCATATATATATATATATACAGATAGATAGATAGAATTACAACAGTTACATGCATATATATATATATATATATACAGATAGATAGATAGAATTACAACAGTTACATGCATATATATATATATATATATATATATATATATATATATATATACATACATATATACAGATAGATAGATATATAGATAGATAGAATTACAACAGTTATATGCATATATAGAGATAGAGAGAGACAGACAGACAGACAGACAGCGAGAGAGAGGTTCGACTATCGTCTGGTTCACACTCCTCCTCGATTTTTTAACATTAATGGTTTATCCCATGTTCATGGCTTTTTTGAGGTTTCCCGGTTCCTTCTAAACTCTTTTCATTCTCTTTTAAGCCCAGTAACTGTTTCCGTCTTAGTGATATTATTGCCTTGTTTGGTGTGAATTGATTAATGTCTCTGTGTGTGTGTGTGTGTGTGTGTGTGTGTGTGTGTGTGTGTGTGTGTGTGTGTGTGTGTGTGTGATTCTATATGTAGATATGCCATGATATTTGTATTATATTTATGATTACTTAGGTATGCATATTTTTTTATTTGAATTATAATTACATTTTTGTACTTAGAGGCACTTACATTGTGTGGTATGTGTTTTATTTGCATATGTGTACATTGTATTTATTTATTTTTATTTTTTTCATTTTCTTTTCTTTCCTTTTTATATTTATTACACATAATTATATTTTTAATTTATTTTAAATTTATTATTTTTAATCCCACCCTGGTATTCTATCAAAATATAAATACCTACTTAGCAAGAATGACAAACTGAAAAATATATTTTTAAAAAAACAACAACCAAATAATTAAAAGCAAACGCCAATCTAAAAACCTAAAACACATATTAACCTCATCCAAAGTTAACCATCACACAATTCAGGGAGTCACAAAAATCAACAAAAAATGATGTGGGGTTTGTGACATCATTATAGAAGGACACTCCCACACTTTTGAAAACCCCCAAAACGACATTCATAATAGATAAAAATTTAAACTGCCGCTCCAAAAATGTGATACATTCAAATGCACAAAATGCAAAAAGTCATATATAGGTATCAGCCAACAACTAAACAACAGGGCCTCCCTACACAAAAGCAACATAAAATTACCAGGCAACAGAAAACTCTCTGTATCACATCTATAAATGTAACCAGGGTAAATTTAAAATTATGCCAATATATCAAAGAGACAATTATTCTTACCTACAGATACAAGAAAAAAAACTTCATAAACAAATTTAAACCAGCACTAAATGGATCATAACCCCACACACAAAAACACACAACCTGCACACATAATGGTCAAATACAGTGGTCAAACCACTCGCATGCATGCTCACACACTCACACGCGGGTGTCTGTGGAGCACAAATATGTATACACATATTCGCAAAAAAAAAATAGACTGCTCACAGGCACAAAACCTACACAACGGGGTGTATGTGTATGTATGTATATATTTATGTACATGTGTATGTACGTATGTGTGTGAGTGTGTATGTGTGTATACTAATTCCTTATAATTATACAATATGTATGTATGAAGAGGGAATGCGCGTATACATACGCATACGAGTGTATGTGTGCACATATTGGTAAAGACAAAACTGCTCACACACAATACAAAAAATGGTAATAGATCTAGGAACACACAGGGGTCA
Source organism: Acanthosepion esculentum (assembly GCA_964036315.1). Lineage (NCBI taxonomy): Eukaryota > Metazoa > Mollusca > Cephalopoda > Sepiida > Sepiidae > Acanthosepion > Acanthosepion esculentum. The sequence goes on along the minus strand of OZ038492.1, from coordinate 14,920,346 downwards.
CTAAAAACAACAATACTTTCCTTACCCTTTCTCGGACCAATCTTAATTGTTCTATTACCCTTCACGCAGAAGAGCTTTCCCGATGCCAGTTCAAGGAAGATATTTGTGTCACTAACACACGAAAAAAGAGAATGTTTAACACCGAAAAACATAAGAAAATTCATTCCTTTCAATAATATGCGTAAATATCCACTCTTTGCCTGATGAAGGTCGCAAGACCGGAAACACGTGTAGCAAAAATAATGAAAAATAAAGCATAATATATATTTTTTTTAAATCCACATTACAACCGAAAACGTTTGCGGTTTCTCTCTTCTTTTTAATATATACACTTTTCTCACGTTGAAACAATTATACCCTCTTCCCTTTATATATATATATATATATATATATATATATATATATATATATATATATATATATATTATAAATTAATTGATTTAAAATATGTTTTTTTTCGCTACACAGTGATAACCATGTTTCAAAAATGTAAGCTAAAACCTTCGAATTTAATTTTGTTATTAAATTAAAGACATCAGTTCCATTTCCTCGTCAAGCAAAATGTGTGTGTGTGTGTGTGTGTGTGTGTGTGTGTGTGTGTGTGTGCACGTGCGCGCGCTTTGTCGTATAGTGATTTTCCAAGCGTAGCTCAGATGTGGACAAGGCCGAAAGTATGGGTTATCCAGTGAGGATCGAACTCACTAGCGCTCATTGTCGTATGAGAAGTTGTAAGGATTTAAAAAAGATGAAAACGGAATTGGTCAGTAGTGTTTAAATTCTTTAGCAAAATTTCGATTCATTTTGCCGTTTTGCTTTTATGAAAGGTGTAAATCGCTTTCCTTATTATTTTATCCGTCGATAATTGAGCTGGCAATAACATCTAATTAACGTCAAGTTTATTTCAGAACAGAGTGCACTTGACAGAAATGCGTTAACTTACTTAAGCAGAAACACAACTGTTAGCCGAGTGTCAGCCTTTCTAGATTCCAAGTATTTCATGTCATTTATTTGCCTTAATCACTTTTGACCCTGTCATCAAAAGAGATTGGGCTGTATCTTCTTTCTACAAAACCTAAAATGTTAAATGCACAGAAACAGATATTGAGTCCCTTTAATTTCTTGTAGAGAGCTATATTTCCGGAGACAATGATCGTTCTTCGACAATGAAGGACTTTTTCATTTATTTTCAATAACGGCTTCTTCCAACTAGAAGGGTTTCCCACAGAGCAAATTATATCAGTAGTACATCTAATGGAGAAATCAATAGTCAACAAAAGTTACTTGCTGCTTCTACTCTTTTTAATTCATTTTAATTATTCATTTCACAAAAGCTTTTAAGAACTTAACTATGCCCGACATGGTGTAGCTTTTGATGACGTGTCTATAAATAAACTAGCTACCTAATTCAACAAATCAAAGTTTATTTTTGTTATTTCTTTTCATTAAGATAAAACAGTGGTCGACCTGTAATCTTTTCAAAAGGGTGTAAAACAAGCAAGCGTACGTTGTTCTGTGTGTATTTGTCGTATTGGATATTAAAGAAACGTTTTTGCTCTATTAATCACCCATTTTTTTCGTTTCAAAAAAAAAAAGATTTCGCGGTGCGCGCCGTATGAATAGATGAATAAAAGCGGATAGTTTCATTAAACACAAAAGTTGCCTTCGAATAAGAGAATTATTTGTCACCTTCATTTGTAATGATTCCGAAAACACAAGGAATTCCTTTCAGAGTATTTAATCTGTACACCTACGAGATAAAATTTAAAGTGTTTTAACAGTAACAGGCTCGAAGTTAAACGCGTTGAGATTGCTTTTCAGTGCTGAAAAGTACGCTTAAAATCAGTGTTGTTGTATTTATATGGGGGTGGCTCAAACGGGTAGCACTAATGGATTAACTATTATACCCATTTTTCTCACCTGTCTTTATTTATAAATCTAGTTTTATTAAATCTAAAAATAATAAATTAAATAATTTATTTAGTAATATTTTCAATGTGAAGCAGCAGATTATACCAAAGTCCGTTTGCATCAACCAACACGGTTTCGAGTGGCTTATAGTGGACATGTAAAAGTCATATCATAAAACTTCTGAGTGTCTGTTTGCCCATCTCTATCGATCTGATTGATTGATTTATTTGTTTTTTACGGTTTATCAACCTTTTTGAGGTTTTTAATATAAAACATTTTGGGATTGTAAGAATTTGGGGGCAGAAAATAATGATTTTCTGATACAAGTCTTAATAATTAACACAGCTGGGAGGAGAAAAAGCACACGATTGGAATTCGAACACGACTCTTCATTTTCTTATTCCGAGACTTTATCCATTACACTACCCGTACACCGAAACTGACAGCACATACTATTCACCAACGGTCACAAATCTAGATAATGATCAACTTCAACGTTTTATTTATTTATTGTGAAAGTAGTTGTAGGGTTTTTGAAAGGTGTAAAAGTTACCTTCACAAACCCCACAACTTTTTTGTTGAATTTTGTGACCCTCTGTATATTGTGTTGCTTAAATTTGGATGAGGTTTTTAAATCGCCATTTGCTTTTAATTATTTTGGTTTGGTTTGGTTTGGTTTTATTTGGTTAATTTTGTTTTACGGCATATCAACCTCAATGGGTTATTTAATGTAGACAACATTTTTAGGATAGATTCGTATGAATAGAATATGTATTCTTTTGTTTAGATTGGTTTGGTTTATTTTGTTTTACGGCATAGTAACCTAAATGGGTTATTTAATGCCGACAAAATTTTTTATTGCTGGTAATATTTTGTTTTGTCAAAAACCTATTTCTGGTAATATTTTTCCTTCAAAATTGTATTGCTGGTAACAATTTTTTTCAAAAAAGTATTGCTGGTAATAGTTAACTAATTTCCCATATCTGGGACACTAACAGGTGCTACCACCCCGGGTCAGGTTGGACCTGGGAACACCGGCAATTAAGAGGTGGTTCTTAGTAGATTTTTCATTTTGGCATTCTTCTTAAGTTGGTCTACATTTCTTGTAATCGTTATATATATATATATATATATATATATATATATATATATATATATATATATATATATATATATATATATATATATATATATTTCTTTATTATAGGTTATTACATTCGAACACACATATTTCCGCTACAAAAATGCATTAATATTTCGATGCAATATATTATCTCATAAGGCAGTTTTAAAATGATGATGAATTTATATTGGATTCGCTCTTATTGCATGTATATATATATATATATATATATATATATATATATATATATATATATATATATATATATATATATATATTAGTAATTAAGAGTAAAAATAAATACATGTGTCAGCATACACAAAAACGATGCATTTTGTCCTTTTCTTGTAAAGAAGCAGTCCTCAATGTTTGTACACGTATTTTTTATACACCCTATATATATATATATATATATATAAATATATATATATAGTACAGGTATATAATCCATTGATATATAATATCAAATATTAAAACTGTTCCACACAAAGAGCGCAATGTATTTATTATAACAGACCATATAAATTTCACAACAAAATCAAAAGTTACCTCATATGGAGGTGGAGAGATCTAATACAGCCAACGCAAAGTACGTCGGTCTTATTCAAGCCCTGTGGACGGACTGCACAGCAGTTGAATAAGACAGAGTCCGTCCCCAATGGGTGAATAAGATCAACATACTTCGCCTTGGCTGACATGGATCTATCCCCCTCATGTGTGGTAATTTTGGTTTTTGTTGTGTAGTACATATATATATATATATATATATATATATATATATATATATATATATATATATATATATATATATGTTCTGGCTATGTTGGGGCCAGAAATAAAGGTACAAGATAGGAATTGAGTTAAACAAATATATTAACAGAAAAGTAATACAAATATATACAAACGAGAGTGTTACAGCAAGAATGTTCGGTTCGACTGTCAGAGCTGACTGCTGGAAACTTCCCTCTCCAAATGACAGTACCTGCTCCTATTTATAACTGGGCGAGTCCATGCGAGCGTGAGTAAATTGCCATAAGAATATATATATATATATATATATATATATATATATATATATATATATATATATATATATATATATATATATAGGTTTGGTGTATACGGAATAAATTCCAATAACCAACAAATACTATTCTTAAAAGGGTGCTCAAAACATTTTCTCGTTGATAAAAAAAAAACAGGCGACATACGTTGAACGGATGAACCCCTACCCTACCTAAACTTAACCTCTTTTTCGAACGTAATTGATACAATAATAGTTAATAAAAATGAACACGCTACCGCCCCTGTCGAAATAATTGGATTTCTCTGTAACCTTGGAAACAAAAATTATGAATGTATGTGCTTTTAAAACTCAGTAAATTTCAAAAATAAGTTATTAAAAAGTTCGCTTGAAGATGAAACAGAACTAATGCTTTTAATTTAATTATATAATTGAATTTAAAGATTTTAGTTTCTGTTTTTGAAAAATGTTAATTCCTGTGTAGCGCAGGAACCATATTTTAAAATCAGTTAATTTATAATATTTATGCTCTGTAAATTTACATTGAGAACTGTTTTGTAAAAATAAAAATATCAATAAGAACATCGGATTATATATCCAGACTGATAACATCAGGAAATGTCCTGACAAATCGGCCTCGGTGAAATTCGAACCCGGGTTTCATAGACAGAAAGCGAAGTTTCTAACCACTCGGCCACGTGCCCAAATATGTATATGTATATATATGTGTGTGTGTAATTTATGTAAACCTCATATAATAGTAGAAGTATATTATTATACTAAAATTAATTGCAAAATCACTGAATTATAAATCTATCGCTATTTCCATCAAAAATGTTTCAGACGAGCTACATTCCATCGTTCCGCCAGTTCTAATCTTCACGGCAAAGATCAGATATGCCACACCCAGTCCACTCGTAATCCATTGGTGAGATGAAGGTTCCACTCGACTAATACTCTACCTCAAGTGGCTCTCGGGGCTTGTAGAAGGAAACATCATTATAAAACAATTAATTTCCTGTTCCATGAAGGACACTCTCAACATTTTGAAAAACCCATTTTTGAACAAACTTTTGGGAAAAAAATTACCAGCAGTATATTTTTGTGAAAAAAATTATAACAAGCAATATATATTTGGGAAAGAAAATTATTAACAACAAAAATCGGAATTAAATAACCCATTGAGGTTGATAGGACGTAAAACAAAATCAACCAAATCAATCTAAACCAAAGAATACATATGCTATTCATACGAATCTATCCTAAAAATGTTGTCGGCATTAAATAACCCATTGAGGTTGATATGCCGTAAAACAAAATAAACCAATCCAATCTAAACCAAAGAATACATTTTCTATTCATACGAATCTATCCTAAAAATGTTGTCTGCATTAAATAACCCATTGGGGTTGACGTGCCGTAAGAAAACATAACCCAAACCAATCTAAACCAAAGAATACATATTCTCTTCATACGAATCTATCCGAAAAAAGTTGTCTGCATTAAATAACCCATTGGGGTTGATATGCCGTAAAACAAAATAAACCAAACAAAACCAGACCATTAACTATCACCAATTACACTAAAAATATACTGTAAGGGAGGCTCCGTGAATTGAGCGTCTGTTTGAACTTAAACTTTCAACAGACTTACGGTGAAGCTTGCACATATGATTCTGGCATAATGGTCAGTTCCTTGTAACGTTCCAGTAAGTACCTGACTCCTCTTGTTATCCTCTAACTTTATAAGAGCCAGATCAAGCCTGGCATATCCTCATAATCAGGCGTATGTTATCCTCATCAACACTTGCCTCTTACTCTGTAACCCTTTACCTCGAGTGGCTCTCGGGCCTTTTAAAAGGTAACATCACTATAAAAAAAAAACAGCGTGAATCTCTATGTAAAATTTTGTGATCAGCTATTGCCATATTTGGGCGGCAACTGCCCAGCATTCCAGTCTCGAAGGAGTCCAGAATCGTTTCCGCGCTCTTGTAGTTGACAAATTATTTTCCACCCTACAACCCCTTTCCTCACAGACGAAACGTCGCAAGCCTCTTGCTGCTCTACCGCTATTTCCATGGAAAGTGTTCAGATTGAATGACATTCCTCAGTTGCGCCAGATCTAACCTTCACGGCCTGCCATGTTACGCATATTCTAGCGAACCACCCTCATTACTTTCGTATTTCATTGGTGCTTCCCCAATTGCTACAATCTTAACCTGTTCAAGTCTAGGGTTAACCGTTATCTTCCACATATATCCTCATAAACTGTGCCTCTTATTTTGTAACCCCTAACCTCGAGTGGCTCCCGGGCCTTTTAAAAGGTGACATCACTTTAAAAAAAAAAAACAGCGCGAATCTCTATGTAAAAGGTTTGCGATTAGCTTTTTTATATATTACTAACAAAATCAGCATTTACAACATAAGCGGGTATTTTCCGCTGGCATGAGCATTTAAAGCATATTTTAACTTTATAAAAACAATGTCTATATTTCATTAATATATAAATATATACGTAATGTTTCTGTTGATAACTTGTTTGGAAAGTCAACACCGTGTTTATGTCCTTAATTACCCTTCTAGTTACATCTGCTATCCATCTTATTTGCTGCTGCTATTGAAAATCCGGAAGTGATGTGGTTTCTGTTATATGGCACAGTCCTTTGTCTGTGACTCTGTGGCACCAGTCGAAGAGGGATGATCCTCTCTCAGACCTACAGGGTTCATTTGCTAACAACTGTTTGTAATCATTGACCTGAGAAAAGCGTTTCGAGACGTTTGATATTTTACAGTTTCTGAAGGAATTTGATACAATGCATGGCGTCCAGATGAAAGTTTCTATATATGACGAAGCTATTTCAGAACATGTCTTGGATTTGTAGTAATTTGCCTTGTTGAACAAATATGCCCGAAGCACAGCCTATCCTGTGTTCAATACTTAATTTGTTATAACTGACCAATACACCGTTGTATTTTAAGTGTTTAAGATGCGTTTTTTATTAATATTGAGTGAATGTTTTGGAGTATCGTCATCTTTGTTCTTACTTGTGTCTGGTAGTTTCAGAAGTTTTATTAATATTTAATGCATCTTTTCGACTGTCCTCGTTTTCATTGCTATTATGCAGCAATAAAAGAGCCAGCCTCCATTTCATTCTTAGTTTCAACCCCGGATTCTTTTATTACCGATCTTCAAATGACTATTAGTTACAATAAAAAGCAACAGATATAAAATGAAAGAATTTCGTAACCAAAGATTAATCGGCAACGCTTTAGCTGGGTAATTCGTATTCTTTTACTAAACCTAAATACTTCTGTAGACTATAAACATAATCTGGGCGGCAGCCTCAGGTTTCTAAGAATGGCAGATGTATACATTAGAAACGACTTGTGCATTATTTACAATAGTTTATGGTGTTTCCCATTTGCAAAGACAGGCTTATGTCTCTTTTATGTCCGCGACCTTTGAAATGCCATTAAGATGACAGTATCTGTCGTCGGCATTATCATTTTAATTGCTTCATTATGAGCAGCCGTTGTTTTAATTCAAGCATATTTGTCTCCGTAGACAATCTAGCGTCACTCGTTAAACAATTCTTTGTAGGAAGCCATTTCGACATAGGTTATATTCTCACTGAATGCGCGAATATTATGGATTTGTGTCAAACTGTTCTACACTCAGTAAATTTGACGCCCGTTACATTTAATTCGCCTTGCAGTATTTCCCCCCCCCCGGGAAAATTCGAAAGAAGCTCTTTATTTAATTCACAGGGATAAGTTGTTGTTTTTTTTTTTCTTATTTCACTTTCTGTATTCATGATAATATAATGTCAGGGAATTTTTCTTAAAAGATTAAAGAGAACATTACTTGTAATGTTGTGATTCTAACAACAAATAGAAAACGATCTGGTTGACATAGCAGTGGAAGTTTCCACGGTGATGATGAAATAATTTTGTCTCCATTTCTACAATGATGAAAAATAATAAATAAAATTGTTGGTAGAAATGGTGAGCTAATTAGAAAAGAAAGAAAGAAGCAAGCAAGTAATAAAGAAAGAAGCAAACAAGCAAGACAGAAAGAAATGAAGAAAGAAAGATGGAAAAATCAGAGGTGAATAAAAGAAAGAATGAAAGAAAGAAAAAAGAAAGAAAGAAAGAAGCAAGCCAGTAATAAAGGAAGAAGCAAGAAAGAAAGAAATGAAGAAAGAAAGATGGAAAAATCACTGGTGAATAAAAGAAAGAAAGAAAGAAAGAAAGAAAGAAAGAAAGACGCAAGCAATAAAAAAAATAAAGAATGAAAAAAGAAAACAAATCAGACAAGAAATACAGACAGAATGAAGCAAACAAATAAGAAAGAAAAGAGAAAGAATTAGTGGAGAAAAAAGAGTGATGGGTACCAATAACAACGAAAAGAAGAAAGACTAAGGAATATTAATAAGAAAGAAAGAAAAAAAGAAAGAAAGAAAGACTGAAGAATATTAATAAGAAAGAAAGAAAGATTGATGAGCATTAATAAGAGAGAAAGAAAGACTGATGAATATTAATAAGAAAGAGAGAAAGACTGATGAATATTAATAAGAAAGAGAGAAAGACTGATGAATATTAATAAGAAAGAAAGACTGATGAATATTAATGAAAAAGAAAGAAAGACTGATGAATAATAATAAGAAAGACAGAAAGAAATGAAGAAAGAAAAAAGAAAGAAAGATTGCTAAGAATAAACTAATATAAGACTGCCATTCGTTAATTCATTGAATATTTCTTTCACATCTGTTTTGGACATTCTGCTATGTATTTAGAGATTCTTGATAAAATCCAAAAAAAATCTGCAATGTTATCGATCCTGAACTGGCATCTCGGCTACAGTCACTTTCACACACCTGTAACGTAACTTGCCTTTGCGTTTTCTTTTAAATATTTTCATGCTAATTGTTCTGATGAGCTTTCATCTTTGGTACCTGAACTTTAGGAATTTAAGTGCATTACTAGATTGTCAGTTAAATCTCATCAAAAATTCTAAATGCATTTTCGAATCGTCGTCTTCTGTCTCCTTTATTCCAGTTCTTTTATTAGCCGCGCTCCTTAATAATTTTTTTCTCATATTCTGTTTCCTTGAATCCTGGTATTTTTATGTCCCTTTTCTCCTTGACGAGTTCTCAGATTCTTTCAATCCCGGAAACCTCTTTCGTCTTAGTGGCCCTATTAGGTGAAAATGATTAGACTACAGCGGTGAGTGCTGAGGATAAATTTACCCTCAAGTAGTACTCAGCATCTTATATAAGAAGAAGGGTAATATTTGTAACCATTTGAGACCGTCTAATACGTTATATAATTAGGTCATTTTGTAAATGGAATGCGTGCTTCCTAATATTGCATATGACCGCTATTCGATTCTAGTTAAAAGCCAAAATATCGAATGCTGAGTGTTGGACAATTTGAAATTAGCTGACATTTTATAAACGAAGACGAAAGACGCATACTTCAACGCCATTGAAGTTACAAATGCGAGATAATTACAGAGATAGTTTCGAAAAATAGGAATATCTCTGTGATTAGACATTTTAGAACACAGAATTTTAACAAATAAGGAAGACATAAGAACTACAAATTGTTGATAACAAACAGAAAGAGGAAGCTGAAACATTGGGTACGCGTAATGGGAAAAGAAGGCTTGTAGAATTTAACACTCCTAGAACTCACCGAAAACAAGAAAGGCTGAGAATATTAGCAAGTAAGTGACTTGACAGAATCTTCATAACTAAACCTAGCAAGTTTATTTTTTAATTTTATTTTAACTATTATTCACTCAATAACCCGTCCAGAGCATCTTCCTCCTGAACACGAATTCAATTTTCTTATAAGCTTCGTGTATAACAGACATCTGAAGAAGGTTAGAATATAAAGCCTTACGAATATAACAAGACGGATACTAGTCCAAATAGTAAAGAAGATAATAATAATAATAACAATTTCCAATTTTTTTAGAATTTCGCATCAGTCTAAATTCTTTCTCTGTGATCCCACATGATATCATCGTCAATCAGACCATGAACCCATCCTGGGTAAGGTGATAAATTAAATCCGCGTCATGGCTAAGACGATAAACTACGTCTAACAGCAAGGCCTCTGATCAGGAAGTTTTGAGGAGCGTGAAAACACTGGTGTTCTCAGGTTCACCCAGACGTAGGGTGGTAGCACCTGTTAGGGTCCCAGCTATGGACAAATAGTTGACCCCCACCAAACTTATTACTAAACACTATGATAGTCTAAAAATAGGTTTTAATACCAGCCATAAATAATTTGAATAAAATGAATATAACAAGCTATAAATTCTTGAAGAGAAATATTACCAGAAATGCATTTTTGAATAAAAAGAAATATTACCAGCGATAAATTCTTGAAGAAAAATATTACCAGCAATGCATTTTTAAATTTTAAAAAATATTACCAGCGATAAATTCTTGAAGAAAAATATTACCAGCAATGCATTTTTGAATTTAAAAAAATATTACCAGCGATAAATTCTTGAAGAGAAATTAAACCAGCAATGCATTTTTAGATAAAATATTACCAGCAATCAAAAAAAAACTGGTCAGCATTAAATAACCCATTAAGATTGATATGCCGTAAAACAAAATAAACCAAAGTAAACAAAATCACTCAATCCAAGGCCAAATAGATATTCATGGTCGTGGGGGGGGGGGGTAGTGCATGAGATGTGAAATATGAACGTAAGATGATGAAGCAGGAAATAGGAAGTTAAAAATATGAGGATGTGGAGGATATATAACGCTATATTTGAAAAGGTTAAGATTGTAATGCTTGAAGAAGCGCGTTTACTCGGGAGTTTGTTGTCGCACAAAGTAACGGTCCATGGAAAGAAGCTGTTTGTGTGAAACTTTCTACTTGCAATTCGAATACAGCGGGAATGAGGGTGATTCAATACTATGGGTGCAGTAAGTTGGTTGAAAAGGTCTGAACTGGTGGAACGCAAAAAAAGCAGCTGATCTGAACTTTTGCCATTAAAGTATGAATACATTAATGATAGGCTTACGATATTCCGTTCCATGAGAGGTATGTGCCGCAAAGATGATGAGGTTTGCAAAAGAGCCAAACTTGTGTCTCTCCCTCGATGTTGAGGTTAACGGTTTTGTTCTGTTTGCCTGTTAGTTGGCTCTGTGGAATCTGAGATGTCTATTGAAGCCGATTTTTGCTTGAGATATCATTAGGCATTGACGATAGGTTGTTCTGGAGGGTGGATTACTCATTACTTGTTATTTTCTTCCGGTACGGCTAATCGTTTCTATTAGGAGATTGTCGTTCCCTCTCTGACAATGGATCTCAAGAGATTCCAGTCCATTGTACTGGATTCCAAGCTGTTAATATCTCTATTACATTTCTTCGTGTTTTGTTTTAGAACATCCTTGAATCTGTTCTTTTGAGCTCCTCTTTTCCGATTTCCTTCTTTGAGTTGAGAGTAAAAGATTTGTTGAGAATTAGAGAGGAAATTGTGAAGGACTATGCTCCTCGGCGTCCCGGAAGGATTTGGCACATTGTACAGTCTATAAGTTTGGACACATACAAACAGAGAGAATTGTTTATTGTTTTTATTCGTTTTGTTTTTACTGAACGCTATGGCCAACACTTATGGCTTTATTTCATTCTTCTTATTCTAATAGAACACTTCCAAGATCCGCTTATCGAGATAAATAAATATTTGGTCTTGTTTTCTTTTTTGTTCAATCCATCAAAAGAAAATAGATTTCTTTGAACTTTGGATTGACTCCTCTCCTGTTTGCTTAATCCTACTCCCCCCTCCCCTCTCTCTCTCTCTCTCTCTCTCTCTCTCTCTCTCTCTCTGTCTTCCTTTCCATCCTCATCTGCGTCTACACCCACCCATCCATCCGCGCGGATGAAAACATTTGTTTGTTTTTTTGTGGGGGTGGGGGAATGTTTTTTAAACTTTCTTTTTATTTTAATCTTTGTTTCTTTAATTTTTTTTTCTCTGGAACTAAAAAATATTTCCCCCCCACCCAATCTATTATTTTCTTGTCAAATCTCTTTACTTAGGGGGACGATTCAGACTTCACCTTGAAAATCGTTACGATGACGGAGAATCCACACGCACAGGCGCGCACTCATACATACACACGAAAAAAAATGCATATAGTAGTGCTTCGAAAGCGAAAACGGCACAGGTGTTCAATCATTGCAATCATGGATAATAATAATAATAATAATAATAAGAAGAAGAAGAAGAAGAAGAAGAAGAAGAAGAAGAAGAAGAAGAAGAAGAAGAAGAAGAAGAAGAAGAAGAAGAAGAAGAAGAAGAAGAAGAAGAAGAAGAAGAAGAAGAAGAAGAAGAAGAAGAAGAAGAAGAAGAAGAAGAAGAAGAAGAAGAAGAAGAAGAAGAAGAAGAAGAAGAAGAAGAAGAAGAAGAAGAAGAAGAAGAAGAAGAAGAAGAAGAAGAAGAAGAAGAAGAAGAAGAAGAAGAAGAAGAAGAAGAAGAAGAAGAAGAAGAAGAAGAAATACAAAAAATTGTTCTCACGGGTACAGCCCACACCTTTATCTATGTAAAATATGTTCGTGTGTTCTTTTTTAATTGATCAATGGAAAATGTCATGATTCCATTTCTAACCTTAGATCTCTGGACGGGACCCGAAAAGAAATATTTATACACCAGAAATCAAAGGAATAATAATAATAATAATAATAATAATAATAATAATAATAATAATAATAATAATAAGATGATGATGATGATGATGATGATGATGATGATGATGATGATGATGATGATGATGATGATGATGATGATGATTAAACTGTCGACCATATTATGTCAGGATATCCGGAACTGGCATAAAATGAATATAGTCACAGACATAACAAGATAGCGACATATGTGCACTGGAATGTATACAAGAAGCAGAAAATCAAAACCACTGAGAGATGGTATGAGCACCAACCAGACACAGTTACCCCAAATAACGATGACAGGGAAATAAAAGCCAACAGACCTGATATTATCCTAAAAGACAAGAAATTCAGTAAGTGTATGCTTATTGACATAGCAGTACCATTTGAGAAAAACACCTCCATGAAAATTGCTGAGAATCTGTCCAAAATACAAGGACCTGGAAATCGAGATTAACAGGATGAGGGGAATGAAGACTGAGACTGTATCAATGGTAAACGGAGCTCTGGGCCTAGTGAGAAAAGGAGTGGACAATTTTACTAGCAGTGTCCCAGATCATATCAACACACAGGTTGCTCAGAAGATCGCCCTACTAGGAATATCCCATATACTAAAAGAAGTGGTATCAATTAAATGACAATTCTCCTATAGGGCCTAAGGGCTATAGTTTGGATCCGGCTCTACAGGATACAAAGCAGGAGACAGAACACACAGACAATAATAATAATAATAATAATAATAAGTCGGTGTTCTTTGAGACATTACCATTCATTCTCAACAATGTGGTACATGGGAAGAGCAACTATCCCTGTTGTAGTTGGAGCCCTCGGATTGATTGGAAAAGATCCCAGTAGACTTATTGAAGGGACTCCTGGAAGCCCATACCTTAAAGAAATACAAATAATTGTTCTCACGAGTACAGCCCCCACCTTTCGAAGGGCTTTATCTATGTAATTTTTTTGTGTGTGTGTCAGTGGAAAATGTCATAATGCCATTTCTAATCTTAGGTCTCTGGGCAGGACCCGGAACGAAATGTGTACACACCAGAAATCAAAGGAAATAATAATAATAATAATAATAATAATAATAATAATAATAATAATAATAATTGAAGATCAGGTAGCAATATGGCATAAAAGCAGCGGCAGATTGGTATGGACATCGTCCTGAATCTGTAATTAAGGGAGCAGATGTTACCATCCTCTGGGATTTCTAAATCAACAAAGATCGGACAATACTAACAAATCAACCAGATATTATTATCAATCCAGAAAATAAAATGTTTGCACGATGATTGTCATAAAGGTGCCAAGTAACGAAACTTGTCTTTGAAAATCTAAATAAATCCTTGGACTTGGAGATGGAAACAAAAAAACTATGGCACTTCAAAACTAAGACTGTTCTTTGGTACACAATTTATCCAGAAAATCCAAAAATAATTCTAACAAGTACAGTCCATATCCTGAGAAGATCCCTGTCTTTTGTTTAATTAATTGCAAGCAATAAAAAGTCACATGTTTGGTTTGTCATTCGGTTATGGCCTGGCATATAATTATAAAACAAATACAGATTATTTTTTAAAAATAATAATAACTTTGGGACAAATGTTCCAACACCAACCGACAAAATGTAATCTATGAAAACGGTTGAGAAAACTAATACAAGGGCCTTAAGATAGAAATCAGTTGAATGTGGCCTCTCAAGACAACATTATTGTTATTATTGGAGTCCTAGAAATGATATCAAAAGAAATAAACAAATACGTGGATAAAATTCCTGGAAATCCTAAAATATATGCATTGCAAAAAAATCATACTCATGGGTACTTCTGACATCTTGCGTATACTTTCTCTCCATGCAGAGACCACAATTTTATAATTTCTTTCCTCGTTGCATGGCATCTCATCTGTTTTCCTCTTCCGATGTAAAAACAAAAAAAAACCTTGTCTGTTGAAATCTTTATTGCTAAAAGCAAATTTAGAGCCTAAATATCGTGAACAGTATGTTGTAACAGTTGACTACTATCCTGTTGTCTAATCTTGACATCAAAGGAATACAAAGATCGACATAAAAATCGGACAGATAAAATATATCTATTAAAGTACATGACAAAAAATCATGAACATAAGCACCTTGAAATTGAAAATTTAAAAAATATGGCATCGTAAAATAACTTATACCTATAATAATTGGAATCCTGGTTACGATCAAAAATGGTACAGGCAGGGACAGTATGTTGACTGGAAAAGAGACCAGTACCACAATGCCTAACATGCTTAGAAAAAGTCAGAAACATCACCCCAAAAGAGTCATAGAAATCTCGGAAGTCGGTGTTCTTTGAGACTTTACCATTCATACTGACAGACATTTAACAGATAATAGACCAGCCATATTAAATTAAAGACTTCTTATAAATGTGGAAGTCTTAGCTCGATTTACGAAAAGAAAGAGAAAAGGCAGTGTTTAACAATGTTTCGACAGCATGCCTGTCTTCTTCATGTTATATTTAAAGATTGCATACAAGCATAAAAATATAATTATGCATGCTATTTTTAAGCATAAAATGAAGAAGACAGGCATGCTGTCGAAATAGTGTTAAACATTGTTAAATATTTTTAAACACCGTGTTTTTATTTTCTAAAGCTTACGACCACATCACTTTTAAACACCGCTTCCCGAACGATCACGAAGTTAAGCAACGTCGAGCCTGATTAGTACCTAGATGGGTGACCACTTGGGAATACCAGGTGCTGTAAGACTAAATTGTGAGGATGGCTGATAGACATCGGTTCTAATTCCCGTTAGTTTTGTTCTATTTACTTACGCACAAATGCCGTGGGGAATGGTATGAATCCATCTCTTCCCCACCCCCCAGCTATGGGTTAATTAGTAAGACTTGCATCACTGAACAAAAAACAACTCTTAAAATGTAAAAATATTTCCTGGCTTTAAATAACCTGCAAAGGGTTGACAAGCCGTAGGGGCATCTCCTTCCGGTGGTATTGGCAAGGGAGTAGTGGGGGTTCCCGTCGGAGTAGATACTGCGATTGTAGTATCTGTTCCCTGCCTTGCGTCCCCCCACCGTTACATAACATCTGTTCCGTAGCGGTGGTATGACCGGCTATGACTCCTTCAGACAAGCTATGACCATCTTAGACCAGCTTAGACCAGCGGACCGAGGGGAAACACTCGAGTCCCCACGTTAAAAACCGACCTTGTGTCACAACCTGACTTAGTGGCGGGTTTAGGTAAATCTCCGGTTGACAAGCCGTAGAAAATGAATCCGTTAATCAACCAAAACGTTACAATTAACAAAAATTCATCAGGCAAAAACAACAATCAACGATATGAATTCTTTAAATAATTCGTTGAACATTAACAAGAATTTGTTACAAAGTATCTTCACATTTAAAATGGGGAAAGTCTAAACGATTCATTGAATATTAACAAGAATTTATCTCAAAGTTTCAGACAAGAACACAATGAATATGTGAATACTTATAAAAATTTATTTAATATTCACAGACCTTATAACGTCTGCAAAAACAAAACAATATCTTTTTCGTCCTCCCTTGAACAATATCAGAATTACGTGAGATCCAATGAAGATCAAAATCAGTCCAGTAGTAATTGTCTACAAAACTATCTTGCTCCAAGCCAATATTCCCAGAACCTTTTTTTTTCTGTTTTCTGTTTAATTCTTCCTTTTCTTCTCCTTTTCGATTTTCCCTCTACATCAATTCCTTCATGTATTTGTTGATTTTTCTCGTATTTCTCCATATCAGTGAATTTTTCATCAATAATTTTTATTTTTTTTAGCAATTGTATTTCGTTTGTACTTTGTTTGTATTTTCTTACCTTCGGGAGTCGACGGATGTCTTCTTTATTTGACGCCATCTTATCTGTTTCTTCTGTCTGTTCGTTCGCCAAATAAATATATATAATTACAAGTTACAACCTGTAAAGACCGTTTGCAACCTGCCTCCGGTAAGATCTCACTGACGCCACACACACACGCACACACACACACGCACACACACACACACACATATATATATATATATATATATATAGAGAGAGAGAGAGAGAGAGAGAGAGAGAGAGAGAGAGAGCGAGAGAGAGAATGGATATTCTTGCAAGATTTCTATTTACTATAATATATTTTTTGAATCTAAGTACTTTGGAATTATTTAACTCCTCACATAAAATCTTTTGAAAATGAATAAAATGAATATATATATATATATATTATTATTATTATTATTATTATTATTATACGAAATTATAATAAAAACATTTTACATCGCTACACAAAAGCTTTCATGTTTCAATACTATGTTTATACTTTCTCAGGCGATGGTTGATAACTTGTGATAAAAATGATAACTTGTGATAAAAATGTTTTGTTTTTAAATTTACCTAATAAATCATTTTTATCACAAGTTACCAACCATCGCCTGAGGAAGTACAATTATTATAATAAGCCAGTAATTATTACTACTACTAAACCTTGTAGGTTTTGAAGAATTCTGAGCCAAACTCCAAGAGAGACATTTTAATATAAAGCGAGCAAATTTAAATAAGTAGATATTTTGTGTGACACCAACAGTTCGAGATTACGATCAATGCAAAAATTTCTTTATGAAGGTTTAGACATTACACCTGTCTGGCTTCGTGGTGCCGAATGTCGTGACACTCTTCGGGAGTGTATCAACCTTTTGCATGATACTGTATATCGAAACATTCTTCCAGAATATAGCAACATGTTCTATGATAATATATGACTAGACAATCTTCGGGAATGTAGTAACTATAACTATAGTACTGTATGTCGAGACACTCTTCAGCAATGTAACAACCGTTTGTACGGTACGATATGTCTCCAAATATGTTCTACACATTCACAAAGTGACAAGATGTAAAAAAATAAATAAATTTATAACCTCACCTATTCGCTTTACTAATTTGTTTTCTACGACTCATCAACCCTTTGCAGGCTATTTAAAGCTAGAAAACATTTTGGGATTGCAAGAATCTTTTGTTCCAGATAATAATAGTTTAGTCTTACTAATTAACCCATAGCTAGAGGAGCCAAGTTCTAGATTCATACATTTTCGAAGTGTATATGACGAACCAAAGAGGAATTGGAACTCGATCCCAAGCCATTATACAACCCGCACATCCAAGCTTACGGCAACTGGTATTTCCAAGCTGTCACCCATCTAGGTACTGACCAGGCTCGACGTTGTTTAACTTCGGTGATCTTATGGGGAGCGGTGTTTAAAAGTAATGTGGCCGTAAGCCTCTTCGCGCTATGTTAGAAATTAATAGGATATTGGATCAATTCATTTTCCTCTTGTAAATAGAGAAAGCTACAAATTCTAACTGCTCTTAAGTAGAAAGCTATACTTATTCCACATTGTATTTGATGTGATGCGAGAAGTTCGTCTGTAGTTCTATGTAATCTAAATTTAGATCAATATCAGCATGTTTAACATAGCAATATATATATATATATATATATATATATATATATATTGAATAATTTACAAATATTATGTCTGATTATTTTTATAATAATCAGTTCATATTCATGATTATTTTTCGTGGCAAGTAATGCTCTGTTCCAGTTATGTGCATTTCTTGCCTTACTCAATTGTAATACGTGAAAAATATTCGTGAATATGAGAGGATTGTGATCAAAATAAGCAGACATAATGTTTGTAATTTATTCAATCAGACATGCCTAAATGAGAATTTGCTGCCTAAATACACACGCACACACACAGTCACACACATGTATACACACACACACACACACACACACACACAGATATATATATATATATATATATATATATATATATATATATATATATATATATATAAATGTAAAAAGAACGAAACGAATGGAAATTTAAACGTGGATAACATATAAAAAGTATAGCGATATATATATATATATATATATATATATAAACGAATTTCAGATACGGTAAATCTGTAAAAGGACAATATGAATAAAGACAAAAGGAAAAATTAGTTTAGATGTTTAGTTTATCTTTTGTATTCATTCATTCATATATATATATATATATATATATATATATATATGCGGTACTTAGTGGAAACAGCTGAATATCAGTGATAGACCTAACATAATAAGTTGTATGTATATGAGTTGGTAACCCTGGGTTTCACGCTTTTACGATCATCAGATCATGATATATATATATATATATTGATTGATTGATTGATTGATTGGTGCTTGATTGATTCGTTTTCCACTTTGATTTTGGTACCTCCGATTTGTAATTTGCATTTTGGGTCCATCCTTTTGTTAACAACCTTGCATTATGCCTTTTCCTACATATGATGTTTGATCCTTTCTTCTCGCTTCCCTTCACTAACTTCTGTCAGTGTTTTTGTAGTTTTCGTGTCTGCTATCAACAACATGTCATCGGCAGACCTTATGGTGTTAAGATTGTGACCGCCAACAGTGACTCTTCGTAGGATTTCTAATTCTCTCAGAATCGCCTCACCGTAGACAATATATATATATATATATATATATATATATATATATATATATATATATATATATATTGAATTGGACAAAGTCCGACAATTTATTTAAAGACATTTAAAGTTTTTCTCGGACATTCAGGCCGGTAAATGTTATTTAATACTGTTTATTATAAAACAGAGCATTTGCTTAAATACCTGTATCTATAAAAAGAACGTTAAACATATGATAAATGTCTTTAAATATATATATATATATATATATATATATATATATATATATATATATATATATCATTATTATTATTATTATTATTATTATACGAAATTATGATAAAAACATTTTACATCGCTACACAAAAGCTTTCATGTTTCAATACTATGTTTATACTTTCTCAGGCGATGGTTGATAACTTGTGATAAAAATGATAACTTGTGATAAAAATGTTTTGTTTTTAAATTTACCTAATAAATCATTCTTATCACAAGTTACCAACCATCGCCTGAGGAAGTACAATCATAGTATTGAAACATGGAAGCTTTTGTGTAGCGATGTAAAATGATTTTATTATAATTTCTTATAATAAAAATATTATAATAATATTTTCTCTACTTTGTATTGAGCACTTTTTTAAAAGTAAATGCTACGGACTGTGCATTTTTACTCCATCTGTTCTTATTTGATATATATATATACATATATAAATATATATATATTGAGAGAGAGAGAGAGAGAGAGTGAGAGAGAGAGAGGGAAGGAGAGAGAGCGTGACTGAGAGTTAATATATAATTTATTTTTGTTTCATGCGTATGTTCAAATGTCTTCCCTCTTGTTTAGTTTTTTCTTTACAAAACCACAAATCCCTGTATTATTGAGTGCACGTATTAATAAAGCATCGTCGATATATCGGAAATATGCTGATTTTTTTTTGCAGGATAAATATATTGGAAAAGGCCAATTTATAGAAATTTTAAGACAAGCCATAACAACTCTTTTTAACTTCTCCATTATCCTAATTATTGTATATAAGATGCTATGAATAAAGCTTACAAAATCAGCAAAAAATAAAAATCAGAGAAATAGCCATGATAAAACTAGGCACTTAATACTACCGATGAAAGAGGCAGAAATATTTCGTTAGAAACAAACATAACTGAACTGTTAGATGATATCTGTCCTCCTGTATGGCAGTGAATGCTGGACAGTCTCCTCAAAAATGAGGAAGAGATTTTAAGCAACAGAAATATGGTTCTACAGAAAGCTGGTGAGCAATGACGAGGTTTTGGAGAAGATGGAAACAAAAACTTATACTTAACATCAGAAAGAGACAGTTGAAATTTCTGGGGTACATATTGAGGAAGTGGACTTGGAAAATTTGGTACTCAACATATTGAAGGCAAGATGGCCAGAGGAAAACAACGCATAACCTACTTAGTGACACTGAGTAAATGGGTAGCTGAACTGGGTTTAGGAGGAATAGCAAAAAAGACAAAATTTATTAAGGGCTAGAAAAGACAGGAAATTGTGGAGCGCCATGATCGCCTACGTCCTGAAGGGACACAGCACATAAAAAAGAACTAGAACTAGAATTACTGTCTCTTTCAAGTCTGTAGTGTACTGTGATATTTGAACATAAAAATTAAATCAATGGAATCTCTTTGGTTGATGAAGGTAAAAGTTTTCTCGTAACAACATTCAATGCAAATTATATGTCATACAGTTTTTTACCTATAATTATATCGTGGTGCTCGCTTGGCCTAGTGATTTTCTGTTTCAAATATATAAATACAATGGCATCAATATGGCCATCTTTCTAAAACTCGAGAAAACAACCTAAATCTGCCATACGGTTCTTTCCGGCGTAGTAATACCGGTGGCAAATAGACCAATCACGTGTGTCTGCACGTAGCTCAGCACAATAGCTGGCTTCTCTGTAAGGCACTGAGTGCAAAGTCTATTCTAGCTTGGTCTGGAGTGAGAAACATACTAAAGACAATAAGTGACCAGAATGTGTTAAGAGAAATACTCTAATGCTTTATCAGGATAATGCATTCGTTTAAATCATTAGAGTTTAGCGTATTTATCAGGGATTGTCATTCAGTTCCCCGTTTAATCAGATCTTTAATTGAGTGACAGAACTGATTTCAACTCGGAACTAATTTCAACTCGGAACTGATTTCAACTCGGAACTAATTTCAACTAGGAACTAATTTCACCGCAAAATTAATTTCACCTCGGAACTAATTTCAACTCGGAATTAATTTCAACACAGTTTAAAATGAAAGTTATCAATTTCCGTGAATTCCTAAACAAAATGCAATCAGTTGGTGTTAACTTTTTTAATTAGGCATTAGTTCCGAGTTTAAATTAGTTCCGAGTTGAAATTAATTCCGAGGTGAAATTAGTTTCGAGTTGAAATTAATTCCGATTTTAAATTAGTTCCGATTTTAAATTAATACCGCGGTGAAATTACTTCCGAGTTGAAATTAATTCCGAGTTTAAATTAGTTCCAAGTTGAAATTAATTCTACACCTCAATTTGTTCCGAGTTGAAATTAATTCTCCACCCCAATTTGTTCCAAGTTGAAATTAGTTCCGAGTTGAAATTAATTCTGCACCCCAATTTGTTCCGAGTTTAAATTAGTTCCGAGTTGAAATTAATTCTGCACCCCCTTTTAATTAATTCACTATGTTAAAACAAAAATAATTATCTATCGTGAGCAGTTGAAAAAGTTAAAAATGACTTTAAAGAGAATAAGACTGTTAAGTGATACGAGTTATCTCTCTGAAGCATGGGAAGTGTAATGAAAGCCGTCTACCTGTTTGCACTGGATAAACGGGATCGATTAGAAATTCCAAAAAGCTTACCGAGAGCGAAGACAGGTGAAGAAAGCCCCTCAACCAATATGAACAGGCGTGGTCAAATAGCAAAGTCTATTATAAACAGGCAGTTTATTTAATTTATAAATTTCTCAGTGACATTTAGCACACCATGGACAAAGAGATGCTCAATCTTTTTTACAATGATTCTCACCAGTACAAGACTCAAGAACCACTCGAAGTAGAGGATTAGAGAGTCAGACACACAGTTTATGACGATACGTTGGGGAAGATAATGGTTAATCCTAGACTTGTACAGGTTAAGATTGTAGTGATCGGGGAAGCATCCACTTGGGAGTCGGTTCCACAAAACGGCAGTTCATGGGAAGAAGATGCTTGAGTGGAACTTCCATCTCACCAAAGTGGGTTTAATCTGTGCGAACATTGCAGTATTTAGATGCTGCTTTTTTTTTCTGAGATAATTCCTAATTAAAGCAAAAAGAATGTTAATCAATGAAAAACGGTTCGGTATATCCCTGTTCTCACATTCGCGTAGAATATGGCACATGGCTGATTTGAAATGAGGAGCCCTACGTTAACGAACAACTCGTACACTGCTAGTTTAAGAGGAGATAGGAACTAGCAAGAACCAATCTTCGATATATGCCATGCCCCTTCAGCACGTACGTCCGTTCAGCAGATTTACATGTTATCTGCGAATTGACAAGACGTCCTGGAAACATAGTAGAATGATTTCTTTCACTAAAACTGGCTGCTACCAACCAAGACTGGACAGCCGAATCAAGCCTTCATTTAACCTATGGAAGATGAGAAAAAACATTAATGCATTCTTTCCCAAAGAGATCTGTGAGAAAGTGAATGCAACGGACTAGGCAAAAATGTGAACACGGGTCGTCGACTTCACTTTCCATGCCAATGACCGTTACGTTACCAGCACATCCATAGGAACTCGGAAGTAATATTGCCGCTATCATATATCCTGGATTTGATCGATTTGTTTCTTTGTTTTTTACGAATTATGAACCCTGTGTGGGTTATCTAATGCTGAAACCTATTTTGGATTGAAAAATATTTTTTCGACTTAATATTGTATCATTTTTTTTTCATAACAATGATTTATTTTTAAATAAATGTCACATTATTTAACCCATAGATGGATCAATACCTTTCCCAACGATATTTTCGTGTAAATGATTTCCAATTTCAAGTCTACATATTTTACCACCTGTATATCCTGGCGCTAAAATTGCTTTCCCCAATTATTATTTTTTGTTAATTTTCTTTCAAATGCTCTCATTGTTTTTCTTTCTTCTTTTTTTTCAGTCATAACTTAATCAAGAATGGATTATGTTCCACCCTGCTGACAGTAGAAAACGACGTGGTTTGGTAGCAGTCCAAGCTTTGGGTTACCAGTCACAAGAGCGCTACCGAAGAGAATCTATTCCAAAATCAGGAATAACGGTCAAAAGACAGAAAAATACCGAATTCCGAGAACTCTGATTTGTTGAAAATGAAGGCGAAGTTCCAACATGCCGGTTCTTGGTCAAGGCTTGGAATGAAGCCATTTAATACTTCCTGCAGATTTCGGTATCCTTTTAGCGTGTCCCTATTCCAATCAATGCTTCAGTCTTCGTGGTTAACGTTCAGTTCGTCTCTTCCGATATTGATGCTGGGACGTGCAAAAATGTCTCCAAAAACTCTAGTTCGTTTATTAAGGAATGGACCCTCATCGAAGATTCGCAATGCGAACCTCAATGTTTCTTGTCTCTATTTCCTCTTGCTTCTATGGAATCTTCCGTTATTATCTGCCTCATTACCGTCATCGCCGTCGGCGTCTCCGTCGTCAAAGCCGAAGACATCTGACGCCGCAGCTTGTCTGACCGAGGTTGACTACATGGGCATTTATGCCGTCAACTGCAGTAACGGCGGACTGAAGCGAGTCCCCCAGGATTTGCGTGCCAATTTGTGGACGCTGGATTTGAACCACAATCGAATCTTTCTCGACATTCCCGTCATGCAATTCGCCAAATATGAGAGCCTTCGAAAGCTGTTGCTGCGAAACAACTCAATCGCAGAGATTCACACCAACGCTTTCACAGGATTGGTCAGTTTGATCACGCTAGATCTCCACAGCAACAAGATCACCGATGTCCCGACAGAGGCCTTACGTAGCCTGCCGGCTTTGCAAACCCTCATATTGAGCGCCAATAGTATTCAACATATTGGCAAGGGGGCTTTCCCTGACCTACCCTATTTGGCCGAATTAAGAATCGACGGAAACCACTTGTTTATAGTTGATGACTACGCCCTGTCGAGCTTAATCAATCTACAACACCTCAGTATACAGAACAACGCTGTAAAGACTTTATCAAATATGGTATTCCATAATTTTGGTCGTGGTCTCCTCTCGTTAGATTTGTACAATAACCCCTGGTTGTGCGACTGCCATATCCGTTGGATGAGAGACTGGATAATCAAACGGCAAATTCACT
>OZ038492.1:14885739-14890739 GCA_964036315.1 Acanthosepion esculentum | reverse complement strand
TTTCTCTGGATTAAACTCAGGATACTAGCAATCCAGATAAAACCCAGAATTTTTACTGCTGATTTTCAAGGTAGGCATGGCCTCAATTTTTGGGGGGGTGGGAATCGGTGCAAAACTTCAACAGATTCGCTTTCTAATGTACGAATATATTTTTACTGAATATCTAGAACAGGCTTTGTGACAGAGATACTGGCGAGTTCCCCACCAGCGCTAAGGTCAGCGTCTGAGCCCAAATCAAAGGTCAAGATGTTGATGGTTGATGTTCACAGCAGAGATAATCTCGAAACATTTTCTTTTAAAGCCATATCCCTTCCTGATATAAACAATCATGGCTCTCCACAGATTCCTTTTCTTTGTTAACTTTAAATTACCATAAACTCTTGGGAAAGATAGTGGAGTAATTTCCAGTTGTCCTTCTCTTAGACTGGCTGCTATCCAAGGCTAGAGAGCCCTGTCTGTCCATAACGAAAGGGGAGAAGAGATAGGTTCATGTCTTTCCCCAGGGATTTAGTGTGGAAGTGGACGTAGGAGGCATGGCGATAATTTGAACTCGGCTGGTTAATTTTATTTCTCACACCGATGACCGTTCCATTCCACAAACAGTCGTTACCTTTTCCAAAACCGATTGAAGGTTCTCTCGAGCACTTATGATAGATCAGCTATCCCTTAATTTTTCTCTATCACTTGTAGTTTCCTGATAACCACATCTGTCTACTCTCTGAGACAGTTATCTTCCATTTCTTTAGATTTTCTTTCTTCTTAGCCTCAATATACGGTGCCCTTTCAAGGTAGTCTTTATAGGTCTGTCGGATCAAGTAATATGCCATTTCAGTTTCTTCATGATGGTTAGGGCCTTATAATTGGGTTCGATGGTTTAACTGAGCTTCTTGAAGTATTCTGCATAGTCAATATTAGAGATGTCCAAGATCTTCCGATAAAATCTGATTTTCATGGCTTCTTCTATGTTTATCTCTGATTCTGAAACGAGGTTTCAAACATAAAAATACAAATGTGATTAGTTAACATAAATTCTCATGATGATATAACTATCACCGTTTTCATTTGATAGAGATAGACAAATTACATATATATATATATATATATATATATATATATATATATATATATATATATATATATATATATATATATAGTTTGCGAGGGATATATTGTCGTCTAAATTAAGCAAAAATTTTAAATACCACTAACATCTCATTTTAACAGATATATTTACCAAAATGCAAAAAAATATATCTTGAAATACTAAAGAGTAAATCTATTCAATAAAATCGCCATTAGCTTCAACCACGGCCCCCAGACTACATAAGAATCTCCTGCAACTCTTCTGGATGGCCTCTTTGTTTAAGTTAGGGAATGCTGCCATAATCCTTGCCTTCAGTTCATCTTTGGTGTTCCAAGGAGTTTTGCTGGTCTCTCGCTCAACTTCACACAACAATTAATAATCAAAGAAGTTGTAGTTTTGAGGAGTTAGCTGGCCAGATGTAAAGGGTGTCGTGGTCGTATAAATTGTCTAACAACCCTGACAGGGTTCTCCTGTTTGTGTGCCATGGTGCAGAGTCCTGTTGACAAGCACTGGGTATTCCAGCAGCCACTCTCTTAACCCAGGGCAGCACTATCTCTCCAAGGCGCTTGATGTAGACCTCCGTGTTTAGTCTGAGGGCCCGTGGGAAGATGAATGGAGACATAACGCCGCCATCACAAGTAATCACTCCAAACACAAATTCCACCGACTTACAGTCATACCTCGTTGAGAGGCCGATTCTCGTACTCTTACCGTAGCTAAGCAACGTTGACCCTGGTCAGTAAATAAATGGGTGGTCGTTTAGTGCGGTAAGCTTTGATGTTCGTGTGGTGTAATGATAATAACCTGAAAAAGATTGATAAACAGTAGAAAATGAATCAATCAACCACCAATCAATCAAGATATATATATATATATATATATATATATATATATATATATATATATATATATATAACGATCTGATGATCGCAAAAGCGTGAAACCCAGGGTTACAAACTCATATCCATACAATTTATTATGTTAGCTCTATCACTGATATTGAGGTCTTTCCACTAAGTATCGCGCATAATTTTTCCTTTTGTCTTTATTCATATTGTCCTTTTACAGATTTACCCTATCTGAAATTCGTATATATATATATATATATATATATATATATATATATATATATATATATATATATATATATATATATATATATATATGTAAGCAAATATGTGGATGTAGATCCGACGGTATGATGAAAATGTGGAAAAGACAAAGCAAAATCCGAATATGTGAGTTTACTGTTTTTTATTTTGTTTTTTGTTTTAAAAAAAAACAAAAAACAAAAACAAAATAAAAAAACAGTAAACTCACATATTCGGATTTTGCTTTGTCTTTTCCACATTTTCATTATATATATATATATATATATATATATATATATATATATATATATATATATATATATATATATATATCGCTATTCTTTTTGTATTGAGCTCTCTTTTAAATTAATGTTATGAACGTTTAAATTTAATTTCGTTTCGTTCCCTTTACATTTGTACATATATATATATATATATATATATATATATATATATATATATATATATATATACATATATATATATATATATATATATATATATATATATATATACACATATATATATATATATATATATATATATATATAATGAATAAAAAGAGAAAGAGGAGGAAACTATTCTTAGACGACTCGTTTCGTCCTCTGAGGCACTTTATCAAAGCAATGTAAGATTTATTATGTTACACGTGTTTATATACAAACACAAGGTTTACCAATGCTTTTAGATTTGAGAATGTTCATGAATGTTCGCCAGGTGGTGGATAGCTAAGTCAAAACATATGGAGATCACAATGCGTCGTAAATCAAAATGTCAAAAATTCATCCATCGCATAGCATAACAATCTAATCACAATTTAAATAATATTCATATAAAAAAAATCTTGAAAATTGCTCGCTTACTATTTGCCGGACTTTGTATTATGACACTATGTGTCTTCCATATATTTTGACTGACCTTTCAGCCAACCTGATGCACATTCATGAACGTTCTCAAATTTAAAAGCCTTGATAAACCAATGACATCCTCGCTTTTTGTATATAAACATGTGCAGCATAATAAATCCTACATTACCCTCAGTGGAAGAAACGCATCAGCTAAAAAGAGTTTTCCACTTGCCTCTTTTTATTCATTTATATCATATATATCAAATAAATCAATAGATCATCAGACAGTTTACCCTGATGATACCATGGGGTGAAACCTAGGTAGGTAGTACCTGGATCCTTAGGAATTATTTATTTTACAATTGCTCTACTTAATATATTAAGCACTCTTCGTTTTAACTTATTACACGCTAGGATGTTTTTCTTTGTACCAGAGATTTATGGTACTGGACGATTTCTTTCGCCTTGTTCGGAGGTTTCTGGTTCTTTCTTCTTTTTTTTTTCCATTTTTCCTCGGATGCCATTTGATCCACCGAGTTTAAATAGATTTACATTATTCTAAATTAACTGATTTAAAAATATGGTTCCTTCGCTACACAGGAATTACCATGTTTCAAAAACCGGAGCTAAAAACTTCAAATTTAATTATATAATTAAATTAAAAGCATTAGTTCTGTTTCATCTTCAAGCGAGTTTTGGAATAACTTATTTTTAATTTACTGAGTTTTAAACGCACATACAATTCATAATTTTTAGTTTCCAAGGATACAGAGAAATCCAATCATTCAGACAGGGGCGGTAGCGTGTTCATTTTTATTAACTATTATTGTATCAATTATGAGTTACGTTCTAAAAAGAGGTTACGTTTAGGTAGGGTTGGGGTGCATTTTTCAACGAATTTTGACATCCGTTCAACGCATGTCGTCGAGTTTTTTTTTATCAACGACAAAAAGGTTTTCGGTATTTTTTTCCGTTAAATTCGTACTTGTATACTTAAAGATTCTTTCTAAAAGGGGTGTTTGGGTTAGAATACGTTATATTGAACTACAATTTTAAAATATTATTTTTACTCTTATTATTAATAAACTATATTTCTTTTCAAAACAAATAAATGTAATAGAATTACTTAAATTATTTAAAAATTATTATTACATATGAAATATATGTATGTATATTAACAGCTCCCATAATTCCTGTGTAGCGAAGGAACCATATTTTTAAATCAGTTAATTTAGAATATTTATGCTCTGTAAATTTATATTGAGCACTGTTTTGTAAAAATAAAAATATCAATAACAATTCCGGATTATATATCTTACTGTTCTTTCTTTTTAATATATATATATATATATATATATATATATATATATATATATATATATATATATATATATAGGTAACTATACTCGTGTCGAAAAACATTCTGATTCTTGATTTAACAATAGCCAAATCAATCACGAAGGGAAAAAAAGGTTTTAAAAAGAAAGAGCTAGGAACATGAAAGTCTGTCGAAAATAATCGCACAGATACAGGTTCAAGGCCCAAAACTTTAGTAGGTTTTTCTGGCTTATTAGGTTTGACTATATGAAAAGAACTTACAAAAAATGTAGACAAAACTTATCTATATTATTTAATGAAACATGTACGAATATATATATATATATATATATATATATATATATATATATATATATATATATATATATATATATATATATATATATATACGAGAACGCAAAGCTCTTTGAAGAAATCGGCACTATGTAGTGACTGGCATTTTTACACCTTAATCAATCACCATACCAGGTAATTAGCCGCTTCGGTTCTTCGATGTTCATAATTTTTTTTCGCCCTTCAATCGATCGACGCTTAATGTGCAAAACCTCTAATCACCATGCTGTGTTGAGTTCTGTCTCAACACTGATTAGATCTTCAAATGCCCTATTCCCAATATTGGGTGTTATATGGAAAAATCCG
>OZ038492.1:14875739-14883239 GCA_964036315.1 Acanthosepion esculentum | reverse complement strand
TATATTTATATATATGTGTGTGTGTGTGTATGTGTGTTTGTGAATATAAACTAAATAACGTGATATTAACAACTGTATATGCGATAGTGTGCATACACAGATAAGCAAATAAATATTTATTTAATATATGTTATAGACAAAGCAGTGCTCAATGTAGTTAAACAGAGCTATGAAGTATATATTAATAAATAAACATGCACCTACGTTTGTAGCGCAACTTCAAGTTTCATCGTTGCCCAACTTGTCAGGCACAAATCTTCACGAATCGTGCCTGACGATTTGTGAAACCATGAAACTTTAAGTTACAATCAAAACATATATATATATGTGTGTGTGTGTGCGTGTTTGTAAGTCTACAAGCGAGCGATCGTACACAAATACATATAATTACTCTATAGTGTAAGAAAAAAATAGTGCTCAAAGTAATGTAACAGAGCTATATAATATACATATATTAAGCAATGTACATATTATCTTATGTTAATTGCACAACTTTCATGCCGGAGCAATTTTCAAGTGATGGAATTATGATATTTATTTTTATTTCCGATATAAAAATAAATATTTTAATGCAATTAATGTAAAATATTGCTTAATATATATATATATATATATATATATATATATATATATATATATATATATATATATATATTGGTGACATCAATTTGTCCCGCCATTAAACAAACTAATCCCGTTATATTCTACGTTACTGGGCTCGAAATTCACATTATTTCCTCTTTTGTGCATATCATTTTTTTCAGTTTAACACAGTATATATATATATATATATATATATATATATATATATATATATGTGTGTACTAATAAATTGTGTAGAGTTACCACGATATTTTATATAGACGTACATAGAAAATGCGGCAGAAATACCTCCCACATTTTACAGATTGACAAAAAAACAATCTGACTGCTATCGAAGCAGTTATTTCACTGTTGTTTAAACAAAAGGCTATGGTTTTTATTCATTTGGTTTTAAAAATGACATCCTCCAAGTGGTGATCTATATTTTCTATAGACATGTTTTCCATCACCATGAAGTTCGAGGTCTTCCAGGTCGCTTTCTTGTAAGTTCTAAACCTGTGACCCTGAAAAGTTCACACCATAGCAGTATCGATTTTGAATCCTGAACAGCATCATTCGAACGTAACATGAAACATTTAAACAGCAAACGCACGATGTGTACCGCCTAAAGTCATAGTGGTTTCTGAAAAAAAAATAATAAGACGTTAGTTAGATGAAGACAGCATCGCCACTTGCCTAAGTTCACTAGCACAAGATAGGAAGCTGTCACACCATATATATATATATATATATATATATATATATATATATGTATGTATATATGTATGTATGTGTGTGTGTGTGTGTGTGTGTGTGTGTGTGTGTGTGTGTGGGAGTAATAGTATCCGAAACAAAAGAGAACATGACGAGAAAAAGTGGAACATTTATCAATTTTTATTTCCACGTCTTGAAGCAATCGCATGTCTAGCTACACTGATGAGCTCTGATATATATATATATATATATATATATATGTGTGTGTGTGTGTGTGTGTGTGTGTGTGTGTGTGTGTGTGTGTGTGTGTGTGTGTGTGTGTGTATAGTAATGTTCCAGTAGGATATCGATCCAGGGAGAGCTCTATGCCAAAAGACAGAGCAAAATTATTATTACGATTAAAAACAGCAGTTGAGAGCTGCTATTTTTTAGAGCTCTCATGAAATAAAAACTATTACCGATGGGATTTTAAGTTGTTGATATTCTCTAATTAATAATAATAATAATAAATAATAATAATAATAATAATAATAATAATAATAATAATAATAATAATATACAGGGTGTCCATAAAGTTCCTGTGCACTCTAAAAATTTATAACTTTAAAGTGCACACGAACTTTATGGACACCCTGTACACACATATATATATATATATATATATATATATATGTATATATATATATATATATATATATATATATATATATATATATATATATATATATATATATATATATATATATATGTGTGTGTGTATATATTGGCTTTTTTATTTATACATATATATCTATATTAGCTCAAACCAAACTGTTCTAACGTACAATTTTGTCTTTCTTTCGTTGTAACTTTAGGAAGCCAAAGGAAGCAAACGCTCACGGCGAAACGCGTCGTTTATAAATCTTCCACTTTGTCTCAACATATATAATAAGTATGACAAAATCGGAAAACCTATTTTTTGCTTAATTTAGTAAAATTATTGTTTTGGATTTTGTCACTTCAATTCATGAATAATACCTTCCGAATATATTCATTTATATATCAATTTAAGTATAAATATATTTGTCTATGTGTGTGCTTTTGTGTGTGTTTTTGTATGTGTGTTTATGCGTGTGTGTGTTTCTGTTTGTGTGTTTGCGCGCACGTACTTTAGATGTATTTGAGCAACAATTTTTCATTTACCTTAATTCCCCATGTATAATACGCCTTCATCCATAATACACACCCCTAAAATTGTCCTGAAAGTGTGGGAAAATGTTTTTATTCAGGCATAATACGCACCCCTTGTTTGGTAATCAAACCGTATAAATTGTACGTCTCCAAATTCATTAAAGTCAGCGTTTCCTACTCTTATAAAAATGGCTTTAAACAAAGAATAATATTATTCTAATTTCCTTTTATGATAATCCTTATTTTATTTTACATTTATTAAGTATTGTTAGGTCCATATGATTGTATTTGACATCCTTATGGGGTCGCAATCGCCAAATGTAAGTGTCAAATTGTCGTATGTTTCTGGTGAGTAGTCATTTCGCAACTGAAATCGACCTATGAAACGGCAACTTTTTAAAGATTTTTTGTAGCTGTACATAATACGCACCCTTAATTTTGCTTATTATCTTTTGTGAAAAAAATGCGTATTATACATGGTGAATTACGGTATACAAGGTTGCTTAAAAACGAAAGAAAGTTCTTTGTTAAGGATGTTTTTAATTTATGTTTATTTTGCCTTTAGGAAATCTTTCCCGGTTTTTGTTGCCTATTTAAATACAAATTGTTTAATATCTGAGCACTCTCGAATTTTAGAAGTCATTATTTAAGGTAATATGATTTTTGTGCTCTGTCAGTTTCATCGTTTTTCAAAAATCGCTTCTCCACGTCTCATTTCATTTTTTTATATTATCGCGTCTTCATGTGACAGCTGATGTTGCGTGTGTTTGCATGTTTCTTTGTTTTTGTTTTTTTAATTTTGGTCTCTCACAAACCCTGTCTAAATAGTTTATACATCTGTGTGTATGTGTGCATGTGGGGGGTTGATTTTCCATCCATCCAACGATTGTAACCTATTAAAGTCGACGTGACCTTTTTTGGCAACAAAAAAATCGGATTAGCTTTTACAGAAGACAAGGCAATGAAATATATGCATCTAAATAATTCTTTAAAATTTCCTGTTTATTTTCTGTGTGTGTGTGTGTTTATGTATCTATGTATGTATGCATGTGTGTGTGTGCGTGTATTCGGGCGGGCGGGCGTGTGTTTTTGTATGTTCATGTGTTTGTGTACGTATGTGTGTGTGTGCAGGTACGCGTGTGTGCGTGTGTGTGTATTTGGGCGCGTGTACAGAAATTTGGAAGTCGGACAAAGCAGACGATGGAAAACATTAGACAATCATGGCAACCTGTTACTTCCAGAAATACAATCTGGAAATATACGTTGGTGCAAATGATTTTCTACGCGTCCGTCTCCATTTTAAAGCAAGTGAGCGGATATCTTCAAAGGGTTTCAATGTGGACACGCTCAAATATTCCCGGTGTTGCTTGATTTGCAACGCAGAAGTATTAAACGAAAATAATCTACAACTCGGTGACAAAAGTGTATTTGGGGAGGCTAAGTAGAAATGCCATGAAAAGACTGAAAAGACGGCTATATAATAAATAGAGAAAGACTTGCAATAGGGATTTAAAATTATTGAACTTATTTATTCTAAAGAGCGATCCTAACATGGAAAGAAAACCAAACGTTTTACCCAAATTTCTCTCGAAATCTGCCAAAATTTGAAAACAAAAGTGATCACATGTTATAATAAATTATGGAATGATAAAAAAAAAGTGAAATCAACAGCGTAAAAATATTTTTCTAAAATTAAAGTTATGAAATAAATTAAAAACATTAGAATTATTTTTATTAATGTTAACAGTTCCAGCATTATAAATTCTTTTCATGAACGAACTAAAAGATATGAACATTTAATGAAACTCTTTCCACAGATTAGCAAA
This sequence comes from Acanthosepion esculentum, assembly GCA_964036315.1. NCBI lineage: Eukaryota > Metazoa > Mollusca > Cephalopoda > Sepiida > Sepiidae > Acanthosepion > Acanthosepion esculentum. The sequence continues at coordinate 14,878,947 of OZ038492.1, read as the reverse complement.
CATTGAAACAAATCAGACGTCAAGTGTAATATTTCTCCATATATATATATATATATATATATATATATATATATATATAAAGAAAGAAAGAAAGAACAGTAAGATATATAATCCGGTGTTCTTATTTGATGTTTTTTTGATTTTTACAAAACAGTGCTTAATGTAAATTTAGCTGGTAATATATATACATACTTATATTTTATATGAAAAAATAATTTTAAATAATTTAAGTAATCCTATTACATTTACTTGTTTTAAAAAGAAATATAGTCTATTAGTAATTAAGAGTAAAAATATTTTTAAATTGTAATTAAATAAAGCGTATTCTAACCCAAACACCCCTAGAAAGAATCTTTAAGTATACAAGTAAGAAAAAAAATGCCGAAAACCTTTTTGCCTTAATAGACAAAACCCAGACGACATGCGTTTAACGAATGTCAGAATTCGTTGAAAAATACACCCCTACCCTCCCTAAACCTAACCTCTTTTTCGAACGTAACTCATAATTGATAAAACAATAGTTAATAAAAATGAACACGCCACCGCCCCTGTCTGAATGATTGGATTTCTCTGTATCCTTGAAAACAGGAAATTATGAATTTATATGTTTAAAACTCAGTAAATTTAAAAATAAGTTATTCCATTATTCGCTTGAAGATGAAACGGAACTAATGCTTTTAATTTAATTATATAATTAAATTTGAAGTTTTTAGCTTCGGTTTTTGAAACATGGTTATTACTGTGTAGCGAAACAACCATATCTTAAATCAGTTAATTTATAATACATACATATATATATATATATATATATATATATATATATATATATATATATATATATATATAAAAGTGGACATGGAAGTCAGCACTTAGAGGCGCCAGTCTGTTTCATGCTAGGGCAATCGTCAGGCGATTGCACTAGCATGAAACAGACTGTCGCCTCTAAGTGCTGACTTCCATGTCCACTTTTATATTTACACACGCTCTATCTCTGATATTGAGCACTTTATCCCATAAATATAGCACACTTTAAGACTATATTTCTTCATATATATATATATATATATATATATATATATATATATACATACAAAAAAAATCCAAAATCACCTCATATAGGGAATAAGCTTATTACGTCAGACGAAAATAGAGGTCGTTTGGTCGACCGTTTTTTTTCAGCTTTCACAGTTAAATTTCTATTTCCGAGAGGAACTCAATCCATATCGGGTTTGAGAAGACAGACGAAACGGCCTATATTTTTGTTTGCTGAAATAAGCTTATTCCCTATATGAGGGGATTTTTTTGAGTATTAATTATTTGCTTTAATAAATATATTGAGCTCTTTTTGTGGATCAGTTTTAATATTTTATATTACTAGGATCCACTTGTATTATATTATAACTGATTTGTTACCTTTACTATATATATATATATATATATATATATATATATATATATATATATATATATATTACAAAGTTTTGATAACTTGACATATCGTCAATTTCTCTTTTATTCCATTATTATAAAAATAAAATGTCATATATGCATGTGTTTAGTAATTTTTTAGAAAGAAACACAAAAAGTATTCAGTAACATATTACCCTCGTAAAAACAATAAAATACTCTTTACAGTTAGGCAGTGGATGTCATAATATTCCTGTGGAAGGCCATAGAGTAGAACAGCCGAAGCCATATAATCCAAGCAACTAAGATAAAGATGCTCATTCATATAATTCACAGGATACTTGTTTGTTGAATGTGGATTTTATTTCACTTGAAACTAAGCCGCGCATTCTTCCTTTAATCACACACGTTCATGGCCCTCTCAGCATTGTCCGATGATCTATCTGCTCATCATTTTTTTACAAATTTTGTACAAGTTGACAACAGAAAAAATGTCTGTAAAAATCACAGCTTTTATGAATCTTGTATTTTTCATGTATCAGTGGGTCATTTTTATTTATTTTAAAAAGAACTAGGAAATTAAAGTTAATAAATAAAAAATCTAAACAAGTTTCAGGGAGACTAACTCATATCCGATGACTTCAGCCTTTGTGACCCCATAAAGCTTGGTTTAGTTTAGGCCATTTTTTAAAAATTTTAACTGAAGGTTTCCTGTTTTTAAAAATACCAATGTTTTTAAAATCCAATTTTTTTCCGCGGAATAAGTTTATTTATTGGAATCTTGACAACTATAATACATGACTACTATAATATCGACGCCATTTTACAAAGGTCAAAATAATAGCTTTTTTAACCTTTCTCAATTTCGTTTTTTTACGTGCATATATGAATATAAGCAAAAGATGATATCTAGAACTGATTCTGAACGTTTTATCAACATTTTCGATAGTTATCATTTAGTCTATAATTTCAATTCAATAAGAAGAAAGAAAAAAAATGAAAACGAGACACTGATAATGAAAACGAGGCACTGATAATGAAAACGAGGCACTGATAGCAATATTGTCTCATCGTGACATTTGAAAGGTTTGGAAGAGGATAAATTAATTTGAATATTTAATGTTCTGAAAAACCACGAATATCCCAAAAGTTGGGATATCAATTTTTTCATATTAAACTCTGTCTGTGAAACATACTCAACATCTCTGTGTATTATATAAAATGAAAAGGCATTTTATCACAGTTCACATCGCGCAGGACTTTTCTGATCAATACTATTTGCATTATTTAAAACTGTAGTATGGGGCCATGTTTTCTGTTTGAATAGTAAACGGAAGACAGATCTCGAAAGCCGTCAAGCATAAGCGCTGGTCATATACAGTACATAAAACACATCATTCACGAAACAATAAAATAAAGATAAAAAAAATTTTTAAAAATCGCGTACATTTTAAAAGAATATTCAAGAAAATCTCTACATGAAAATATATGTTACGAAACAGTAAGATCATTAAAACACGGACTCTAAATACATTCAATGTATTTACCGCTTTCTATCAAAAGATTGAATTTCATCTACTACAAGATATCAACGAAAAAATCTATCACGTCGTTATTCTGGGTTAATTTTGACGGGGTCAGTACAGAAATATTTCAGCCCCTTTCTTTATGGGTCAGATTATTTCTTCAGTGGAGTCCATTTATTCAACAATGTTTTTCGTTCTGGTTTGATGAGTCCACAATTTACATCTTGTAAATTATTGATAATTAATCTACTTACAACACAAGAGGTGTTTCTTCA
>OZ038492.1:14658239-14870739 GCA_964036315.1 Acanthosepion esculentum | reverse complement strand
ATATATATATATATATATATATATATATATATATATATATATATATATATATATATATATATATATGAGAGTGTGCTGAAAATACTTATAAAATCTAACCAAATGACCAAACTTCAGATTTTATTTCGGTACAGTTTCTTGCTAAAAGAGTGCACTTTTTCACATTCCCCTGTATATATATATATATATATATATATATATATATATATATATATATATACGTATGGTATGTATGTATGAATGTATATTTTTTGTGTGTGTATGTATGAGTGTGTTTCTTCGTGTTTGAGAAAGAAAGAAAGAAAGAAAGAAAGAAAGAAAGAAAGAAAGAAAGAAAGAAAGAAAGAAAGAAAGAAAGATAAACAGAGACGTTTAGTGAGAATTTCTTTTTGGGGAGTTGGGTGGAAGGTCTTGCTACTCGGGCATTTTACTGTCCAATCAAAAATATTATTCTTGGTCATTTAGTCTGATTTTTGTAAATGCGTGGATACGAGCTTAGAACATTCCAGCACCCTCTCCTGTACTAGCTATATATATATATATATATATATATATATATATATATATATATATATATATATATATATATATATATATATATATATATACATTTTTTAATTTACAATCCATGTCTAATGCAATGCCCACCTCTCCTCCCTTTCCAATTTTGTTCCCTTATTAAAAGTCATTTTTATCTTTGAATTTGTTTTGGTGTAAAATAATTAAAATAATAAATCTCCATAATTTAGCATTAAAATGTGTGAAAGGAATTCGACTTGATTTCGCTTTTTTCTTGTATCCACTGCCTTTTCTTCTTTCAGGCATGCGTCGATATCGGAACTTCCGGAAAATGAACACCGACAAAAAAAAGAAAAGAAAGCCGTTTCTACTTTCTACATTCGCCCATGTATACAAAGACTACCTGAAAATGTAAACACGACATTCGGTTATCACGACATTGTTAAATATTCCGAACTTCTGAAAAAAAATATATATATTCGATTTTTTTATTATTTTTAAGATTCCTAATATTGAATATGAAACAGAAAATAGCTTCTTTTGACTTGGAAGATGCAATGTTTAGTGAAAAAACAATGACGTTAGCGACTGAATAAATCTACCGAAGAAGAAGAAGAATGGACACTCAGATAATTAATAGAGAGCAGTTTAGTTTTGGAGCCGTTAAAATTATTTTATTTCACATTTTATTCCATCTTGTTATTGTTACCATATATTCCAACACTCTTTATTATTACTATTATTTTATTACTAGTTTGATTCCATCTTATTATTGTTGCTTCTTATCCCGACACTCTGGCTCTATACACTCTTCATTATTACTATTATTTTATTACTAGTTTTATTCTATCTTATTATTTTACTTTTTATCCCAACACTCCGGCTCTATACACTCTTCATTATTACTATTATTTTATTACTAGTTTTATTCCATCTTATTATTGTTGCTTTTTATCCCAACACTCTGGCTCTATACACTCTTCATTATCACTATTATTTTATTACTAGTTTTATTCCATCTTATTATTGTTGCATTTAATCCCAACGCTCTGGCTCTATACACTCTTCATTATTACTATTATTTTATTATTAGTTTTATTCCATCTTATTATTGTTGCTTTTTATCCCTACTCTCTGGCTCTATACACTCTTCATTATTACTATTATTTTATTACTAGTTTGATTCCATCTTATTATTGTTGCTATTTATCCCTACTCTCTGGCTCTATACACTCTTCATTATTACTATTATTTTATTACTAGTTTTATTCTATCTTATTATTGTTGCTTTTTATCCCAACACTCTGGCTCTATACACTCTTCATTATTACTATTATTTTATTACTAGTTTTATTCCATCTTATTATTGTTGCTTTTTATCCCTACTCTCTGGCTCTATACACTCTTCATTATTACTATTATTTTATTACTAGTGTTATTCCATCTTATTATTGTTGCTTTTTATCGCAACACTCTGGCTCTATACACTCTTCATTATTACTATTATTTTATTGCTAGCTTGACTCCACTTTTTATCACAACACACTAGGTCGATATACGCTTTATTATTATTATTATTATTATTATTATTATTATTATTATAAGCTCGTTCAGAAACTATGAAAAATGAGTAGGATAAAACTACCGAACGACTTCTAACATACCCTTATGTAAAGCAGGATTAAATATTGTCCTTAATTTTTTGAAAGAAAGAAAGGAAAAGATATATATAAAATGGCGAAAAATGATAAAGATGATAAAAATGACAAAATCAGTTCATTGTTGAACTTCGAAAATGCGGAAAACCGTGTAGCGTAGCGACTGAATTCTTTTTTCCAAAAATAATAAAGATGAAGTTAATCCGACAATCTGTGAAGAATGAAACTTCATTTCAAGACGTGGTGACATCAGTAAAAAGCCTGGATAAACTCGTTGTGATTTAATCGAACACGATGATGGTTCGATCTCTGAATTGGAGATACTAAAATCTAGACAGTACAAAAATCTGGGAAGTGTTTTATCAGTGAACGGAAAATGTGACACCGAAAATATGAAGGCGAATTAGAATAGCAAATGCCTGCAAAAACTAAGCAAAGTATTAAGAAACAGGAAAATTTCTTTAGAAACAAAAAAAATGACTGTTAGTTTGCTGTCTAACATCAATCCTTTTATATGGCAGTGAATGTCTGACAATCTCCTCACAGATGAAGAAGAGACTTATGGCAACATAAATTACATCCTATAGAAGGATGCTGATAATATCATGTGAGCAACTAGGAGGCTGTAAAGAAAATGGAAACAAAAAGTTTATTTATTTTAAGAATCAGAAAAGGAAAATTATACTTAAAACCAGAAGACAATTTAAAATTTTAGGAGACCTAATGAAGAAACAGCGCTTGGATAATTTAACACTCACGGGACTTAAACGTAAGAGGGACAAAGAAAAGCAAAGATTAGATATTAAAAAGAGCCTGTGTAAATTGATAGCAGAACAGGAAGTAGGAGTGATAGTGAAAAGCGACAAAAGATGGGAAATTTTAGAGAGTCATGTTCGACAACATAGAAGAAGAAAGTATTAAAACGGGCATATTTAAACGATATACTACCTCAGTACCATATCAGTTCCTTAATCAATCTTTTCAAACTACATCGGTAGGTAAGGAGTAATCAGCTCGTAACATCCAATGTTGGAAAGGTTAATTTTGGCAGTTTTCATAGGTGCGTTAAAGCATTTTGTTTGCGCTAACTGGTCATTTATCAAACAAGAATCAATGTCTGACCCTGAGCCTGAGACATGTTCTCAGTACTGTACGAGGCTTTGTCTGATTTTCGCCTTAAGTATTTTGTACAATCAATTTATATTAAGTCCTACCATCCACCCCACTGTACGCAGAAAGTGTGTTTGTTAGGCTTAATTATAATTAGCCTTTGATGTTTTTTCATTTATTATGTAGCATCTGGTCATTGATGGTGTAGATTTTAGTCGATGTGCACATTCCTTGTCCTCAGTTGAGCTCTGATGAGGGAGGAACGATAAACCGGTTTAGCTGTTTTTAATGTTTTTGGCATCTCTATATCTCCACTTTAGAGATATGTGACCATTCTGGCTACACATTTTTGTTAGTTTTTTTTTTCTGCTCTTCTAAATATGTTCATTTTAATCGTTATTATTAAAATTGTGCACACATTGTTAAAATGTTTAAATAATGCCAATAGTTAATTTCAAACAACGTTAAGAAATCTATAAAATCGCTGAATGAATAAAATAAAGATGAAGATGCTCGTTCAAAGAATTCATGAAATAGTGACAATGCTGGAAAAGTTTTCTCTCCAGAATCTATCTTACATATTTATAAGTCTACCTTTCTTCCTTGGTTTGAATATTGCTGCCAGATATGGTGCGTTGCTTTTGCTATATATTTAGAGATTCTTGATGAAATCCAAAGAAGAATTCACAATATTATTGGTCGTGACATGGCATCTCAGCGTCAGTCAGTTTCCCACCGCCGTAATGTAGCTTCCCTCTGCCTTCTCTATAAAACTTTTCATGGTAACTGTTCTGGTGAACTATCCACTATGGTAACGAAACTTTATGAATTTAAGCGCACTACTAGACTACCAACAAGGTTTCGTCAATTTATACTTGAATTGACTAGATGCAACCGTAAATTCTATGCCAACAGTTTCTTCTCTCGCACTTCTCGCTTGTGGAACTCTCTTCTGGCCCCATGCTTTCCAGCCAGCTTTTATCTTCAAAAATGTAAACGCAATGTCAATCATTATCTAATGTTTTCTTGATTCCACTTCTTTTAATTATTCTCGCTCCATAATAATGTTTCTATTTTACCTATTCTTTCACACTCAGTGACCCCTTATGTCATTACTGCCTTGCTTGTAAGTGAAATGATTAGAAAATAGTTCGTTTTAGAGCTTCTTAAAACACAAGTCATGTAGGAGAGCGAACCATATGAAATGATGTAGTAAGGACAGCTAAAATAGACTTTTTTTTTCATTCTGAATGTCTGGGATGGGCTGTTATTTTTATTTCCGTTATTATATTCGGACTAATATCCTCATCGTTGTTATCACAACCCTTCCGTCGTTCCAAGGAAATAGAGTATATTCTTGGATATGGTACACCACCTCAGTAGATCTAGCAGAGAAGCATATACCATATAGCAGTCACTAATGAAAAAGGAGAAACGGCAGTAGAGGGACTCAAGCTTCACAGCAAGGCTTCAGCGGCAGCAATAGTAAGAAAGAGAAGTAACGATGGCAGAGGGTCACGTGTGGCAGCAAGTCAGCAGCAGCAGCGGCAGCAGTTGACAGGCAATAAGGATTTAGACATAAACTAACAAGTTCTTGCTTAAGGAAGTTAGCTTTGAGGATTAGAGTGTTAGTTTGAGAATTTAGTAGTTGCGTATTAAACATGAGTTCAATCCGTGGACTGGGTAGTATGAACTCAGTGGAAACCGCTCTAGCAATAACTGAGAAGTACTAAATATGAACGAGACGAGATTTCCCTAGAAATGAACAGCTGTACGAGAAGATACTCCCGTAGATTAAATAAAGAATTTAGTTCGAAATTCTCTGGAGGTTACCCTAGTTCGGTAGACGTTTGAAGAAGGCCGGGGGGGGGGCTGAACGGGCGAAATTTTGTAGTAATAATAACAAATATGAGAATATTAGTAAATTATATAAATCATAACTTTGCTTATCCCTCCCTTAGTTACTTAATTATCACGACCGTTACGGCCTGCCAGTACCTCATAAATAATGACCCATTCCGTTTTGATCGCATGGAAAGACGAAAAATGCATATATGAGAGACGCTACTTGGTTTCAGTGAGGAAATGAAAAAGGAAGAAAGAAAGAACGAAAGAGAGAAAAGTACTTACCACGAGCGATACGCCCTGCGTATACCTCCTAAATGAACAATTTCATTTTGATCGCGTGGAAAGGCGATACTTAGTTTCAGTGAAAAAAAATGAAAGAAAAAGAAAGGAACGAAAGAAGAAAACGAAGATAAAAGTATTTAACGTCTGTTTCAGTGAAATAGAAAAACTTGTCAACTTCAAATCTTTTTACTTCTTTACTTACTCATAGCATTCATCTTTATGATTTTTATTGCAATGTTTTGTTAAGGTTGTTAAGCTCAAATATTTAACTACGGGACAGGGGAATTTCTACGGATATTTTATTGTCGTAGGGGAATTTCTACAGATAAGGGGATTTCTACAATAGGGTAATGTCTACGGATATTTTATTATCGCAGAAGTTGTCATGAGCTTATTAAATCAATTACGATTCGTTAAAGAATTCGGTCTTTTTAATAATGTATTGATGTAAATAATATAATATGAATAAAAAAAGATACTCGTCCTAAAAATGTTAGAATCATCGTGATTAATGATTTTTGTTTTCAAGAAACAAACAATGGAATAAAGGTTTTAAGTGGCCTTTTAGTTAATGTCTTGAATGACAGTAAAGGGAGAAACAGTTAAGGCCGGTAAAATGATTTTCAAAGCTAATCTTAATTAGCTTTGTGCACAGAAAGTATTCTGTAAATTCGCCAGCCGCAGAAAAAAAAACCCAGTCGAAGTATTTATTCACAAATGAGATTGCTGCTGTCAAATGTACCAATTATATGCTTCGGTCAATATGCAACAATGCACAGTCCAATTTACCTGAGGCGCGTGACCGAGTTGTTAAACCATTTCCGGGCCTACGGCCATATCACGTTGAAACTATCGGTTCCCGTACGATCACCGAAACGTCATCTCAGATTTGTCTAACCAATGCATTCAATTGATCATAATTTATGACTGACTAAGGACTTTACTCTTGGTTCATCTTCAGGTTTCTCTTCTTCTTAATGAAATTTCTGAAAACCATCTCTGTGTATTTCAGACATTAACAATACTACTATTAAACTCAAATGGTTACGACAAAATCAAGCTGAAACACCGGTTCCCGTACGATCATCGAAGTTAAGCAACGTCGAGCCTAGTCTGTACCTAGACGAGTGACTGCTCGTGAATACCAGATGCTGTAAGCTTGTATGTGCGGATGGTGTGATCGATAATAGCACGGAATTGTTAATGGGAAAGACGAGTTCCAATTCCAGTTGGGTTCGTTATATTCCCTTATGGGAAAGGTATCAATCACTTGGGAAAGATATGAATCACTTGGGAAAGATATTAATCAATCACTAGTAAAAGGTATCAATCAATCACATGGGAAAGGTATCGTTCAATCTCTTGGGAAAGGTATTAATCAATCACATGGGAAAGGGGTCAATCAATCACTTGAGAAAGGGATCAATCAATCACTTGGGAAAGGGATCAATCACATGGGAAAGGGATCAATGAATCAGTTGGGAAAGGGATCAATCAATCACTTCGGAAAGGGATCAATCAATCACTTGGGAAAGGGATCAATCAATCACTTCGGAAAGGAATCAATCAATCACTTCGGAAAGGGATCAATCTATCTCTTCGCTTTGTTAGCAAAATATGTAGCACTAAATCATTATCATCTCCAAAAAAATAAAAATTCTTAGAAACTAAAAATATTTTCTGGCTTTAAATAACCTGCAAAGGATTGATAAGCAGTAAAAACACGAATCAATCAATCAATAAACCGTTTGCGTTCCACCAATAAACTTAGTTCTCAAGCGGTGATTCTTGATAATATCCACTCGGAGAGGGTCTTGAAACGTGTGGCACCGTTAGGAAATGCCTAATGACGCATAACACGAGGGGACCCAAACCTTCTGAGAGAAATTGGGTAGACAAAACTCTTTCGAATTCGTCAATGGTTGTGTTAGCACCAATTCACAAGTCATCGTGACCGACGGTTTGAGCGTACCGGCCTTGTTCAAAACCGTTGATCACGCCAGATAATGCACTCTCTTCCAGAAACTGTAACTAAGGTCTGCTCGACATAGTTACCGTATAAACCACATGTTGGCGCCTCTGGTATTGAAGAAAAAACAACTATTTCGTCTGCAACATGAATTAGCTAACAACCCGAGTAGATGACGGGTATAGGTGAAAACAAATATCCAACCATTTACTATTTTAGGATACACACCGAAGGATAAAACGGGGAGGGATTTAGTGGGTTAAATCTCTGCTTCCCTATTGACGGTACATTTTTAATTTCTATCACATAATTAAACGTAAACAAACATGTAGCACTTTAGTAACACAGTGTAGTGCGTGCTCTACATGGAATACGAGATAATACGAGATTATCAACGAGATTCGCGATACAGCGGTTGACACAAATAACATTGTAATTATGTAAATATCTAAAATAGGAAAAGAAACAGAATTAGTGTAGAGAGTTTCACAGTTCAGAGTATCATAAACAATTCTTCCTAGCAAATATAAGAAATTCGAAAAATATGCATCATAGTCCATCCGCCATTATTTAACCATATATCATTTTTAATATGCAATTGATCATGAAAGAGATCTGACACATGCAGTTATAAGTTGCAATGGTCAATATGCAATCATGCAATGGTCAATATGCAATCATGCACATTCGCATTTATGCGTCATAATGACAGTGACAGAAGGATAAAAGGGCTTCGTGTTTATACCATAGAGCTACTGTCCCTGCTGACGTCATTGTCGTAATTACTACCTCACTCTTCGAAAGCCAAGTCGATCTAGCGACCTGCCAGTCCAAAAACAACTCGGTTTCTGTTAGTATGAATAGCGATACAAAGTCATTATTTGCTGAAAGAATGAAACAGCGTATTGCAGTCAACTTTCTCACCGACGTGCCGTCGCTTCTCTCTGTCTTTTCTACAAATACTTTCACGGTAACTGCTCCGGAGAGCTACTTTCGTAAGTTCCCAAACTGCATGAATTTAAACGTGCTACTAGGTAGCCATCTCAGTCCCACCCTTTCACTGTCGAAACGGTTAAATGTAGCCGTCTTTTCTACTCCAACAGCTTCATGCCTCGCACTTCCCGACAATGGAACTCCCTCCCTCTTACTTGCTTCCCTGATAGGTATAATCTTCAATTATTCAAATGCAATATTAATCGACATCTTCAGATGCCTGGATCTATTCCCTGTCCTTCTCTTCATCCTTTCCTCTATCATGTCTCTTTACTCTTGCTCCCACTCTCTGTAGCTCTTGCGTGCTAGTGGCACTCCCGCCTTGCTTTGGGTGAAATGCTAAAAAAAAAAATATTTTATGTCTCGTCAGCTTGCTGAGCCTGTTACTTCGTTTATAAAACCTGGTATTGTATTCCTCAGCTGTCACCCAGCTAAGTACTAACCAGGCTAAACGTTGCTTAATCCTAATAAGAAAATGGATTCCTCGTAAAAGGATCGAACCTGCGTCATCCATCGTAGGGGGAAATCACCGTTTTATACGGCGATGTTTGATCTCTGCCGGAGGACACGTTTTCTTTACTAATATTTTTCGAATACGCAGGCCAATAGACGTAATACACAGATTTTCTTATACAGTGGAGTTCACCTTGTACAAGGCTCGGGAGCTAGTGGAGGTAGAGCTACAGAGTAAAACGCACAGTTTATAAGGATATGTGGAGAAGATAACGGTTAACCCTAGACATGAACAGATAAGATTGTAGGGATCGGTGAAACATCCACTCGGGAGTCGGTTCCACAGAGCAGTGATTGGCAAGAAGAAGCTGCTCGAGTGGAACTTGCTTCTCACCGATGGAATACGGAAGGAATAAGGGTGATTCCCTACAATGTGAGTGACAAGTCGGGGTCTAGGCGTGAAGATTAAATCTGGTGGAACTAAGAAATGTAGTTCGTCTGATCACTTTCCATGGAAGTCTCATCTGGGGAAGTAGACAAACCCGACCCCTTTATTACAGAGTCTAAGGAAATTTTTTTGCCTGGAAATACGGGCTCGGAAAAACCCACGTTAAACTGGTCTCGTGCCATATCCCGCTCTCTGGGGAGGTCGGGTAAATACCGAGTTAGCATTAGGTCAATTGCTAAGTGTACCTTGGTCTAGTAAACCTTCTATTTTCATTACTTGCCTACGAGTTGGTCTTCTTTATTTATTTCCCTCTGTTATCTCGAATACTCGAGATACAACGGTTAGAAACATCGTACCAGCCAGAGACTCAGGGTAGCAAGACACACTCGCTCACATATATGAGGACTAAAAGCCCCACTGGAAGATGGAGGGTAAGGAAGTTTGCTCGGAGGTGCGTATACATTCCCTACCGATATTTGATTTAATAGCGTAGAAGCTAAATTACTTTGGCGGGGCAAGCATTGACAAGCTGTCTATTTGTTACAACCAACAAAAAATTACAGGTTTTTCAAGATGTCGATTAACATAGCAATTTGAATTAACAATTAATTTTCTTTTAGCTTTATATTTTTACTGCTTGGGCCATGCCAATCACCCCTATTTGAATTTATATTATAAGGCGAAGAAGTAAGAACGGAGTAAGGGCAAGGGGGGGTAAGTGTATGGTTAACTCTGAGTATTTGTTGGGGTAGAGTTATGGAACTGTAAGTTATTTACAATTAATTTTCAACTCAGTATAAGTTCAAATATCTCCCATTACAAGAAATTCGTGCATAGAATTAAAACTATGTTTATCACTTATGTCACCAGAATGGAGTTAATAGTTACTTAAGAAATTCATTAGGACCAGCTAATCGACAATCTGAATGATACTACATAAAATATAATTTTATTCCAATTATTTAAATCCATATATATATATATATATATATATATATATATATATATATATATATATGAAAAATTTCTGAGAGTTAACTTGTAGAAAATATGTATAGAGGTAAAAGACAATAGGAAAACTGAATTATTAGCCGACGCGTTTCGCCCAATGTGGACAGTTTCAAGGCATAAACGAAATTCAAAACAAAGTAACTATTAACAACAACAAAAAATGTCCTTAGCAACAAGAAGAATTTAGAAAACGCTATTGTATTCAAATTGTCAACTGATAATTGCGACAAGTACTTTCACGTGTAGAAATATTGTTTTTATTGTGTTGACGGATTCAACCATTTTCTTTTGATTTCTTGATATATTTGTGTACGTTGGCTTGGGAGAATAGCGATTCTTTTAGGAAAGGTGATACTGGGAAAAAACATGGGCGTAGATTAAAATAGGGATAATATTCAATGGGAGCACTCTCTAGGATTTTCCTTCTGAGTGAGTTATTTTCTGTAAAAATTTTAAAATCAAAATTGTGTTTGAAATTATTTCTGTGTATGACTAGTGCATTAGTCAAGTTGATATCTTTTGCACTCATAGATGCTTTTTTTTATTATTTCTGCTTGTTTCTCCAATATATTGGGAGGAACAGATTTGGAAATTTATTTTATAAATACCTCCTGCCTCAGAAATATTATTGCTATTAGTGCTTGAGGATCTGATTATATCCATAATGGTTTTGGAAGTTTGTGTGACTATTTTAAGATTATTTAGATGGGATAGGTTGTTCAGGATAGTTGGTCGGTAGTATTATGCATCTGTTTTCATGTAATTTATTATTACGGATTATGTTATTATTTTTGTTTCGGTTGTATATTTTGTATGCCTTTCTTCTTGCGGTGCGGATGAAATAATATGTGTATTGTAGATTTTTGAATGTGTTTTCTATGTATGTTTCCTTTTTAGGTAAATATTGGGGGCTGCAGATTCTTAATGCTCTCATATAGAAACCTATAATAATTCCAGATTTAATTTTAGAACAGTGGTTTGAGTAGAAACTGATTAAGTCATTTTCATTTGTAGCCTTTCTGTAAACATCAAATTGAGTTCGTTATTGATCCTGTGTAATATGATATCCAAGAAAGGAAGAGTGTAGTTGGTTTCAGTTTCAAAAGTGAAGTCTATTGTAGGTTCAACGTTGTTAAGTTGGTTGAGATGGTCTGTTAAATTAGCATTTTGTGGATATATCAATAGGGAGTCGTCTATGTATCTGAAATAGGAAGAGTTTGGAGGGAGAATGTTTTTGAATGGGTCACTTTCTAGAAACTCTAAAAATAGACAAACAAGAACGCCGCTGAGAGGAGATCCCATTGGTAAACAACATTTTGTCTATAGAGAAATGCTTAAATCTACTAAAAAACACTTAACAAAAGCAAAAATTAAATTACCTCTACCTACACATAAAATTATAAAAATATGCCAGCTAATCACCAAGCAATGTTTCTTTACATTCGATAACCAACTTTACAGACGAACTACACTCTTCCCTTACCATACCACATCCAGATGCCTCGGTTATTTCCCTTTAACTGAACTCTCCAAGTATTGGTTTGGCCTGGTACTGAACTCACAACGTCCTTATCCACTAGGCCATGTGCCCTTGAAGAGGCATGGCTTGTGGAATTAGAGCAATCTACCTCGGTGGACGTAATAAATGTTTCGGTTCGAAATTCCAATGGGAGCGTACAACGGTCGAAGCGTTGTGAATATGGCAATGAAGATGAAGGTTAACAGTCCGAATAATGTAAATAATACAAGTCATGGAATATATTCACGAATATTTATTTGTCTTACTGTGAAACACTACGGTCATTGTCCTACATAACCATGTAAATATCCATACCAGGATTTATTATCTGTGGACACAATCTTAACAACAGAAGAGGCAGATGATATTGTGTTGATAGCAGACACAGAGAGAAATTTACAGGACCTCCTACAGAAGGTAGTAAAGGAAAGTGAGAAGAAAGGACTAATCATCATTAGAAAGAAGACAAAATATATGACACTCCGTATGAGAAATGCTCAAGATGCAAACTAAAACCTGAAGATGTCATGATCAAGCAATTACATAAATTTGACTATCTGTAAATTGTTTTAACAGAAGATGGAAAAAAGTAACACCGTAATCCGAAGCTGCGTTGCAATAACAAAAAGACGTCTTCAAAAAAACATAACAAAATATTAAAAAACATTAAATTTTCCTTAGAAACAAAAAGAAAACGAGTGCGGGACTCCTACGTAGTATCAATCATCCGATGTAGTAATGAAATCCGAATGCGTATTAGGACAGCGAAAGAAGCCTTCCCAAAGCTAAGCAAAGTATAAAAAAACAAGAAACGAAGAAAAGAGTACTGAATTGTTAAGTAATATCAGTCCTTGTAGATAGCAGTGAATGCTAGGCAATCTCCTTATCGATAAAGAGAAGACTTGAGACAACATAGATGTGGCTCTACAAGAGGATGCTGAGAATATTATGGATGGAGCACGCAAGCAACGAGGATTTTTTTTATGAAAAAGCAACTAAAAGGAACACTTCTACTTATAATCAGAAAGAAAGAGTTAACATTTCTAGGACACATGATGAGAAAACAAAGTGTTGTGGGGCTCTCCCCTTTTACACAAGATGGACTCGTTTAAAGTATACTTATACTGACAGAGTTGGAGACAGGGTGAAGATACGTTGAGACAAGGTTGAGATACGTTGAGACAGGGTGAGAGACACAGAGACAGACACGGGGTGTTCACCGAGAGTTATACGAGAGTCCAGAAAAAGAGATAATTACGGCTTCACTTACAGAGACTTGTACATATACTTTCTACTAACCCGCATTCCCGGACTACTAATCTTCATTTCAAGTTTGTATTCTTACGTTCAATACACTTATTTTCCTATTTCAATTACAGGCGTTGTTTATTTATTTGTGCAGGATTCCATTCCCGGAATCCACAACACAAAGTTTAGAATGTTTGAAACTCACAAGCAAGAGCGACAGAGGGAAATAGCGAGTTATCAACCTAAGGAGTGTGTGTGTGTGTGTGTGTGTGTGTGTGTGTGTGTGTGTGTGTGTCAATGGATAGCAGAACGGTGTAAAGGAGGTATAGTAAAAAGACAGACATTGTTACGAATGATAGGAAGGTGTGAAGATCGCTCATATTCTGAAGTGACACGGCGAATAGAAGAATAGTAAGTAAATCGATCAAGACTATATAAATTTGCTCGTATCTATAAAAAAAACTGAAACAGGTTGCATGCAGAATTTGAAAGCAAGTCGAGATGTCTGAGACGTTTGGGAATGAACAGGTGGTTGCGCTGAGTCAACGGAAGGCGGACGACTGAGAATAGAGTCTGCTTCGAAAATTTAATTTTAAACCGGTCCTGGAGGATACAACGACATCTGCCAAGCGCAATAAAACTGTTTCATGAAGCACTGACAAGTGTAAACAATCCAAAAGATAGAGTAAAAACAACTTGACAATTACAAATTATTTTTTTATTGATTTATTTTTTTACCGCTTATCGATCTTTTTGTGGGTGATTTAAAGACAGAACATATTTCAGTTTGGAAGTTTGGAATTCTTTTTTGGGGGTGGGGGATATAATAATAATTTATTGATACAAGTCCTACTTATTAACCCATAGCTGGGGGAGAAAAGTTGAATTTATACCTTTTCGAAAGTTCTTTGGGTGTAAATGAATTGTAGCAGAAAAGATGGGATTCAGTAGCACAGACACTGGAAACCCCCTCGCAACGAATTCTGGTTTAGTACGCAACGACGTGAATTACGATGAACGCACAAAAGTCCTTCTCCCGACTCAACAAGGACTCGACATTTTATACGTTCTTGCCGAGACAGAGAATTTTCATATTGGGCACGTTGCCAGCCTCGATCTGACTCAATGACGCATGTGCCTCGTCATTCCAGTGCCGGTGCTCGGAGAAGGCACGGTGGAGTAATGGATAACGGCTCGGATTGAGGAATCGTAGAGCCGAGTTCGAATTCCAGTCGAATCCGTTACATTCACTTACGTGCTAACACCCTTGGGAAAGGTGTGAATCCTCTTCTTCTCCGCAGGACAGACTGGGTTCTATAGCCTTGGATGGCAACTGGTCTAGGAGAAGGTCAACTCTGAATTCAAAACCATTCGGCGTCTGCACCGGCATCCGGCGGCCTCTTGGTTACTCCTGCCTCTGCGTCTGTGGAAATTCTGCGGCAAGTAAGAGCATATTTTCTCCCTCCACTGGGATAGCACGCGAGGTGTGGGGACCGCGTGTGAAGTTCAAACTCCCTTGTTACTCCGTTTCAAGAATTCACCGCCGTTGGAATCGGGAATGGCTGTCGCTCGTTTCAGCATTGGCGACGGATCGCCGTGCTTGGTCGGCCTTCGTTCCGGACGCGGTGAATTCATTGGAAGGAGCCGGCTTAACCGATCCAGGGTGAATGCCGCAACATACAACATACGGTGCTCGGAGAGTCTGCATTGCTAGCAATTTGCTCGCACATATAGGCTACGCTACTCTAGCCCTCTTGGACCTACGAGGTAATTCTCCACTTATTAACACATAGCTAGAGGAGAAGAGTTGAATTTATACCTTTATCAAAGTTCTTTGAGCCTAAATGCATATAACGAATACGTCTGTTATTCGAACTCGGCTCTCCAAGTTTCCAATTCCGAGCTGTTAACCATTACACCATCCGCACATCCAAGCTTACAGCACCTGATATTCCCAAGCAGCCACCCATCTAGGTAATGACCAGGTTGGACATTGCTTAACTTGTTTCAATGTCTATGGCTGTAACCCGCATACAAATTATAAATATTAAAAGGTTTCATCAAGATTTAACGCTCGAGTTGAGATTTATTTACAGTCATTTTTCCTTATTCTGGTGTTGTGTCGTGGTTTTTTAAAACGTGGACAATCAGGACTCACCACAAAATCTTTTTCCTTGTAACTCTAAGTACAGCCACTAGGGCGCCTAGCCAATCCCTATTGCAGACGCCCACAGAGCCGACCTATGGTTTACGCTGAGCAGGCCTGAGTTACAGTTTATGGGAAATAGCGTGTTATCTAGCGTCATCATCGATTTGAACAAGGCCAATACGCTCTGACACGACTACTTGTGACTTCGCGCTAGCACAGCTATCGACGGCCCCCAAGAGTTTCGTCTACCCAATTTCACTCACCAGGCTTGGGTCAATCCGCGGTATAGATTTTCCAAAGGTGCCGCACGCTGGGATCGACCCCTCCAGTCCTTCCTACCAAATCGACCATGGTGGGATTCGAACCCGGGTCTTATAGTCAGAACACTAACGTTCTAACCACTCGGCCACATGCCCATATATGTATATAAATATAGATCTAAGTAACGTTTGACTATTTACCATCCGTCCCCACTGTGCCACCCACTCACAAAGATTCCTTCTCTAGGTTACCCGCTGTTTCCCTCTGTCTCATAGAGGAGAATTGATATTACGCAGCAGTTCAATATTCCTTTGTTTCCAACAAAATTCTTTGATTTTTTTTTTTATTGAGTGGTATTTCACGGCTTATCAATCTTTTGCAGGTTATTCAAAGGCAGAAAAAAAATTACATTGTAAAAGTTTTGGGAAGGATAATAACATTTTTAGTGATACAAGTCTTACTAATTAGCCCATAGCTGGGGGATGAACAGGTGGATTCATAGTTTTCCCAAGGGTATTTGCGCGCAAGTGAATATAACGAACCCGGCTGGAATTGGAACTCGGCTCTCCGATTCGCAATACCCAACCGCATATATAGCACCTGGCATTCTCAAATCGTCATCTAGGTACTGAACAGGTTCCACGTTGCTTAACTTTTATTATCATACGGGAACTGGTGATATGACCGTAAGCCTAAATTTTCCTGATTTTGGAGAGCATCTTTCCTTCTTCCAATGCGTACTGAACAGGTTTCTGTCATATTTTTCACCGTCTTTTATTACATTTCGTAAATACATTTTTGTAGTTGCTTGATTTTGCCGTCACGTCTCCATCGCGTAGCTCACATCCTGGGCTGCTACTCTTGGTTAACGTCAATGCATTTTGTTTTCTTACAATTGATGTTTGAGGAAAGGATATAGAGAAGGACGGGGAACAAGATCAAGACACCAGAAGATGTCGACTGACATTACATTTGAATATTTGAAGATTATAGCTGTCAGGGAAGCAAGTAGGAAGAAGGGAGTTCCACTGCCGGGAAGTGCGAGAGAAGAAGCTGTTGGAGTAGAAGAGGCGGTTACATTTAACTGTTCCGACAGTGAAAGGGTGGGACCGAAACGCCAATCTAGTAGCACGCTTAAATTCATGCAGATGGATCACTATTGAAAGTAGCTCGTCAGATTTTCCTTCTGTAATTAAGTTTGCTCTTTTTTTTTTCATTACGTTTATCAAAATAATAGCAATAATGAAAATATATCCCACTCGGAACATTGGAATAAAATCCAACAATTATAAATGGAATAAAACTAGTAAACTTCCATCAACGGATTAGTCAATCTTATATATAAAGTACAGCGTATGTTTGTTTGTGCGTGTGTGTGTGTCCAAGCAACACCTCCACTCCCACTGGTTCGATTTCAATGATTCATAACTCATTCAAAAGCCCTAGAAAAGTTAGGCACAGGGAACGATTTTCGTTGATCTCAGATTCAGGGTTGCCAGATTATGCGAGGTTAAAAATATATATTAATATATAATACTAGCCATTATCGTGGCTTTCGTGTTTTAAGGGGAGTAACTCTTATTTTCCTTTTGTATTCAAAATTGCAGTACACGTTTTATTATAAACGAGTTTAAAAGCCGTCCTATCAGGCGGCATTTAAGCAAGCTCAGGTGGAGGACTCTTGGTTTGGCCATCATCACAATAGCTAGGGTGGAGTAGATGCGATAGACATCAATAAACTACAGAACTCAAAATTGATGCCTGCATTTAAGTATTGTATTAATGTTTAAGCTTACCTTTTAAAAGTTCAACGATAATTCTTCTGCTGCCACTTAATTTAAAGAAGATTTGATGTACGTAGATCCTTATTTTCCATACAAACAATTATTTTTATTTCATGGGTGACAGAACTGGGGACAATTTATAAGATAAAATTAATATAGTGTAAAGATGGGAAACTAGAAATTAGAATTAGTTATACATTCAACATTTGATGGGTTAGAGAAATGTAATAGCTAATTAAGTAAAACCTATATTATGGAATCTATATGAATAAATGCGAAATTGGAGATCAATTCTCCCACAAAATCTGAGATTAAAAAGACCCAGCTCTACTTTATAGTAATTTACGCGTTGTATTTACTCTGTCCCCCCACTAGGATGAGATGTGACACAAGGTCTATTTTTAGGTGGGGACCCGAGCGCGTACGCCCGGGACAGGAACAAATATTCCCCTTAGCCCCCACAACCGTCGGTTGCGCTGGCCTCAGTGCGAGCACCGATCCCTCCCTCAGGTGCAAAGGGAGGGCGCGGCCTCGGTAAGATGTTCCCCAGGGCTGGGCACCTCTTCAGTATTATTTTCCTCGGTTGTCCTTTGACAGAGAAGCCCCTGAGAGAACTCTGCCCAAAGACAGAGACGCAACTGAGAGATAAGTAGACGTGTAACTACTCAAGAAGAGTAATTTGTATTTACTCAACCTCCCACGAGGTCAGGTTGGGACACAAGGTCAGTTTAATGTGGGGGGCCCGAGCGCGTGCACCTGACAAAGAAACAAAAATTCCCCGAGCCCCCGGTTGCTCTGACCTCGGTGCGTGCACCGATACTTTTCTCTAGTGCAGCGAGAAGGCGCGAATTCGGGCAGCTGTTCCCCAGGGCCGGCACCTTTCAGTATAATTTTCCTCGGTTGGCCCTCTGTCCTTTGATAGAGAAGCCCCTTAGTGCATTCTGCCCAAAGACAGAGACGCAGCTGAAAAATGATAAGTAGACGTGAAATTACTCAAAAAGAGTAATTTACGCGGTATTTACTTGACCCCCCCACCACCACCACTGAGTCGGATTGCGACAAAGGTCAGTTTTTAACGTGGGGACCCGAGTGTTTTCACTCGGGCCGCTGGTCTAAGGTGGTCTTAGCTTGTTCAAGCTGGTCTAAGCTAGTCGTTGCTGGTCCAAGCTAGTCATAGCCGTGATTCCACCAGCACCGGGACAGAGCCCTGTGACCGATAAGTATCTGAATGCGTACACCCCTCCAAGGAGTAATTTACGCACTAAAAGCACGATATCTGTATTATATATTATCTACTTCTAAGCAGTATCACTCTTCAGGTTTAATTAATTTGCATATTGATTTTAAAAAGTTTATTTCATTAATTAACTGTCCTTCATTACTGTTCTTTTATTCGAAGATTGCTTTGATTTTTGGAATATAGTCTTATATATTATTTATATTATAGTCTTATATAGTGCAAAAAAGCGTTTGAAATTTGCATTTTACTCGATCTTCACCGATTTGTTATCTATTCAACAAGTTGGCATCTATTTGTAAAACTTTTCTTAACTATAATAAGCCAAGTTATGAATAAAATCTTATTTAAAATTTTTGTTTCAAAGATTTCAAGTAGTGAATATATCTTATTTTGCGAAGCGATAGCGATCGGGCGAAGTCTGCTAGTTGTTAATGTTACGCCTACCGATAATAAATCCTGGTAAGGTTTTTAGTTTTCTTAGTATTGCCTCGCTGCAATGGTTAAATAAATCTGTCGAGAAGATATATCTTTGTCTTACGCCCTTTTCTGTATTCGTATATTTGCACAATTAATGTTCTATTTGCATGAAGGCTGTTTAGATTAATCCTTATTATTTTGTTCATTTTATTTCTAGCTGGGCAGGAGAATTAGATCAGGCTGACAAAAGAACGATAGCATTGGATTTCGGGACAGTTTACTTACAACTGAAGAAAAGAGAACTGCAATAAGCGAGTCCTCAATATGGTTCTCACTGCTCGCCATTTTTGTATGGTGAACGTTTTTAAAACTTAATCTTAACTGGCACATGGCCAGTGGCATATGCGCCAATATTTGTACTGAACAGCTCTCTCATGTCGCTATCAGCACTCTTTTGTTGCCGTTATTATTATTAGATTTTATGTCTTCTCCAACTCTGACATGTTTCGGCCGGATGGTTATGATCATATCTCAACACTTACTCAAAGATGAGACACAGAACTTTGCCACAGCTCATGAACTGTTCCAAACAGCGCCAACTCCCCCACCCTGCGCACTCCCGGTAATGTCATATATTCTGAAGGCGTTATGTAAGGCCGGATGATTACTAGAAATAGTCCCGACCGTGCCAACTATAAAAAGGACAACTTGAGCTGCTCGGTACTTTTTTCCATTCTGTCCTGGTACTTTTGTATTTACACCTATTCCGCCTTCGTGATGTTTTTATCCCAAGGTACCGCGACGTCAATCGGGATCGATTCATGGTTACTCTAGTGGACAAGTGTGATATCAGGGCGATTGCTGTCCAAGCGCTTGTTAGTCAAGATAGTTGTAACCTATATGAGCTTCACTGTTTCGTTCATTGCCACTGTCGGTGGTGAATGTCCGTATCATTTAATGCTACTTTGTCAGGACGTCGCCTAGACTTATTACAATTATTATTAAATCCTTCAACAAATGTTAAAACCAACTTGTAATGTTACTATCTTTAATCTAAAAATAACAGAATAACAATTAACTTATGCGAGACTGACTCAATTTTACCCACATTTTTTTTTTACATGACTATCTTTTTTGTACACTCCAATCAAATTAGTCTAGCGATCAGTATTTTGTATGACCGCCTTTGCTTTTGATTACTCCTTGGATATGGCAGGGGCATGCCAAGAACCATCTTGCTGCAGTAGTCAACCGATATTTCTTTTCTCCAGACTTCTTTAATGATCCCCCTTAGTCCTTCAGTGTCTGATGGTTGTTTTTCTGCAACATTGTTTTTTGGCAATGTTATATATATTTTCACTAGATTCAGATCTGGCCTGTCCCCGGTTCGAATTCCAGTCGAATCCATTACATTCAATTACATGCTAATACCCTTGGGAAATGTATGAATCCTCTTCTTCTCCCCCAGCTATGGGTAAATAGCAGAACAGACCAGGTTCTATAGCCTTGGATGGCAACTGGTCTACCAAAGAAGAAATGGCAACCTACTGCGGGAAAAAATCTGCCTCGTCAGTCATATATCGAAAGATACATGATCGCCTAAACGTGTATCACGCATGGCACATAACTGAGTATTGCACTCAATTTGAAAATTAGCGTTTGACATGATAAATAATGACACACAATATTTTTTTTCAAATTCTTAATACGTTTTTGTTTTTGAGGAAATTGAATTTAAAGATTAAGTATATTTAACCTGACCTACCCACTGAGACGAAATGTGACGTAAGGTCGACTTTAATGTGGGGAACCAGAGCGCATACACTCGGAACAAGAGCAACAATTCCCCGAGCCTCTGCAACCGTCGGTTGAACTGGCCTCGGTGCGAGCACCGATCCCTTCCTTTAGTGCAACGAAAGGATGCATCCTCGGGCATCTGTTCCCCAAGGCTGAGCACCTCACAGTATAATTTTCCTCAATTGAGCTTCTGTCCTCCAACAGAGCCGCCACTGAGTCACACTCTGCCCGAAAATTGGAGCATTGGAATTTTATTCCAGTGATTAATTAAAGCCTTATAGCACAGCCTTATAAAATTGATAATTGAAATATATACAGTTAGTTGGTTTGAAATTAAAAGGGGTAATAAATATCATAACCAACAACTGTATATCTTCAATATAATCAAGTTAATAAAGATGTCCACTTCTACCCTTGTCGTAACAATAAAAGGAAAGGATATAGAGAAGGACGGCGATCAGGATCAAGGCATCAGAAAATGTCGATTGACATTCTTTTTGAATATTTGAAGATTATAGCTATCAGGTAAGCAAGTAGGAATAAGTGAGTTCCACTGTGAGGAAGTGCGACAGAAGAAGCTGTTGGAGTAGAAGAGGCGGTTAAATTACTTGGAGTTAGCCGAAATACAGAATGTAGCGTTAAAAATCTTTCACGATGCTTTCACCTTTTCTCAATGTTGAAGTCAGATGAATTGGAGGTAAGGGAAGAGGCCGTAAAAGCAATTGTCTATTAGATAAGTGAATGAGTATTAATACTTAATTAGTTATATCTATTTACAAGACTAATTTTAAAATTTCATTCAAATTACATCATATAATCAAGTATGGTTAAAATTTCCAATAAAAATATATTTTCTTATTTCAGAAGTAGTGAAACACTAAAGACATTTCAAAATACAACTCTGAAGCGACACACTGATTAGAATAATAATAGTGTTTGTGAAGCTGTGCTTGCAGAAGGTTTGTCAATTAAGGAACCCCACAAGGTTCTAATGTATGGAACTATATTGGAGTTGCCGATTTTACCTGTCTATTCGCAAGGTGTGGAAAAAGCAGTTAAATGAACTACTGAAGCTTCATAAATTGTAGATGGACAAGAAACATTGCATTATTACTAAATCATTGTGCCGTGAAATAAGACCTCATTTACTTCAAAGGGAAATTATAGTGAAGAACTTAACTATATTATGATGCAATATATTATGCAGTACAGTAGTTTTACTGCTACTTAAACAATGCAAAATTAAAACATATATATCCGTCGTCGGCATCCGTCCGTCTCGAGAGACGATGGAGTAGCGCGGTGTGCTACGAGCCTGGGCGGGATATATGGAGAACTAGGGCTGCCCAAACGTCTAGTTCCGCCTCTCGGCCTTGCTAGCAGAGTCCAAAGGAGAGGATAAACCAATACAGTTTGATACCAACGCGGCTGCAGGAGTTCCCGGGAGGTAGCACAAAGTGCCGTCCATCCGCCTTCGGGTCTCCACTCCGGGTTTTGAATCAAGAGTTTTCCTTCTCCTAGACCAGTTGCCATCCAAGGCTATAGAACCCAGTCTGTATTGCTCTTTACCCATATCTTCTGGACGGAGAAGAAGAGGATTCATATTAGCACGTAAGTGAATGTAATGGATTCGACTGGATTACGGGATAATTTTTCTTAGTATTTTGTTTTATTGTTTATATTATATATATATATATATATATATATATATATATATATATATATATATATATATATATAAGGATAAAATAATAATAAAACCTTTTTCCCACTTTTTTAAGCTGAAATCATTACGCAAAGTCTATGACTGTGTTACAAAAATCTTTAGATCATAAATCATATGGCTGATGTAATAACAAAAATCTATTGCATCTTACAATCTCATATGATAGAAGGTAATTTCAAAAGCAAAAAGGAAATTGTTTTGTTACATGCAAATGGTATCAAACTTTTATTAAAGACAATATTAAATGGCTTCGTTCAAATTTCCCAGAAAATTACTCATTATGATAGGCACCTAAACAAGTTGGAAAATTAGAACTGTCGAAATGTTGTGTCTTTAAAAAACAAGATCCAAATCCAAACATAACATTGTATAATAATAATAATAGCTATTCAAAATTTTTTAAACAATATCGAATTCTATATCAGATCATCTGTTTCTTGGGGGGGCGTATTAAACGTCACGCCATCTCCTTACCTCTATATTCTATTATTCTCCCTGTGACTTTCTATTTGAATATTCATGATTAATTCTGGTTGTTTTAAGGGCCTGACCTGACATCTCGAGTCCCATTCTTACCAACGCGATTTGGCTTCCCTCTATCTTTTCTACAAATATTTTCATAGCAATTATTCTGATGAGCCTTCCTTCTAACTGCCGCGACTGCGTGAATTGAAGCGTGCTACTAGATTGGCAACTAGGTCTCACCGTTTTACTGTTGAACTATCTAGATGCAACCGTATGTTCTTTTCTAATAGTTTCTTTTCTTTCCTGTGGAACTCCCTTCCGATTCCCAGTTTGCATGCCACCTACAATCTTCAAAAAGTTTAAACGCAAACCCAATCACCATCTTCTGTATTCCTGAATCCTATTATTTATTATCCTTTCTCCTTAATAAAGAATTTTCATTCCCTTTCACTCTCAGTAACCCCTTCCGTCCATCATCGCCTTGCTTGAGGTGAAATGATTTTTTTTAAAGTAACGAAAAAGGTTATGTTGTTGAGTCGCTTTATTGCCGAGTTCAATGTTGGAATCACTAAGAAGACCTCGTTTGTTCCTCTAAGAAGCGTTAGCGTCATTGTGTGTCCGTGTGTGGTCCTGCTTTGTGTCGAAAGGTTAATTATGACCCGGTTTAGATTGGTGTGTCTTACTTCATTAGTTAAGTTAATGAATTCTTCTGAATAGTTCACGAAAGGTCAGTAATTGTCCAGTGTGTGTTCATCGCTTACTGATTGGAATCCATAACCATTCACCCTCTCTCTGATCTATCCGACTCGTCAGGTTGACTGGGTCGATAAATTTTCAACCTTATCGGGTAGAGGCCGTCGAACGGGAATGATTTCTTCAAGTATATGAAAACGATTGAGATTGATACTGGAAACCAGGCGTACCGTTAACACACACCTTAATTAAGAGTCATGCACTCGCGGGCTTATCGCCATCGAGCAATGTTTCGCAAGCCGATCTCGCCGACCATTATTAGTGGATTTTCTTATGTCTTTATCAAGTAATACACCCTCCTAGCTATGTGTTTCATTGAGCTAAGCTTTATAAATAACGAAAACGGAATTTGAGTTAATGGTTAATGATTCTGCATAGAAGCCCATGACTACTGATTAGTGAATAAATTAGGTCAATGCATGATCATGTGCAAGACCCAAGAGAGACTAATGGATATTTTGATTACCTCGCTACTTAAATATGATTAGAGAGCAAGTCTAGAGGCCCTTAAATAATGAGCAGAGAATTCAATATATTGCTGGATGTAACCTGGTGATAAACTGAGGCAAACCTAAGATGCCTAAATGTGTTGATGTGCTTCCCAGGCCGGGCTTATATCTGGGTTTATCTAGAAAGTGTCTAAATCATTATAATAGCACTTATCAGTCAGAATAAATGGGTAAGTACCTCCCTACGTTTTTTAAGTATCGTGGTTTCAAGAAATAAGACAAAAAATAATAAGACAAAATATTAAAACAATATAATAAGATAAAATAGCCGGTAAATAGGAGATATGACAAAATTATATGACAAAAAAATAAGACAAAATAATAAAACAAAATACTAAGATAAACTAGCCTGTAAATTGGAGATAAGACAAAATTATATGACAAAATAATAAGACAAAGTAATAGAACAAAATAATAAGATAAAATAGACTGTAGAATGGAGATATGACAAAATATTTTTTACACGTTTTTTCCCGTGCTTCTTGATATAAGCTGTTAGTATTTTAAAAAGATTCCTTTATTTTTTTTTAATTGCTGGACAGTTTAGTGCTATGTATTTTTATAAATGTTTTGTGACGTTATTAAGTCTCTTGAAATCCGTGCTTCTGTATAATCGCAAATTTCCTGGTTTCCTCTAAGATTTTTATTCCCTTGTGGATTAATTTAAATTCTCATTTATGTAGTTCACTTATATAACATTTGATTCCACTTCTATTCTGTGCCTATAATCGGTTATACAGCTATGGTTTTAATAGCTCCACTGCCTTGCGGAAATCTTCGAGAGAAGAAAATGCTAAGTAATAAACCCTACACAAATCCGGAGTGGAGCCCCTAAGGTGGATGGACGGCACTTTGTGCTAACTTCCGGCAACTCCTGCAATCGCGCTGGTACCAAACTGTATTGGTTCGTCCTCTCCTTTGGACTCTGCTACCAAGGCTGAGAGGGGGAACTAGACGTCCAGGCAACTCTTGTTCTCCATACTTCCTGCCCAGGCTCATAGCGCACTGGAGAGGATGCGATGTAACTCCGTCGCCTAGCACCTACAGCGGTATTCCATCATCTCTCGAGACGGACGGATGCTTACGACGACGAGTGGGTTATCAGTTATAGTGAAGTGTATGAGTGTGGAAACAGATTAGTTAGATTTGGCCTTGTTAGTTAGATATCCCACCATAAGAGTGGTATAAAACAAGAAAACCAAAGTGTAAAGTGAACAACAAATTTATACACATATAAATCAATTAAGATCTATACAAATAAATTTAATGTATTTTGGTCGATAGAAGGTCGTCAAAATGTTCGTAGTAATCCTTGCAAGAATGAGTTTATGTGTACGTAGGCAGGAACGTATGTGTGGATGTATGTATGCATGAGCTAGGAATGTCTTTGAAGTAATCGCTCAGTCTTAAATGTTCCTTTAGTTTATCAAGTACAAAAGAGGCGAGGGAGAAGGGTAGAGATAATAATAACGCTCGCTTGACGTTGTCAAGGGACGTGTTAATACGCTCGTCTCCTCCTCTCTGGTGACAAGCGAACTTGCCCGTCTTTTATTTTGCTTATGGGGCTTGAAAAAGTCATTTGGGAATTCACTCCAGGATATGATTCAGGCCTTTTCATTGGACGATGAACAAATTTTTGCGTCGGCTCGCGAAAAGGTCCGTGAAAGAATTTGTTTCTGAGAATTGAAGATTATTTGAATTTCGTTTTTAAATGTTTCCTAGTTTTCTATTGGCCGAAAAACATTTCGCATCAAGGTTTGAAATTTTACGAGTTTTGTTTTGGATTCGCTTTTGCGTGTGTGTTAAGCAAAGTTTGTAAATTCGAGTTATTTTAAATTTCTAACAAAATCAATGAGTCAGTGCTTAGTATTTGAATTTTATATCTAGATCTTGTTTTGTTCACTATAAGACCGTACTGTTTAAAATAAATCACTTCTTAGTCTTTACGGCACTTATTGTTTACTTTGTGACTTTTATTACTTTTTAGTATCATTAGTCCATCATCTCTGTTTCGGAATACTTTTTCTTTATTGTATTTATAGGATTGTTTGTATAATAAAATAATTACTACTAGTTCAGAAATATCTGCACCATCATAGCTAATAATTTGGTCGTAAAAGTCATTATCATTTTTTGTCTATATCTCATTTTGTATGGAACACTAGGGATCTCTGACAGTAGGTTATGATTTTCTCTTCTTCACCTAAAATTACGAATTCCTGAGCTAAATTTATAGACTTATTTAACAGATCTTCTATGTTATCTTACACACACACACACACACACATATATATATATATATATATATATTTTCTGTCTCCATATATATATATATATATATATATATATATATATATATATATACAAGATAACCAACAAAGTTCTGTCCGTTTTTAAAGGAAAAAAAGAAAATGCTTCACAGTATGTGTAACCTATATTTAGTTTTCGAAGTAATCGCCATCGGCATCCAGCACCTTCTGCCAACGTGTCTCCAGCTGTTCAATGCCCTTGCGGTAGAACTCGGTGGGTTTTGACTCAAAGAAGTTTGTGAGGGCTTTGCGCAAGTCTGCTTCATTGGTGAAGGATTTCCCACGAAGATGCTTATCCAGGGAGTGGAAGAGGTGGTAATCGGATGGCACAAGGTCAGGTGAATAAGGTGCATGGCACAAAGTCTCCCACCCAAGTTGCTGTATGGTATCCCTAACCACTCGCGCGACATGCGGCCTGGCGTTGTCATGGAGAAAAAGCACACCTTTGCAATTCACCAGTGCTGGCTCCTTCTGGCGCAATGCCTGTTGCGCACGTTTCAATTGCTGTGAGTATAGGTCTCCAGTGACCGTTTGGCTCGTTGGTAGCAGTTCATAATGAACCACTTAACGACCTGTCCACCAGACACAAAGCATAATCTTGCGTGGGTGCATAGGCGGTCTTGCGGTGTGAGGGACAGCATCCTCAGGAGACAGCCAATGTCCGGAACGCTTGGGAGTTTCGTACAGAACCCATTTTTCATCACTGGTAAGCACTCGATTGAATAAGGATGCGCTACGGTGGCGAGAAAGCAGCGATACGCAGGCTACCACTCGTTGTCCCTTGTGGACCTCCAACAGCGTTTGCGGAACCCACTTGCTCAGTTTGGACGTCTTACCTAGGCGGTGCAAGTGAAGTCTAACTGTTTCATCGGAAGCGTTGAACTGTCTTGCAAGTTCACCACACGTTAGACTACTGTCCTCTACAATGGCCGCCTTCAGGACTCCGTCATTCAAGACCTGTGGTCGTCCACTGTGAGGCTCATCATGGAGAGACAAATCTCCCGACTTGAATTTTCAAAACCAACGCCTTGCAATACGTTCATCCACAGCACTATCCTCAAACGCTTGACATGTGCGGCGACTTGATGCAGCTGCTGATAAGCCCATTTTGAAGTCGTAAATCAAACAGCCCGAACGAGATCTCTAGACACTTCTCACAGCTGTCCGGCTTATAACTGATGGCCGGGAACTGTGCGCGTGTTTTTTTATAACGTCTGATGTTCCTACTTCCGGCTGTCCGAATTTGAAAACGATTGCTACACGCATTTCGTATATATTTCAACTTAATTCAATGACTAATCAAAAAACGGACAGAACATTTTTGGTTACCTAGTATATATATATATGTATAATTTCTCTCTCCATATATATATATATATATATATATATATATATATATATATATATATATATATATATATGTCTCCATATACAGGGTGTCCATTTTGTTCGTGTGCACTTTAAAGTTATAAATTTTTTTAAGTGCACACGAACTTTATGTACACCCTGTGCATATGTATATATATATATATATATATATATATATATATATGGAGACATATATAATATATATATTCTCTCTCTCTCTCTCTCTCTCTCTTACTCTGTATATATATATATATATATGGAGACATATATAATATATATATTCTGTCTCTCTCTCTCTCTCTCTCTCTCTCTCTCTCTCTCTCACTCTGTATATATATATATATATATATATAAATGGGGACAGACAAAGAAAAAGAAAGAGAAATAGATAGAATGTGTTCTCTATTTGTTATATTATGGGAATTAATAATTCCAATATGTTGCCTATTTTAGAAACAGCACCGTGCCACGCATGACTCATAGAACCACATAACCAGTTTGGTCTCCATAGAAACAACAGATTGTGAGAAAACATCGAATAGGAAAAGAAAATGCGATGTGTGAATTACACGCAATGAACGCGACAACATTTGACAAAATAAATTTATCCGGCGCTAACAGATGGAACTGTTTCCGGCAAGTCTCAGTGAAAAAGTCTTAAATTATTAAGAGTTCTTAGGTATAATATACAGTGCTGTTCGATAAAAGTGACTCACCTGATTTTTATTAATGAAAAATTTTTTAGCCAATAATTTTTGGGGTCAAACTAATTTTTAATCTTACTAAAATAAAGAACCCTTCCCGACCACCTAGTAAAAATGTTTACTCACCCTAAGGTATTCTATTGATAATTATAATTTTGGATATAAATGAGATTTAGGAAAAACTCCTTGCAAAAAAAGTGACTCACTTATTTCCTGCAACTAGTAATCAATAGAAACATAACCGAACAGCTTTAAATAAAGAATAATAGAGGTATAATTTATTTATAATAGGTAATATAGTTCGAAATATTTAATAATTTATGGGTCCTCCTTTATTTTGAATAAGCTTTTCAACCCTTTTTGGCATTGACTTGATTTGGTTCTGGCAAATCTCATCTCCAAGCATTTAATTCCATTCGGATATGAAATTCACAATCAAATACTCTCTGTTGCTCAACTGCTTTCTCGAGAGCCTGTAATTTATAATGCTCCATAAGTTTTCTATGGGGTTGAGGTCAGGAGATTGGGGCGGCCATGTCATAACACTCACCTGCTTCTCACCAAATTATTCTTTTATCAATTAGTTTTATAACAGGGAGCATTATCCTGCATAAAAATGAGCTTGGTGGGGTCGATTTGCACCCTTTCAGCAGAAGGGAGCAGACAAAACTCTAAAATTCTCTTGTACTGCTCGCTCCTGAGGGTCTTTTCAATAGGTTTCCATGAAACCAGTTCCATGAAAAGAAAATCATCCCCAGAACATCATACTGAACGGATGCGTGCTAAATTCAAAGAGCTTTCAAAGCTGCTTCTTCGCTTATTCTTTGAATTTAGCTCAAATTTCGTTTCATCGGAGAAGAGAACATTTAGTAAAAAAAAATCAGGTGAGTCACTTTTATCGAATAGCACTGTATATATATATATATATATATATATATATATATATATATATTAACTCTTACACTGCTTCTTTACACTTTAACACTGTTGCTTTTTACGACAGCGTTCCACATTCTCATCGTTCAACGACGAAGCATGATACAAGTAAGGGAGATTATATCCTATTTCTTGGCAGCACAACTTACATGAACAGTAGGGCGGGTCGATTTTCGAACTGGAATTTTGCACTCAATTTGAAAGTTCGAGTTTAACATGCTAAATAAAGACAATTTTTTTCCAAACCATTACCGTTTTTTTTTTAGGAAATGATTTTAAAGATTAAGTTTAGGTTCAGAATATTAGCGTTGCAAATTCATCCCGCTGATCAGTGAAATCCTTATAGCACAGCCTTATAAAAATCATAATTTACGGAATTTTTTACAAATTGTATATTGACAAAATGCATGACAAAAGCACATTATGACTAAATCAATGTACCATCAAATAAGACGTTCATTTACTTCAAACGGAAATTATACTGAAAAATTTAGCTATATTATGATGTAATATATTATACGGTGCATTAGTTTGCGTGTGATTTTCAGTAAACAGTGCAAATTTAAAACATTTTGTTTTATAATTTATACCCGGCTGTGGTTAAAAAAAATAAAATAAAACACATGCTAAGCATTTCCTTTTTTTGCACATTTCACATTTCCAGCAAATCTTATTGTTCACTGTTTTGTCCTTAATATATAGATATCCATCCAATCACAACTTCTTCTTTCCTTTTTCGCTCTCAACAAAAGTTATGTCCATCACTAAGGTTCGAGATCTCCAAAATTACTGAAATAGAAAACAAATATAGAAAAAATCAGGAAAATAATCAGTAGTATTGTAGGTTAATTCAATACCAACAATAGACAATCCAGTGGTAAGTATTAACAATTAAGGGAATACTGTAAGACAAGTCTAATGACAACAGATATGGTTGCTATGGGAAGAAAGGGAGAACCACACGTACAGAGAGTAGCCTTGCCACCGTGTGTTGAGTCAGCCAATAGAGAAAGTCTTAGGATACTGACTGCTAAAGTGAGTGTCGTGGCTCCTTTTATATCCAGCTCCGTTGACGTCTCGTGAGACGGCGCAGTTTACGTGGTGCTTCGAGCTTCGAAATTACTTCGAGCAATCTGCATTTCGAGCAATTGATGGTTCGAGAAATTATTTTTCGAGCAACTGATTTCGAGCAATTTACTGTCGAGCAATTGATTTCGAGCAATTTACCTAGATCCAGCTGACATGTAGTTGGCTTTCGTAGATGTTAATGCTATTGTTTTTATCTGTATGTTCAGTATCGTTATTAGTTACATTAGAAAGAAATAGTTTAATTTGACAGGCAGCTAGAAAAACCATTGTTAACTAGTGTTTGTTTTACATTATTAAATTCTTTAATGAGACAAGAGAATGAATTCTTGTGTGCTCTCTTTAGGAATTTTTTATAACTACTATTTTATACCTGAATGGGCATTGACTCTTAAAATTAAGGTGGTAAGAGTGAGTTTTTTAAAAAATGAAATGGTGAATGTGTTGTCACTATATTTCTTGATTGGTTTTCGCTAAAATAAAAAATATAGAAATTGATCATCTCGAAACCACATTTGAAAAAACTCTGTCCTTAACTTTACCTTAGAACAGAGTTAAAAAAAACAAAAAAAAACTCCCATTTTTAACCATTATAGGAGGAGCCTGGTTGCCTAGTTTCGGTTTCTTGCGAATGGCCTTGTATCAGACCACCAGACATCTCCGTATAAGAGTATTTTGATATTCTCTTAGAACATCAATGGTTCATGACAAGTCAGTAATGTAAAAAGTGGGCAAACACCATTAGATAAGGAAAGGCATAACAAGATGTAAATTTTTTTTTCTCAACAACAAATTTGGCAGGGTGCAGTAGAGGAGGGAATGCAAAGTAGAGTTCTTGGTCTCTGGAAAGACGGTTCAACCAAATCTGCACAATGTGAGGCTGACGTTAATAGTAAAAGAATAGTAACGTTGGCGCCAGGTGTCCTTAGAAAAGAAATAATCCAAAATGTGGAGAAAGGTTATATGGAAATTTTCCTTCTCTTATTTTTTTAATAAACAGTATAAGGGAGGCAACTTTACCTAAGAATGTCTTTTTTTTAGTAGAAAAGGAAAAATCAGAAGAAATTTAGTGACATAACTAATTCGGTCGGTCGTGAGATTTCGACCGGGGAAAATCACCAAGATTACTGAGCTGCAAAAGCGTTCGTTGCCTGTAAGAAGTATAGACCAAAAAAAGAGATCCAGAAAGTATAGGTACCACGTGTGGAAGCTTGTGGATTTCTGACTTACTTGTTATTTAGGCAGGATGTATGGTCCGTTCGATACTGAGGTTCGTGACAAAAATGCTGGTTGCTCTAGACAGGAGGTGAGGTCAGAAAGTTGGGCTAAGTCCGAGTCTACACTGACTGAAGGTAGCTTCGGCAAACGAATTGACTATGAAAGAGGTCTATTGCCGAAGTCTAGGCGGTTGAAGCTTATGTGCAGAGAGAGAGAGAGAGAGAGAGAGATGTAAAAACACGTCTTCCCGCAGGTCGTCTCTTACTCGTGGACACTTTTTGGCGGGTATTCGATGAGTCACATGGCCGTTTGGCTGGCGGCAAAATGCCAACCGTCCAAAATAAATTTGAATGGATGTTCGTTCCAAAACGATCACGTGCCTTAGCATCGAAAGTGTTGGGTCGTTGCTCATAGGGTAGCAACGACGATGACAGGAGAGAAAAAGAAAAGGTTCGAGGCAAACGATGATGGTAGGAGGGGTGTGCCGATACCGTTCTCGTAGACTACAGTAATAACACATTCACCACTTCATTATATAATTAAAAAAATACCAGTTAAACAAATACATCAGAAATACGAAAGAAACGAAACTGGAAGAAGAAAATGGAGTTAGAATTTTGGAAACATAAATAAAAAATACAAAAGAGAAAACCTCAAAGAATGAATATGTTGCATCGGGGGAGGGGGCGGTAGAACGGTTCCCCATAAGTCTTTATCAAACTTTTGGGTCCTACTTTTCTTTACAATTTTATCAACCTTGTGTTAGACCTTTGAAGTTTTGTCAATTCCCATCGGCAGTATTTCGAGTAGTCACAAAGCGAAAATGAACTTTCTTTTGAACACAGAAGAGTTACGAGGCCCTAAAACAAGACAAGAGAAAGAGAGAAAGAGAGAGGATGAGAAAAGAACCAAAGGCGTATGAAACGGAATATTAGTATACATCAAAAGTATTTACATTTATACAGAACTTTACCTCTGATGACTATATAAGACGTATGTGTGGTGTAATAAAGAAGTATTGTAGCTGTGGCAATTTCACACAAATAACTGCTCTAGTCTTTTCCAAAGCAATAGCTGAAAGGGAATTAGAGTGCTGTTCGATAAAAGTGACTCACCTGATTTTTTTACTAAATGTTCTCTTCTCCGATGAAACGAAAGTTGAGCTAAATTCAAAGGATAAGCAATCTAAAATCCGAAGAAGGCTTTGAAAGCTCTTTGAATTTAGCAGTAACAACTGTCAAGTAACCGTTCAGTATAATGTTCTGGGGATGCTTTTCTTTTCATGGAACTGGTTTCTTAAAACCTATTGAAAAGACCCTCAGGAGCGAGCAGTGGAAGAGAATTTTAGAGTCTTGTCTGCTCCCTTCTGCTGAAAGGGTGCAAATCGACCCCACCAAGCTCATTTTTATGCAGGATAATGCTCCCTGTCACAAATCAAAATTGATGAAGGAATACTTTGATGAGAAGCAGATGAGTGCTATGACATGGCCGCCCCAATCTCCTGACCTCAACCCCATAGAAATCTTATGGAGCATTATAAAGTACAGGCTCTTTGAGAAAGCAGTTGAGCAACAGAGAGTATTTGATTGTGAATTTCATATCCGAATGGAATTAAATGCTTGGAGATGAGATTTGCCAGAACCTAATCAAGTCAATGCCAAAAACGGTTGTATAGGTTATTCAAAATAAAGGAGGACCCATAAATTATTAAATATTTCGAACGATATTATTTATTATAAATAAATTATACTTCTATTATTCTTTATTTAAAGCTGTTCTGTTATGTTTCTATTGATTACTAGTTGCAGGAAATAAGTGAGTCAATTTTTTTGGCTCAGAGTTTTTTACCTAAATCTCATTTATACCCAAAATTATAATTACCAATAGAATACCTCAGGGTGAGTAAACTTTTTTACTAGGTGGTCGGGAAGGGGTCTTTATTTTAGTAAGATTTTTAAAAAGTTTGACCCCAAAAACAATAGGCGAAAAAATGTTTAAGTAAAAAAAATCAGGTGAGTCACTTTTATCGAACATAACTGTATCTTTAATTTTCGACATTTTGTTGATTATACCATCTCTTCTTGAAGCTACCTTCAGTACACCCACTTATATTTTGCTCTGGCCATCTATGCAATCGTCAGGGTTGATCCTTGGTCACAACAACAAATGTAATCGTACAACACCCTCCCCGGCCGTCCAAGACTTCCAACACCGCGGCTGGTTGCTGAAGTGCCCGCTTCAATCTAGAGCTAACCCTATCCCACGTTGTGATTTAAGTTTGATAATAAGGCAGCCAGATCGAATCGTCGCAGGTATCTTCGTGTTGGGCTGATCCAAGCAGGGCGATGACGTACAGAGAAAGAAATAACACTCGACTAAACTGAACAAAAGTAAAAGCTATAGCGACCGAGCATGCAGGTGAGAACCAAGCAGATGAACGCTATTTTACATGGTATTTCCTTGCTGGAATGAAAGCATCGTCGCCGGCTTTCACCGAAAAGGAGTCCTCAGACGCGCATTTTTGAACGGAATGATTAAAAACTTCATTATAAGAGACGTCACAAAGGAAATCAAGGAACGATTCCCAATCTGATCGTTCAT
This sequence comes from Acanthosepion esculentum, assembly GCA_964036315.1. Taxonomy (NCBI): domain Eukaryota; kingdom Metazoa; phylum Mollusca; class Cephalopoda; order Sepiida; family Sepiidae; genus Acanthosepion; species Acanthosepion esculentum. The sequence continues at coordinate 14,836,358 of OZ038492.1, read as the reverse complement.
AACAGAAAGGTATTCTGTTGGTAGAAGATTCTTGGCTGGTGGGGAAGCGGAAGGAGATGTATACGGATACTAACACATGATCAAAGTTCCCAAACAGGCAGAGCTGCGTAGTACGACAAGAGTCAGAGATAGAGATAAAAAAAAGAGGTCGATAAGAGAAGCGAGTCCCTCGGGGTTACAGGGAAATACGTGGGGAAGTCAACCACTTGTGTGAGAGATTGTGTGATTGAGAAGTTAAGGGTTTAGAAGCCAGCGAGGTCAGCGACAGAGTGTTTAAGCCACCTGGTATGATGGGCATTAAATTAACCGAATACAAGTATTTTTTCAAGCGGGTGTAGAGAGATGGCCTTTTCTATATTATCGAAAATACTATCTAGCACTCAACAGTCATGAGAGGAAGGAGAACAGTAAAGAAAGAAGAGATAGCTGGCTGTGTTAACTAGAGAGAGACGGAGACACATGTAAGAACGGTCGGGAGATTCAAGAGAGAGTTCCCTAGCCAGCGGAAGATGTTCGCAGACATAAACTCCCAGGCCATGCATGTGGACACTAGAGTCCATCCTAAGGAGAGGAAGGTAGCCAGCAATCGAGTAATCAGAGGAAGGAGCTGAGATTAGTTTTGCAGAGAGTTAGGATGTCCGGGGACTTTTCGAAATGAAGCAATTCCACACTGCAAAAGTTGGAGAAAGAAAGGTTAAGGGGTTTAGGTGTTTTTGTTGAGCTGGTTTAGGTTTATATCTTTAGTTGTTTATAGTCATGTGTTATTTTGCTAAGTAAAGGCTTAGGGCAGTAGTAGCAGACGGTTGTCTAATGTAACATGTGCAGGAAAAGAACGGGCGCAGATTGCAACATAATGTTGCCCACCGGATGTGCTTACAGGAAGACCCATCCATACGCGTAATGTCACTGCAAGAACCGAGATATTATGAAACTCTTCTGGCTCTTAACTTCCAGTCGGGAACAGCAACCAGAAAACTGACAGAAAACTGACAAAAAACTTCAGTCTGAAGAGTCGTTGCCAACATCCACACAAATGAAAAAAAATCATGACACACGCCGCTATTGAGGCCTGAGAAAAGAAAAGGAAACGGGAACCCCTTCCTAAACATGAAACAAGAGATGAGCCTCTACTCCTGTTCAAGAGAAGGTCTGTGTTACTGATGTATTTTTGTCAGATTTATTGCCATTTTGTGCGTGGGAACAAATATTTTAAATATGAACTGTATTTTCCAAAGAATATGTTTAACTATAACACATGACTAACTACATAAAGCAGTTCCCTTTCGATGTAGATAAAAATTATGGATTTAAAAAAATATATATATCTTCGCTATAAAAAATGGCTTATCCTATTAACGTTTTTGGGTTTTTTCAAATACATTCTTTTTTATCTTCTCAGAAAGAAAACGCCTTTCAAGCTTCGTATCTTGAATTTAAAAATAAAAGATAAATATCTTTGTTGTGTGTGAGTGTGTCCTTCTCGTTCCAGTCGAGCAACTGAAAGAAAAAAAATATGTCAACATAAGTCAGGATTTCCAATGCTGATTTTCTAGGCTGGGCCCGATTTGGAAGATTGTCGCTATACAATCGTCCCCCGAAGTTAAAATCAATAAACCTCAACGTTTAAAGTCACTCATTGTCATTTGAACTCAGGCGAAACCTGAATTTATAATGTTGACTTTCAAAATAGATGTGCTTTTCCCATATGGCGTAACACAATCTTCTTACCTTAGCCTTATGTTTTGTACAAAATACCATGCACGAAATATGTGAGCCACGACCAAGTTTTAGAGAAAATAATATACTTAACATCAGGTAGAAACAGTTGACATTTCTAGGGCACATGATGAGGAAAGAGGACTTGGAAAGTCTGATACTCACAGGACAGATTGAATACAAGAGGGAAATCAACGCATAAACTACTTACTGAGCTTGAGTAAATGGATGGTGAAACAAGGTTTAGGTGAGATAGCAAAAAGACAAAATTTATTAACAGCTACAAAGGACAAGAAATTGCGGAAAGCCATGACCCCTACGACTTGAAGGGACACGGTACATAGTAGACGCAGTAAGCAAGCAAGAGTAGATTGTTTCGCTCACCCGTGTTTGAAGGAATAGGCTAGGCCGAATTGCGTGTGTATGGCGTAATAGGTGGTGTAGCTGTGGCAATATTGCTGCGGCTGCTATAGGACGAAGACAGCATTTAAGACCGTTTAACCGTACGATGACTGCTGTAAGCTTCAGGAAATGTAGCGGTGTATATTGAGAAAGTATGAATTTCAAACATACATCCGTGGCACGTTAAAATTGCAGACAACTCACACCAATGAACAAAATGAGACCACCGCCACCTGATAAGGATGGGAATTCCTGAAAATAGGGAACATGGCATTAAAATATATTCTAACTGAAATCTGTTGCTACTCAACCCATCAGTCAATTTACTGTATAGCGATGTTTTTTCCTAATCGCTAATAGACAAGGGTACTATTATTGGCACCATGGCAGTATTTAATGCGCCTCACTTGGGCCAGAGAATATTACCATTGGACCGTGGAAGAATGGCTCCGTATCTCCTAGACGGACGGTGGTGTTCGTGCGTGGAGGACGATGTATGAGGCTATGGATCCAGCCTGCTACCAGGAAATTGTAGATTCATGGCATGTGTTCTGTGGGTGTTTGCAAGGACAACATCGCAAGACCTTTTCCAGGAACACTCGGCTGACCTCCAAGACTTACAGGAACCCCCAATGCACGTCATATTTACATCCCATTGGCCAAGTATGGAACATGTTGCAGATCTCACTAAATTCCCTGAAGACACTCCGAACAAACGCATGACTGGAACTTTCCCAGACACAGATGCATCAGTATGATTCACTACAAAGAAGCGTAAAATAATTGTCGGGCTTAATCCATTTTATACGTTGTCATTGTTTACGTTAAGATACTTTTCGTGTGGAGATTTGGTCGATCGAGAAAAATCGTCGGAGATTGTGTGTTTAGGAACAGTAATTCGGACTTTGCTAACGAGAAGCTTCTCTGTAGTAAATGGTATAGCACGTTAGATCAAATCAAGGTTTATTTATAGGAATACAGGTTCGATTCCTGTCGGAGAACGTATATTTTCTACGACATTTCTCGAACATTCAGGCTGGTAAATCTAATTAATAGGGTTTAATTAAAAAACATAGCATTTACTTAAATAAATTGTATCTATAAAAATAACGTATAAACAGAAAATATATTAATATATATATACACGTACACACACATACACACACACACACACACACACACATATATATATATATATATATATATATATATATATATATATATATATATATACACAAATATAAACATAAAAGTGAACATTGAAGTCAACACTCAGAGGCGACAGGCTGTTTCATGCTAGATGCAATCGTCATGACGATTGCTCCTAGCCTGAAACAGCCTGTCGCCTCTGAGTGTTGACTTCAATGTTCACGTTTATATTTATATTTACATACGCTCTTTCTCTGATATTGAGCACTTTATCCCATAAATATAGCACACCTTACATATATATATATATATATATATATATATATATACATATATATATATATGTGTGTGTGTGTGTGTGTGTGTGTGTGTGTGTGTGTGTGTGTGTGTGTGTGTGATAATGCGTTTAGGCAGACTAAACAGATACTTCACTCTCATCCTAAGCATAGGACTTGCGAGTGACACGGATTCTTGTCAATGAGCAGAGATGCTCTGATATAGGCCTAATCACCGATCCACGATCAATTTGTAAGTAATCCAGTATTTTTTAGCATTATCGGGTTCAGTTAGTTGAATTCGCGACATCTCAACATTTGCTGGTTCATTTTGCTGTCGGAATGAGTTTTTTTTTTCTTTGTTAAGGATGAGTCGATAAGGACTTAGTCCACTTTAAGATCCCTGTTTTTATAGTTTTTGAAGATCTTCAAAGATATAAGGCTGCAGGGACTACCATGTCAATAAGAACGCACATTCTGTTCTTGAGGTCTTTCATCAGGATGTCTGGGCGATTAGCTTTAATTTTTCTGTGTGTATTGTAAAGTCCCATAAAATTGTTAGAGGCCCATCCATTCCCGTAAATTTCGCATATTTTTCAGTACAGATATTGGCCCACTCTATCATTCAGTTTTCAGGTATCTTTGAAGACTGATTGTTGTGGCTTTGTAAGACAGTTCTAGTTGAACTAATCCTCTACCTCTTTCGGGTCTAGACACATACAGACGATCAACGTCATCTTTGAGATGATGCATGCGGTGGCAATTGAGAAGCTTTCTCGTTTTGACATTCATTCGCTTAATGCCAGCTATGATCCAATTAAGAACGCTGAAACTGTATTACATCACAAGAGACGTTCAAAGAGTTTATGTTTGATATTTTGTTTTGTGAATTCAAATCGGAATTTAGCACCAGATGCACACGCCTGTGATGTTCTTTCCTTACTCTCTCCTTCATTTGGGTAACATACTTCATCTCCTTCGCTAACTCCTAGGTCTTTATAGGATTAAACACTTTCTTTTTTACTAAGTATCCATAGTTATTAGTTCAGGTAAAAGGCGGATGAAGTACAGACAGAACAGAAGGGGCGACAGGGAGTCGTCGTCAGACGTTCAAACAATTGAAAGTGGCAGTATCTTTGGTAGGTTTTAGGTAGAATGTGGTTTTCTACAGTTCCATGATATATTTAAGGAAATTTACTATCACCGAGAAGATTTTGTACATTTTCAAAGCCTTAAGGATCCAAGAGTGTGACCCACTATCAAAGGCTTTACAGTAATCGATCCAAGCTGTTCTGCGATTTTTACATTTTTTTTTTTTTTGCAATTTTCCAGGATCATTTTATTTATTAGTAGTTGATCTTTGCAACCATATGAAACTCTTTGAGATCCCTTCAATTTATTATTATCATTATTATTATTATTATTATTATTATTATTATTATTATTATTTTCTTTTTTCTAGTGGGTACTCATTTCTTTCCGGGTCCCAACCAGTGACCTAAGGTCATTTTTTTCAGGATAACAGAAACAGACATCTGAGACCACGCATATTTTACATAGATAAAGGCCTTTGTAAGGTGTAGGCTGTACTTTTGAGTACACTTTTTTGTATTTTTAAGGCATGTGCTACCAGGAATCCTTTCAATGTGTCTATTGGTTCTTTTCCAAACAGTCCGAGGGCTCCAACTACAACTGGAATTATTGATGTCCTCATATGTTGCATTTTTGAGATTTCGATTTCAGGGTCCTTGTATTTTGACAGTTTTTTTGAATATCTTCAAAGATACATTACAGTCTGCATGAACTGCTATATCAAGGAGGCACATTTTGTCTTTGAGGTCTCTAATCACGATGTCTGGGAGATTAGCTTTGATTGTTCTGTCTGCGTGTATTGTAAAGTCCTATAATACTGTTACAGGACCTATCTATATAACATGGTCTGGGTGCTGTTCATACCAGTTTCTTGCAGTTTTCTTTCCGTAAAAGTTGCAGATTTTCCAGTACCATTCTGTCATGCTGGGTTTTATATTCAGTGGGTGCCAATACTGTGCAACCTGATACAAGATAGTCAATTGTTTCTGGATATTTATCACATAATCTGCATTTGGGGCTAACATAATTTTCCAGTATGTGTGCTTGGTGATTTCTAGTTAGCAAGCATTGGTTCTGTTCAGCAAGAATAAAACATTCAGTTTCAGTTTTTAACCTTGCACTACGTAGCCACTAATGGGTACGGGATTTGTTTACATCAGTTTGTTTGCTACGGGCAGAATATTGATCGTGAAGAGATTTATGTTGCCATCTTTTCTGTATCGGGTCGATTGTATTTGCCTTTGCTTTCTTTTTTAAGGTTTTTGCAGTTACAGTGGGTGTATTATATTTTACTTGCATTTCTTCATCCACTTGAAACTGCATTTGGAACTTTTGAACTTCCTTTATTACTGAATAAAATCGCTTACTACTTTCATGTCCTTTGACACAGATCATCATCCTGCCTTTTGTAGTTCCCAGATATCTTTGAAGGCCAATTGTAGCATTTTTGCCAGATAGTTGAACTAATCCTCTGCCTCCTTCGGATCTGGGCACATACAGACGATCAACATCAGCTTTCAGATGATGCATGCGGTGGCAAGTGAGAAGCTTTCTCGTTTTGGCATCCATTCGCTAATAGTTAGCTGTGGTCCAGTTAAGGATGTTGAAACCGTATTGCACCACAGGGACAGCCAAGGTGTTCATGGCTGATTTTCTGTTTTTTTTAATTCAGCTTGGTATTCAATACCAGACGCACACGCCTGTTGTATTCTTTTCTTAATTCTCCTCAATTTGGGGTACGCGGTATTCCATCTCCTTCGCTAATTCCTAGGTACCTACAGGCTTCTTGTTCCAGTTCCCTAATCTTTGTCACAAAATCTAGATCTATTGAGTGTGTTTATGTAATTCCCCCTTTCTTGGATGTTACTTTTGCACATTTATCTAATCCGAAATCCATACATATGTCGTCGCTGAAACATTTTACAGTCCTGAGGAGGCCCTTCAACTCAATGTCGTCTTTGGCAAAGAGTTTGAGATCATTCATGTAGAATAGGAGATTGAACAATTTCTTCATTAACTTCGTATTCATCGTCCTTACTGTTTAGTTCATGGGAAAGGGCGATTAAGGACAGACAAAACAGAAGAGGTGACAGGGTGTCTCCTTGAAAGATTTCTCTTCGGATATTCAGTCGGTTGGAAGTGGCAGTGCCTTTGGTATGATTTAGGTATAATGTAATTTTCCACATTCCCATGCTGTGCTTAAGGAAATTTATTATCAACGAGGTGACATTGTACATTTGTCTTCAGGATCCTGGAGTGTGGCAGCCTATCAAAGACTTCACGGTAATCTATCCAAACTCTGCTGAGATTTCTACCTCTTTTTCTGCAGGTTTTCAGGATCATTTTGTTTATCAATTGTTGATCTTTGCAGCCATATGAACCTCTCTTGCATTCCTTCTGTTCCAAGGTAAGAAGCTTTTCTTCTAGAAAAACGTAAGCACAGTTCGTCAGGACAGACTTGATCAATTTATACGTGGTGGACAGACATATTATTGGCCTATAATTTTTCGGGTCATCTGGTTTTTTTTTTACTTCAGTGATTCATTCAGGGACTTCATTGGGATTACTAATAAGCATTGATAAAGTTTGTGCAAGGGTTTTATGGATTGATGGCAAATGGTAGAACCAAAAGTTGGGTAATTTCTCATTTTCTGGAGATTTACATTTTTGGGATTTCGTTAGATTTTGCCAAACATTAGTCCTGGTTATATTTTCCCATTCTTGTGGGGGTTTATCCATAATTCGATCTTCTCGTTGGATCCACTCTGCATTGGGGTTATATTCCTTTGGTCACCTCCAAATATTCTATCAAAAATTTCTGCACTTTTTTCAATAGATGGTGACTTTTTGACATCTATAACTGCTTTTCCAATTTCCCTATAAAATTTCTTAAGGTCCGTTTCGAATATCTTATTTTGACGATAGAACCTACAACACTTTTAGTATCGTTTTGTTCTCTGTGCCTTTAACTGCAGTTTCTGTTTTAGCATTTCCTTGATTGGTGGAATGTCATTTAGCAATTTAATTTTATATCTCCGCTTGATTTTCCTGCATTTGCGTGTTGAGACATTTGGGTTTCTTTAGTACCGATAAGAAACATCTGATTCCCTTTATTTCTCGGTTCAGTTTTGCCTTCCAAGCTGACACTTTTTGTCTGTTCTTTGATCTTTTCATTGTCATGACAACAAGCTAAAGCAGTTGCCTATCTGACATTAGTTACTTCTGTGATTATTCAAAGTTGTTTGTCTGGTAACAGTCTTTGCTGTGCAGCGTTCTATATTTGTGCAATATGTTTATTGGACATTGTCATATGAATGTTTGGAAGCCGGTCTCTTTCTGACATTTGTGTGCGAGTTGCTCTCCTGAGTATTTGAATGATGGATTTTTTCGCTTCGGTGATTTCACCTCTGTTGTTTTCAAGGAATTCTGCCCTAATGTCGTTTGCCTCTTCTACAGTGACATAATCTGGTTAACAGCAGTTATGTCGAAAGTAGATTCTTCTACCTGTGACATTTATTATTATTATTATTATTATTATTATTATAAGAAGAAGAAGAAGAAGAAGAAGAAGAAGAAGAAGAAGAAGAAGAAGAAGAAGAAGAAGAAGAAGAAGAAGAAGAAGAAGAAGGAAGAAGTGTACTTTTTTGTGATCGATTACAAATTGTGCAAATGATTTTGAGATGACCCTGCTGATTAAAGGCAGGAATATAAAACAGAAATTCTCCAAGACAACAGAAGAAAAAAGATTCTTTGGGACTTTCACATTCGAATAGATCACGTAAGTCTTAGAGAATTTCAGATTTATCCTGTCAGCTCAGAATTTAACAAAAACCTATTTAGATTGCGAATATTGGAAGCGAAAAAAACAGAAAGGAAAAGCGACCTTCGTTTAAATCTTTCATGTAAAACGTTGTCTTTTTTTTCCTCCTCCCCATTTGAACAACCAGCTTGGCGGTTTGTTGAAGAGGGCGGGAAAGAACGTTTTCAAGGTTGCTTGACGAAGCACGAGGAGAAGGAAAGTGTTTAAAAAGAAAAATAGAATAAGTAAACTAGTGTACTGGATTGATTAGAGGAGGCAAATCGACCTCTCTCAGCAAGAAAAAATAACACAGTAACCAATCAATATGAGAGGAAAAGCTTAAAAAAAACTTAATAAACGATTGTGGAAAGATTTACTTAATCCTGCGGGGTTTTGTACAACACTCTGACAAATAAAGAAACCCAAGTTTACAAACTCAAACGATTACCAAATTTTTCGTCTGTTCCCCTAAGTTGATATTATTATTATTATTATTATTATTATTATTATTATTATTATTATTATTATTATTCTCCTCCTCCTTCTTCTTCTTCTTCTCCTTCTTCTCCTCCTCCTCCTTCTTCTTCTTCTTCTTCTTCTTATTCTCCTCCTCCTCCTTCTTCTTCTTCTCCTCCTCCTCCTTCTTCTTCTTCTTCTTCTTATTATTATTATTCTCCTCCTCCTCCTTCTTCTTCTTCTTATTCTCCTCCTCCTCCTCCTTCTTCTTCTTATTCTCCTCCTCCTCCTCCTTCTTATTCTTATTCTCCTCCTCCTCCTTCTTCTTCTTCTTCTTCGACTTCTTTGTTTCTTTCCGTCTTCTTTTTCTTCATTGTTTCTTTTTTCTCATTTTCATCATTTTCTCTTTCGATTTATTTTCTTCTTCATTGTCGTTTCTTTTTTATCTTTCTCAATATTATTCATTTTGCTTCTTTCTTTTCTCATTCTTTCTCCTTTTTAATCCCATTTCACTTTTCCCTCTAAATTTCCTCCTTTATTCTCAGATTTTTTTATTTATTTTCCCTTCTCCTTTGTCTTTCTTTTAGCATTTCATTCCATCTTCTTCTTTGTCTTTCTTTTTGTACTTCTTCTTCTTCTTCTTCAGTCCTTTTGCTTCTTTATATTCCATTTCTTCTTCTTTTTGTCTTTCTTTTTGTACTTTTTTTCTTCTTCTTTCATTTTGTACTTCAATTCTTTTTCTTCTTCTTCTTCTTTTCTTCTCCTTCTTTGTCTTTTAGTTCTTCATTCCTTCTGCTTCTTTATATTCCATTTTTACTTCTTTTCGTTTTCTTTGTCTTCTTTCATTTAGTACTTCATTTCCTCTTCTTCTTCTTTTCCTTCGTACTTCATTTTTCTTCTTTGTCTTTTATTTTGAACTTCATTTAATCTTCCTATTCATTCTTTTTGTACTTCATTTCTTCTCCTCCTCCTTCGTCTTCTCCACCTCCTCCTCCTTCTTCTCCACATCCTCCTCCTTCTTCTCCTCCTTCTTCTTCTTCTTCTCCTTCTTCTCAGATAGACACCCAAACGCATTGAAATGTTTGTATTGGAGCTTCCGGTGAGAAGGCTAAGCACTACAGCATGCCGTTTCCAAATTTTGGGCAGAGTGAACTGCATCATGGTGCTCTTTTTCTCGTAAATGGTCCCCAACTGACTCTACTGTGCAGTCAACAAAATCAAAAATACAGAACGCGTATGCATGTAATTAAAAATATAAATTGGCGACAATTTACCCATCGCACTCTTTATGTATGTATGTATGTATATATCTATGCATGTATGTATGTATGTATGTAAAACATTCGCTTTCCGACCATGAAACCCGAATTCGAATCTCACCCTGGTTGATTTTTCAGAGAGGGGTGACTTTTTAATGCTATCGGCCTGGGAAGGTAGTACTAGCACTGTTGTAAAGTGGATGAAAACTATACCACGGGTTAACCCAAGCCTTCCCAGTGAAATTGCATCGAGAAAGCTATCTATTCTAGCAGGAAGTCACAAGTCATCGTGACCGAGGCTTTGAGCGTCCTAGCGTTATTTAAACTGTTAATCGTACCAGATAACGTGCCCTCTATTCCCGAAACTGTAACTAAATTCCGCTCAGCGTTAGTTGCAGTATAAACCACAAGTGGCCTCTGTGGGTGTTGAACAAACAAATGTGCATGAGCAAGAATCTGCAACAGGGATTGGCTAGCCGTTCCAATTATTATGCATGTAAGCATGTTTGTATGTTCGTTAATCCTGTAGACTATCACACTACCAGTTTTACCACTCTAGGTGCCGCCGTGGTTTCCGTAGAAAATAGATTTTTACGGGTAGAGTTTCCACACCCAATCGGTTTAACTTCAGAATTTCCTTCTAATAGCCTAGTCCGCTCGAAGAGATCGATTCATATCTTTCCCTATTGGAAAGATATAAATCGATGAATAATTTGTGTGAAATCGAACGGCCTCAGCTGGAATTTGAATAGGACAATTTCCGTGCCATTAACAGCTATTCTACGTACACGGATATTATTATTACGTAAAAGGCAAATTGTTTATTTCAGGATATGGCCGTGGATCAGTGAATCTGCAAAAAGCACGCATTGCAAGGCCCTCTGTAATGTTAAGAAGATCATGATGATGTTGTTGTTTAAGTTATTCTAATTCTCCGTCAAATTGTCAATTGGGCCTTTTTTTGTTAGTTTTCAACTTCATTCAGGCTGCTCAAGTATGCATTCACACTTTCCCAACTCAAAATTTGTATAGAAGCACATACTTCAGTATCTGTCTATATTTCTGAGGTGCGGTATTATGTTCGACATTCCAACCACCTGAAGAAGGCAGGAGCGTTGTAATAAATATGGTGACAAACATGAAGACAATAGTCCGAATAATGTAAATAGTGTACATAATACCTCATCTCTTAAATATAGACAGATACTGAAAGGCCGAAACGTTGTAATAAATATGGCGACGAAGATGAGGACAATAGTCCGAATAATGTAAATAATGTACATAATACCTCATCTCTTAAATATAGACAGATACTGAAAGGTCGAACCGTTGTAATAAATATGGCGACGAAGATGAGGACAGTAGTCCGAATAATGTAAATAATGTACATAATACCTCATCTCTTAAATATAGACAGATACTGAAAGGCCGAAACGTTGTAATAAATATGGCGACAAAGGTGAGGACAATAGTCCGAATAATGTAAATAGTGTACATAATACCTCATCTCAGAAATATAGACAGATACTGAAAGGCCGAAACGTTGTAATAAATATGGCGACAAAGATGAGGACAATAGTCCGAATAATGTAAATAAATAAAGCTCATTCTTATACTGAGTTTGTATAACTAGCCAGATTGTGTATATATAAATATGTGTGCGTGTGTGTACGTGTGTGCTAGGAGAGAGAAAGAGAGTGAGAGAGGCATGGATAAGAGAAAATCTTTTGTTATTGTATTTCACATGTTTCGCTTTTGCGATTATTTATATCAAAATAGCTTCACAAATATCGTCAACATTGCTTGCGGTTAAGTCAGCGTTCATCGGATTATCTTCCTAGCATTTCAAAACAAACCAAATCAGATATGACAAGGATGTGGCGGATTTTGGTGGAATTATGATCCCAAGGTTATTTGGCATCGGAACAAAATGAGATGCAATAAAGAAAAGTGCAACCAATTTGATGAAAGCGAAAATACCATTAGAAAACAAAAATTAGAAGCAAATCCATGTCCATATTATTTTAACGATAGCGTGTTCATAATTCTTCTTTTCGTTTTTTTTTAAATATAAACAAATTCCATAATTTGAAAATAACCCTCGTGATAATTTCTGAAGAGCCGCAAAATCTTCTTCCTGGTTTTTAATACATTTCTAAAGATTATTCGTATTACACACATTCTCTCTGTAATGATGGCATTTGATTATTTTTTTCATATTTTTCTATATGTATCTATTTTAAATTCATTATGAATACATTAGCATTATCATATTTTAGCTATGCAAAAGACGATTATCTCCCTTTGGTTTAGATGAATTCAGAGGTGGGGGGGCACGTGACAGCCGCAGAGTGACGTCAGTTCATTCATTGACGAAAGTGGTCAGTCGTTAGCCGTCTGGAGTCAAGTCTAGCAGTTGCTTTGTTTTTTCGGAAAATTTTCTTTTCTTTCAGAAAATAAAACCTGCTGAACAGTATTTTCACTATTGTCCGAATTAATAACGAAAAAGAAAGAAAGAAAAAATGCAAATCAGGTTCAATTACAAAGAAAAAATATTTATTTATTTCTAACCAGCTAAATAAGGGTTCTTGCAAAAATTCGTCCCTTTTTGCTGAGAATAAGATAACTTATTCTCTGATTAACACAATGTAAAAAAGCATAGCAGAAAATAAACTTAAAAATTACAATGCACAAAAAAAACAAAAAAAAGAATTGCGCCCACCTGCTGTGTCAATGATAACAATAAAAAAGGGGGGAAGAGCCTTAGCTCTTCAGTACACTTTCAGTCCTTTCAAGGTTAAAAAGTTTTTATCTTTTTTCTTTTCTTTCTTGTGTAGAAAAAGTTCTCTACCTGGTGACCAAACTCCCTTCGTTCTTCTCTTATTTCCCTCCCGTCCACCTGGATATTATGCCTTTCTTTTACGGCCGCTAGAAGGTGAAAATTTACTTAAACACGCGATAAAACACTTTTTGAAAACGCACGTGTTCGCTCATTCGTCTTCTTCTCAAACGGCTTTAACTCCAAACTCCATTTATGGACTTCTTTTCAACTTTCTTTTCTGGGGCTTCTTCAAGAGGACTTCTCAAAACTTTCTCTGAATCCCATGAATCCCTACTTATGGGCAAACGCTGCCTGCCTTTTCAGCTGGGAGAGAGAAAATGAACCTCTTCTCTCTAAGCTGTCTCGTTTCCAACTGCTGCTAAATTCCAGTCCCAGTTCTCCCTTCCCTTTCAAAGTGAGGCGATTCATCTTTTAACCGTCCAATCACAGTCCATTAAAAAATCAGTAGGTTCTTAGGGCCAGTAACACAGAGAGTGTCTTTTGTTCTCCCTGACCTAAAAATTTTCAAAGTTTAGCACGAGCAAGGCTATAACGTCTTTTTTTCCAATTGGGAAATATAGAAAACTATCTCCGGCTCGCAGTCTTCCCGTTGGGATATGCACACAACTCGACGTTTTCACGTTGGTAAATATGTCCTCACTAGAGACATAACAGATAAATACTACTCGCTCGAATTCCCGTTGGAAAATATAAATATAGCCGCACCACATGGCTTCGTCTTTTTCCCGCTGGGAAAAATATGTCTTCTCCAGAAATGTAGCTCCGGTAGCTCGAATTACTGTTGAGAATTATTACAAATAACACCCTATGTCTCATCGCTGTTTTCACACTGCTTATTGTTGTATACTTTTGTTTTAGTTTTTCTGTGTGGGGCTAGTGTAAATATTTATATATAATTTTGTGTATGACTTAATACTATAAAAATCGATTTGAGAACAAAGCATGTTTATCATTCCCTTTCTTTCAGCTATTCTCTTCCGTCCGTTATTAAAGTTTTATTATATCATAAATTATGATTATAATTATATAATAATGCCCATAATGGGGGAAATTTAATAGGAAATATAAATTTCTCGTATAGCATCCCATTAATATCATATTGTTATAATCATTATATATTTATATATATATAGTCATTCACGAATCGAAAGAGACTTTATCACCCTAGCGATAATGTCACTTAACTGACTCAATGAATAGTTCAAGAATTGTAACCACAAAGATGTTTTGCCTGACTAATGACAATTCCTGACCATCGACAATACCCTTATTTTTCAATGCATTTCTACACCATTATCAATGCATTTCTATTGCTTACATCGTAATACTTTTCTTGCCTTGATGTGTAAAGAGTGCCTTAATTCCTTTGAGTTTCAGATAAACAGGCCGGGAACATTTTTTAGAAGACCCATCCAAGTTATCCATTATTTCAAACAACCTTTCTTTTAAATATTCAAATGAAACGGTTACGATTCGCGTCGTCGCTGACTTCCGTTTATCAGACTCCAACGCTACATCACCGACTGCGTAAACGACGGACATTTTCTTTTTACTCGCTTTATTTCATGCTGTTCAGTTGTGGTGGCATCGTTTCTAGGAGGAAGCAAGATGGAGAATTAGAACGTGAGAACCCATGTCAACTGTTTGATCAAATTTTCAAGGCTACGTGCTCGTTTGTCTCACGAAAGAATCCGGCTATGTCAAAACACATTAACCCTTTGAATTTTTTCAGCTCCGTGACTTTCTACCCACCTTTTGGGTGTTATATTGACGCTATGACTGTGAGAATTCCACTCCAACGGCCTTGAAACCACTCCCACTCAGTCCGGGACGTCAGAGTTCTGACTTGTAGTTTGCTATTCCAAACCAGTGTATGCATTTTGTGACAAAACGCTTTTGTTTCGTGTATGTTCGAAGGCTTAATTTAAAGAGCGAGAGGAAATTTACTGAATCTTTTATAAAATTCGTTGTTGGAACATGGATACCCTGGTTGGTGTTTTCTACAAAGAAAAGGCAGTCGGTTTGACCAGTTTGGTTGAAAGTGAATGGTAATAGCCATTTTCTGTTTGTAATAGTTCCAGAAATCGTAGAAACAAAGGTGAAGAATCGATATGTTTTTTGGCTTCTCTCCTGAAATGTTAGCTCATTTTTAAAGTACACTATCCGTTTCTTTTCTCTTTATTTTTCAATGCAATCCAACATCTACCGAATATTATTTTGAGTAACAAACAAATGATATAATCATAGACAGCCAAGAGCTGAAATGAAAACAAATAAACAAAAAAGGATTATAAAAAAAGCCTAAAAATGGATTCAATGCAGAAAAATAGAATGAAATGGGAAAATATGATATATAAAGTTCTATATACCAGAATAATGTTAGGCAAATAAATGTGGGAAAAAATCTGTGTAAAACGTTTCGACCTTTTGACGCCCTTCATCAGGCAAATGTTTTTGGTTATGGAATTATATCTTGTACGAGGAGGAGATAGAAAAACTCTGTCTTTTTTACAAATACTTTCACGGTAATTGCTTTGATGAGCTGCTTTCGCTGGTTCCCAGGCCTCATGAATTTAAGCGTCCTACGAGGCTGGCATCCCGTTCCCACCCCTTCACTGTTGAAACTGTTAGATGTAGACGTCTCTTCTACTCCAATAGCTTCATGTCTCGCACCTCTCGCTTGTGGAACTCCCTTCCTTATTCCTGTTTCCCTGACAAAATAATCTCCAACTATTTAAGTGTAACGTCATTCGACATCTCCAGTTGCCTTGATCTATCCACTTCCCTTCTCCACATCCTTTCCCCTTTCATTCCTATCTTCTCTCGCTCCAAATCTTCTGTAACCCCCTTGCCCTGATCGATCCACTATCTTTCTCCACATCCTTTCCTCTACCACTCCTATCTGCTCTTCCCCCAAACCTTCTGTAACCCCTTGCGTACTAGTGGCTTCCAGCCTTACTTGGGGTGAAAAGCTTTAAAAAATAAAAAACAAAAAACAAAAAACAATGATGCATCAACAAAAACCGCTGGACATGTTGGAACGGTAAAATTTTGATTTTTTTTTTCCTCAGACGTTTCTGAGCATGCTGTCTAGCCGATTTCTTTTGGTTTCCCTATGCGTTTGTTTTTATCACCTTTGTAATCAGATATCACACGATGTAATCATAGACGTTTTGCCAAGAAAGGTGAAATATTATAAGAACCTGGACGTAAATTCACTATGGATGGTACCTACGTTGTTTCTTGTCTTCATTAACGACCTTTCTGGTAACAAATTAATTATTCTGATGAAACAATCATGTTCCCTGTCTTAATAGTAAATCCGATTTGGGCTGCGTTCCCAAGCAACCCGACTCGTCGTCCGCACCAGCAGCTGCTCTCGAAAATCACATTCAATCAGTTGTTAACTGGGTCCAGAACTGACTCGTAAAATTGAACGCCTCCCGAACAAAACTGCTACCTTATAATTACCATTTTTGCCTTTCATCAACATAACTGACACTGACCTGCAGGACAATAACTCAATGCGTCTTTTAGGTCTTACCTTTTCCACAGACATGAAATGGGGGGATTATATTGAATCAATTGCTAAGTCTGCTGCTGGCAGAGATGGTTAACTGTGTTACCCTAGGCATTTTTTCTTGTTATAATCCATCATACATATTTCTAAAACTAGCATTCGTCCGAGAATTGAATATTGTTGCCGTATCCAGTCTGGACCTCCTAGTTTATATCTCGAGTTTCTCGACGAAATCCAAAGAAGGGTCTGTAATGTTATCGGTCTTGACCTGGCATATCGACTTCACTCACTTTCCCACCGCCATGACGTGGTTACCCTGGTTTGTTCTAATGAGCTCTCGTCCTTGGCATCTCAGCCGCATGAATTTAAGCGTCGTACTGCTAGACGACTTACTACGTCCCATGGTTTTACTGTTGAATTAGCTAGGTGTAACCGCAAGTTCTATTCTAATAGTTTCTTTTCCCGCCTTTTTCTACGGTTTCTTGCTTCCCCGCCACCTAAAAATCTTTTAAAAAAAAAAAGTTACGCACCACCAACGCCATCGTTGGGGTGACTTTAGGAGGATAAGAAATTAGGTTTGGCGTGCTTTGACTACATGGCTTATTGTGACAGTACCGGTAATTAACTCGAGCTGAACTGGAAGTGAACAAAAACGGCGACTAATCTAAAATTTACCTAAATTAAAAAAAAAAAAAACTACGAACAATGGGAAAATAAAACAATATGGGTGTTGTAAATCTTTACAACTATAAAAGTGTACTACGTTAGCGATAATAGTTATCCGATGCGATTCTGTGCAGGTCTATATGATGTTTCTGCTAATATAAGGAAACAGTAGCAAGCCAATGTCAAGTCTCCCTAAGGATCTCGATCGTTAATATCGCCTAATGTTTAACGTCATAAAACGATTTTTTTCTGTGATATTTTTTTATCACAAGCATAAGAAAAAGTTCAGAGGTGGATACAGAGAGTGAAAGAATATAAGGAAAAGAAAAGATTATTAAGGGGAGGAAACAATAAAAAGATGAGGAATCAAGAAAAGAGTAGATAACGCTTGACATTGCATTTAATTTTTTAAGCTTGAACTTGACTGGGAAGCAAAAAGCGAGAAGAGAGTTCCACAAGCGAGAAGTGCGATAAAAAGAATCTGTTAGCATAGAACTTCTGGTTTCATCTAGCGGCTATTTCAACAGTAAAACGATGAGACCTTGCCGCCAATCTACTACTGTGCTAAAATTCATGAAGTGTAGATTTTTCTATAAATATTTTCATGACAGTTCTCCTTATCAACTCTCCTGCTTGTTCCCTCGACCGCATGAAATTAAGCGTACTACTAGATTGGCAACTAAGTCTTATCGTTTTACTGTTGAATTAGCTTGATGTAACCGCAAGTTCTATTCTAATAGTTCCTTTTCTCGCCTCTGAAACTCTCTTCCGGCTTCTTGCTTTCCTGCCACCTACGATCTTCAAAAATTTAAATACAATGTTAATTGTCTATCCAGATCCTGTTCTTTTATTTTTCTTTCTCCTCAATACAGTTTTTTATTCTATTTCCCACCCAGTAACTCATTTTGACTGGCCTTTCTTTTAAACAAAAGCACTTTCTATCGATTTAAGCCTTAGTAAATTGTTGCTTTCTCGTTTAATTATAGTACGTATATAGCTGGCCACTCGTATTCGAGGATGCCCGTCTACTCCCTATTGCAGACGCTCGCTCAGGCGCATTTGTGTTTATTCAACACCCACAGAGCCCACCTGTGTTTTATACTGCAACTATGCTGAGCAGACCTTAGTTACAGTTTTTGGGAAAGAGCGAGTTATCTAGCGTCACCAGCAATTTGAACAAGGCTCAAGCCACGTTAACTTGTGACTTCATGCTAGCACAGCTATCGACGACACGGGTCAACCCGTGGTATGGTTTTCAGGCACATTCTTTTCCAGTTTGCTAACATCTTGGCAAATCGACCATGGTGAGATTCGAACCCGGGTCTCATGATCAGAATGCTGATGTTCTAACCACACGGCCCCGTACACATTTAATTATAGTAGCCTTTTTTTAAATCGTAATTATAGTCAGACTCATGATGGTGAACGACTCATGCACCGCGTGTGTTCTTTTATAAAATATCTCTTTTGCGCTTATACAATCATTTATTTAATTTTTCGAACATCGTCATTCATTTATCTAATATCGTGAAATCCAATGTGATGCCAGTTGAACGGGACAGTGAACGACATTATTCTCCTTGGAACCTAAGCCTATTTTATACTTGGAAACGAACGAAGATAATTTAACTGACTGTATTCATCTGTCTTTCATAAGATTTTCAATGACATTCACACAAAAAAGACAGAATCTCTGTTGTGTATGCAGCTATACGGCATCAGCCAAAAGATATAAATCATTTAAATTAAACAAATGAAGACGATATCCTGGTTGGAATTATCCGTATATAAAAACGATTCCCACTTTTTTTCCTACAAAAACTATACATGGTGAAATCTGTACTAATGTTTAGTATATATATATATATATATATATATATATATATATATATATATATATATGTCCGATGCGATGAGAACGAAAGTAATATATAAATTTCAACGTTCACAGCATTAATCCAAAAGAGGGCTCGATACCGATATTAGAACGATAATTATTTATTTATTATAATTTTATCATATAGACAAAACAATTTTACTCACTACAAAGATGCAACTTCGTTTCAGTGCATTTCAACTGCACTTCTACGGGTGAGAATCGAAAATGGTTATGAACAATCCTGCTTGTAGGCAAGCCGGATGTGAAACGTCACTTCCTTTTTACATTTGTTTGAGAAGAAAAAAATACATAAAGCAAAAACAAGCAGGATTGTTCATAACTATTTTCGATTCTCACCCTTTTATTTACTACTTTTTTTTTAATCTTACTTTTTTGTTCAATAGGTGTAGACAGAGTTGTTTATCGCCCATTTCACACTCCTCTCCGGCCTTTTGAACAGGAGTAGAGGTTTATCCTTCGTTTTCTGCTTAAGATTCTGTTTCCGGTTCCTTCTAAAATCACATTCTTTTTTACTCCCAGTATCTACTTGTGTCTTAGTGGCATTATCGCCTTACTTTTTCTGTCCTACTGGTGTTCGCGTAAACGCCACAAAGCAACCAATTGACAGTAGTCAAAGATCATCGTCAATGTGACATCTGCTCTGAAGAATGGAATCTGTAATCATATTTGAATAATTTGATCTTGACTAGCCTGACTTTAATAGGATTTTTTTCACTAAGACCAACGACGACAAACACCGAAAAGATTTGCTCGTTGATTCAGTATTCGAGAAATTAGGATCTGAGGTGGCTTTACTGAACATGTAAACTAAATTGTTACAATCAAAACAATAAAGATAAGGATACTACTGACACACGTATATCTTAATAAAAACAAATTATTCCAGTCGTCAGATGGCATGAAGAAGGCAAAACATGTAGACTGAATTGTTATGATAAAAATGTACAGATGAGGATATCAGTCTCAACCGCAGCTAAGAAAGTTGGTTCCTTATATCGCGGTAGATAATCTCTCTCGCCAGAATCTATCTTACATATTTATAAGTCTACCATTCGTCCATGCTTTGAATATTGCTGCCATATTTGGTTTCGTGCTCCTGCTATATTGTTATATAGGAATAAAGTGTCGTTGCCGACACTGGAATTTGAACACAGATCACCAGAGAACTAACGCAGGCGATCCCATTTTGAATACGTAAATCACGTGATGGCAAAGGAAATGTAAATATTGATTTTCCAAGCGTAGCTTACATGTGGCACAAGGCCGAAAGTACGGGGCACTCAATGAGGATCGAACTCACTACTCAGTCGTAATTTTTCTAGCGAGACAAGCTTGCTAACCATTACACCGCCTCGAGGTGCCCTTTTTTCCAGGCATAGCTTAGATGTGGCACAAGGCCGAAATTAGGGGGCACCCAGTGAGAATCTAACTCACTACTCAGTCGTAATTGTTCTAGCGAGACAAGCTTGCTAAACATTACACCACCTCGAGATGCCCATAGGAAATGTATATATGGGAATTAGCGTGGCGTCTAAGCGATTACTATGTGAATCACTATACGGATTACTATTTCTACACTATCCTCTCTTAATATATAGTTCGCTATTTCCTATACTATTCACTATACTATTTCTCTATACTGATCACTATACGGATTACTATTCGGATCACTATTCAATGTCTACTTTTCGAGCCAGTATTATCGAGCAAGGACTATTAGAAACGAGTGTTATTCGAAGGCGTCTGACTCCAGTATTGTTCAACGGCGTTACTATAGTTGTATCGGCAATTACAAAGTCTCTACTATAACGAGCATTTACGAAAGTGACAACGCGTATTCGTTGACATTACAAAAGTGGCAACGGGTGTTCGTTGACATCACAAAATATATATTTAGAATTTTTTGGTAAAATCCAAACAATCTGCAATGCTATTGGTTCTGACCTGGCATCTCGGGGTCATTCATTTTCTTGCTGCCATAATGTAGCTTCCCGATGCCTTTTATATAGATACTTTCATGGTGATTTTTCTGATGAACTTTCTTCTATGTTACGTAGATTTTATGAATTATGAATAAGGTCCCATCATTTTAAAGTTGAAATGGCTCTGTAAGTTCTATGCTAACAGTTTCTTCTCTCACACTTCTCGCTTGCGGAACTCTCTTCCGGCTTTTTGTTTCCCAGTCAAATTTGATCGACAAAAATGTCAATTCAATGTCAATCGTTATCTTCCGTCTTCCAAAATCTTGTTCTTTTATTGTCCTCTCTCCTTTAATGGTAGTGTTTCTCATATCCTCTAACACGAATTATTCCCTTGCGTCTTCGTGGCTTTAGTTCTTTGCTTGGGGTGAAATGATTTTAAAAAAATGTAACAATGGTGTTGTCTTGCGTATCGTTTCTGGATTATAGCAGTCTACCGATAATGCTTCTCAAAACTGCATTCACAGACGCAATCAACGTCGAGTTTCTTTTACTCGTTTTATTTCAGTGGAGGACATAATAGGCATCGTCTCTTGGAGGAACCGAGAGGGAGTTGAAGATAAAGAGGACAGATGTTAACAGGTCGGTCCAGAAAGTGGATTGTCTCCAGCTTAAAACACTACGCATAAATATCTATATTACGAAAAGCTCTTGTCTTCTTTACTATCGCAACCGTATTATCGTTTTTCGCATTTTGTTTTTTTTTGTTTTTGGGGTTTTTTTCAGTATTATAAGAAAATGACAATCCTTTACTGTCAGGATTATGTGTCCACGAGGTTCAAATAACCCCAACTCTGTTCGAGTCCTCAAAGTTCTGACCAGTACGGTAGGATTTAAAAACTTTTGTTTGGACTATGTATTCTATAAAAAAAAAATTTCAGCGCGTTTCTTTCGAACGAACTCCCGTCATGGAATTTCGAATTCATTTATATTCATAAATTCTTATCAAAAATTTTAAATTGCAATAATAGAATCCATGAACAACGAGGGTACTAAAAATTCTCAGCCTGGCAACGAAATGGTTTTAAAATTTTTTAGCTAGATATGATTTCTCTTGGTGAGTGCAATTTTCAGCACCCTGTCGTATTAATTTAGCTATGGCAAATCTAGCAGAAAACTTAAGCAGAACATTTTGAACTAATATTTCTTCAGTAGCTGCTATAAGACAAAATTAAATGCATTAAATTTATTGGTGTTTTAATGTTATTGTTTTTGGTTTTTTTTTTTTGCACTGAACGATTCGAATTTCGTTTCCGCTTGCTTGTGATGTCATGAAGACAAAGAATGGAAGAACTTCTGGTTGCAGAAAAACTGGTGTCTGTAATGGAAGATGTCTTGAACAGGCCCAGTTTTACCAAGGAAAGCCATTAAAACTTATTGCCTGCTATTGGAAGGTGCAGACAAAAATACCGCACCTTCTTAAAAAACCGTTTGTGTTTGACAGAATTGTATGTATGTTTCAGGTTGAGAAGATTTTTCTTTTTTATATCGAAATAATGAAATGTGCACTAAAGGCGGATATGCGAATGACGTAACGATTTTCGGTGTTGAAATGGAATCGGCAGGTTGAGTTCTCTTCTCCTATATGGAAGTGAATGATGGACAGTCTCCTCAAAGATGAAGAGACTTGTAGCAACAGAAATATCATTCTACAGAAGGATGCTGGGGATAACATGGACAGAGTTAATAAAAACAAGAGTAAAAAAACATGAGGAACCTATATCATGATCAGTTTAACGAGCTGTTCTATTAAATTGTTTATTCTAATTAATCAGTTTCAATCTGTTTCATTAATCACTATTAATCAGTATTAATCAGTATTATCTGTTTCATAAATTAATCATAATTAATCATAATTAATCAGTATTATCGGCTTTATTAATCAGTATTAATCAGCATTAATCAATATTATCTGTCTAATTAATCAGTATTAATCAGTATTAATCAGTATTATCTGTTTCATTAATCAGTATTAATCAGTATTATCTGTTTAATTAATCAGTATTAATCAGTATTATCTGTTTCATTAATCAGTATTAATCAGTATTATCTGTTTCATAAAATATATCCTGATGTAGATTTTGCTTAAAAGATAAAATGGCTTAGATAAGGTCAGGATCTAATGAAATACTTTATTTTAAACATTGCTTTCGAATAATTCTTAATTTAACATATATATATATACAAGGTGTCCATAAAGTTCGTGTGCACTTTTTAAAAAATTATAAATTTATTTGTATTTGCGATAGAAATAATTTGTAAAAAGGATTAGAAAGAAGTAAACCTATATTTTTTAAGGTTTTATTGAAATTTTATTTAAGTTTCCACATGTCCTCCATCATTAGCAATACAAAGGGTAATACGATTTTGCAGTTCACGGAAAACATTTGCCAACTGATTTACAGTAATGCCTGAAATTACATTAGTTATTTTAGCTATACTTAAAACTTGGTACATTAAAGTTTATAACATTTTTTACAGATTATTTCTATCGCAAATACAAATAAAGTTATAAATTTTTTAAAGTGAACACGAACTTTATGGACCCCTTGTATATATATATATATATATATATATATATATATATATATATATATATATATATATATATATATATATATATTTAAATCATATCAACTCATTCAAGGTAATAAAGCCTCTAAGATACAATGTGAAGTAATAAGAAAAAGAGAAACATTAATAAAGAGCGGGAACAATAGAAGAAGTGTAATGAAAAAAACACCAAATAACGATTGACATTGCATGTAAATTTTTGAAGAACAAAGTTGGTTGGAAAGCATGGAGCCGGAAGATTTTTCCACAAGCAAGAAGTGCAAGAAAAGTGACTGTTAGCAAATAACGTATATCTAACCAATTCAACTGTGAATTGATGAGACCTTGCCGCCAATCCAGCTCTGAACTTAAATTCATAAAGCCTAGGAACGTTAGCGAAGAGTTCTTCCGAACAATTGCCATAAAAGTATTTATTAAAAAAAACAAAAAAAACACAGTGAAACTACATTAGGGCGGCGGGAATGTGGCTGAAGCAGAGACGACAGCTCAGGGCTAATATAATTATTGACCCTTTGGATTTGATCAAGAATATAAACAGCAGCACTGTACCATATGTGACAGCAATATTAAAAGCGTGGATGAATAGTAGACTTATAACTATGTAACATAGATTCAGAAGGAAAATTTGTCTAGCACGACACAGTGAACCAAATTTCTTATCATCAGACCTAGCAATGGATTCAATATATTCGTTCCACTTCTTGACAAACGAGAATGTTAAAGTTTTGGAGGCGGTAAAATTAAAAGTCATTCCTTGCCCCAGTTAACAACTAACTGTAAATTTATTTTTTTAGAGCAGCTAAAAATCTGGCCTTATCGAAATGATCAGACTTAGTATCGAGACGGGGGTAAATGGTTATGTCATCAGCATAGATATCAAGTTGAGATCTGATGTCATCAAGAAGGTCATTGGTGAAAATTCAGAACAAAGCCGGTCCAAAGATGGAACCCTAGCAGTAATAGTAGAAGTGTTGCCGTTCAGGACAACGTTTATTTCGCGATTTGATATGAAAGATTGAATCAGTTCAAATATTCGTCCAGAAATAACATAAAGCTTCAATTTGTGAAGAACGGTATGTCAAATTATGTCAAAAGCTTTCGAGATGTCCAAAGCAACAGCCCGAGCTTCTTCTGTCTTATCGAAAGCTTCATAGACACTTTCAGCAATTGTCGTTGGTACATCATCAGTTGAGCTAGTGAAGTGAAAGTCCTATTTCTTGTCTGCGATGTGAGATTCTTAACCAATTCAGAATTGATTAGGGCGTATAGTAGTTTGCCAAAAAGAGGAAAAGACTAATCGGCCAATAGCTCGAAGGGTCATACGGTTCAACTGAGTTCTTAAATACTTGGATAACAGAGGAGGATTTCCAACAGGCAAGAAAGCATGAGAGATGAGGGCATTTATTGCACAATACAGAGAGAACAGGAACCAGTTCAGGAGCACGTTTCTTAAGGACGATTACAGGGATACAATCAGGTCCACATGTTTCATATATATATATATATATATATATATATATATATATATATATATATATATATATATATATATATATAGTTATACTCGTTTGGAAAAACCTTAGGTGTTTTGGCTTGTAAATGAACAAACCAATGCTCAAGGGAAAATAATGGATAAAAAAAGTAAGAACTAAGAACATGAAATTGAGGCGAAAACAATCGTCCAGAATCCAAGCTCAGAGTCCAAAGAAAAAACCGTCCAACACGAGTAAAGAAAAAGTAATTATGTAAAGTGCTCAATACACTAAGCAGAGCAAACCTAAATATGAATCTAAAGAACCAGGTAAAGCTACCTGGGTTTCATCTACACGGATCGTTTACACATTTACACGAGGCCAGTTTACTCTGTCGAAACGTGTAGGTGAAACCTAGGTAGGTTTACCTGGCTCTTTAGGTTCTTATATATATATATATATATATATATATATATATATATATATATATATATTTCATTTTCATCCACAGACAGACTGTTTCGCTGTATCACAGCTCTTCAGTGTGGCTAGACGTCCGGTTGCCTTTAGCTAGGATCGAAACCCGACTGAATTGACGTCAGTCGGGAATTCTACCACTAAGCCGTCAGCGAACGGCAGGAGGTGAATTTTAGCGTATTTATTTTTAGATAAACACACAGGACCGACAGGACTCAATTCTCTTTTGCCGAAGAGT
This sequence comes from Acanthosepion esculentum, assembly GCA_964036315.1. Taxonomy (NCBI): domain Eukaryota; kingdom Metazoa; phylum Mollusca; class Cephalopoda; order Sepiida; family Sepiidae; genus Acanthosepion; species Acanthosepion esculentum. The sequence goes on along the minus strand of OZ038492.1, from coordinate 14,810,542 downwards.
CACGCTATATTAGCTTTAATAGTCACTGTTTACAAACCCACACTTCCTTCCCCAGAGAGCTCAACCGAAATTAATTTTTCAGGAGCCTATATTCAATTTAAATGTTATTTTAATCGATACTAATATTTGTGTAGATGTTCCGTTTATTTATTAAACGAGATATTTATTTATTTTCGTCTACCGGCCTGAATATTCGAAAAATCATATTGCAAAAGAAATATGCTCCCTCCTGCAGAATTCGAATCCCAGCTTTGCAGGAGAAACTGCCGTTAGATCCAACGTCATTATACTGACTCAGCTACGAAGGACTTCTGTCGGTGAAAGAAACTCGGAATAGTGCCTTTAAATTCCTCCAGTCATAGATTCACGAAATGTTCATATCTGCTCAGTTTTGTATACAAAGGTAAACGAAACGATTTCTAAAGAAGTAACTTTTTTTTTTAATCTTATTAATCCGACAGATTTTATCACTTCAAATATCAGGCCGGTAGGAATAGTGTATATATATATATATATATATATATATATATATATATATATATATATATATATATATATATATATATATATATATATATATATATATATATATATATATATAAACAGTATTCTTTCTCATTCAAGTTTAAATCATATATACGTCTGGCGATATTTGTGCGTGCGACTGATATGAAAAATACGTGAAACTCATTTGAATGTTAGAAATTCTTATTTTCTTGTGGTTTCGCCGCTCATTTTACGTGACCATTATCAAACCGTAACTGGAAAAAAAATAAGGAGACGCCGTTACCATGTCAACCATACAGAGGAAATATATTAGATAGATAGCTAGATAGATAGATAGATAGATAGATAGATAGATAGATAGATAGATAGATAGATATTAAAGATGCTGAATTGTCCCATGAATTTCACTTCTTATCACACAGTAAGCTTCTATCTGGAGTGGCTCTTGTTCCTTGCATTGAATGAACATTAACATATAAAAACCTGAAAGTAATGGAATTTAGATAGATAGATAGATAGATAGATAGATAGATAGATAGATCTAAACAATCTTCGACACTTAAATACTCAGGACTTGGATGAGATTAAAAAATCGATTGAATGAGCAGTAGATAGATAGATAGATAGATAGATAGATATGAACACACTGGATAGAGAAATGAATGAAGAAAGAAGAAAACTTCGATTGTTTTTCTGGCATTTTTGTTTTTTGTTTTTGTTTTTTTTGTGGCTTGTCTCGACCAATTCTTTCCCTAAATGATCCATGGCTGATGCAAGAACTATTGAACAGTGTGGAGGCGGCAATATGGCCTTTCTTTACCCACATCTAATTACGACATTTTCAAACATTCCCATTTCATGGCAGACAAATTTCTTCCGTCACTTTTTCATTGTTTCTTTTCTTCTGTTTTTCTTCATTTTTTATTTTTCATTTTATTTCCATATCTTCATTCGTTTGAATTTGATAAAATATTCCTTTTGCTAATCTCTTTCTAGAATTCAGTTATGTCGGCATTAAATACAAACCGGCGGCATTTATTCTTTTCTCTTCGGCCAAGCGACTTTACACGATCTATAAACCTCCTGAAGGCGCCATGTACTAACATTTGTTTTACCAAAACTAATGCAAAAGATTTGTAAAGGTAATAACCAGCACATGGGTTCGATCTTCACTGGAAGATCCTATCTGGTTTTATTATTTAATATTAGGCCAGTCCTATAAGACCGCTTTTGACGCCTGCTGTTAAGTAATAGCTAGTGAGTAAATTTGTCAAAAAGACCATATCAAGTAAGTTCGAATCTTGCAAATTGTTAAATTTTTTTAGCCTTGTGCCAAATTATTTTTCGTTTGCTAAAAATCTTCCTTTGATATACTCTTAAACGACATAGATTGTTGCGATCAGCTTGTCTCTCTGTAATGACTGACATCAAAGGAATTATAGTTAAGGTTTGAAAGGTGCTGTTGTCGGAGTTATCTCCTCCTTATTTTCCTAATAGTCACCAGGGGTCGCTCTTCCTACACTATAAATACTGGGCGACTTCTTGCCTCATTCTCTTTTGCACTTTGCATTTCAGCGGACACATTTAAAAAGATCCGCCTTTTCGCCCACTTGTGAGAAAACGCCATGAGCATTACACGCACATACACGTACGTACGAACATTCACCAAAATACAAACTCTTTACGCTCACACACAAACACAATTGTTGATGTCTTTGTCACTTGTAAATTTGTTGTTTAATACATATATTTGTTGATATATATATATATATATATATATATATATATATATATATATAGAAAGAAAGAACAGTGAGATATATAATCTGGTGTTCTTGTTATTTTTTTATTTTTACAAAACAGTGCAAAAAGAGTAGAGGCTCACACCTTGTTTCTTGTTTAGGAAGGGGTTCCCGGAACTCTCCCTTCCTATCTCTCTGGCCTCTGTACTAGAGCTGCTGTGTTTCTCCCGTGATGTGTGCAGTCTGTGGCAATGCCTCTTCATTCTAAGGGTACACGGTTGACAGTTTTCCGGTTGCTGTTTCCGACTGGTAGTTAGGAGCCCTAACTCTTCCGTAGCGTCTTGAGCGGCGACCCTGATCAACAGTGGTATAATACCGGGGTGTCTGTAGTGCCATGTCACGCATGGATAGGTGTCCCTGCATTCACCTCCGGTGGGCAACCCTGAGGCTACATTATGTTGCAGGCTGCGCCAATCTTCCTCTGCTTCAGGCTTTCTATATTTTTTTGCTACCATAATTACACATGACAACTAACAACGATCCAAAAAGAAAACCTAAACCAGCCCTTAAAAAATCACCTAAACCCTTTAACATTTCATTTTCTAACATCCGTGACATTAGAACCAACTTCTGCAGTGTGGAATCTTTCCTCGTTGCGAACTGCCCGGATATACTGGCTCTCTGTGAGACCAACCTTGACTCGTCTATCTACTCCTCAGACTTCTTGATCCCCGGCTACCTTCATCTCCTTAGAAAAGACTCTCAAACCCATATGCATGTCCTTGGTGTTTACGTCAAGGACCATCCCCCGTTGGCTAGAGAGCTGTCTCTTGAATCTCCAGACCATTCGTATATGTGTCTCCGGCTATCTCTTCTCAATGCTGTAAGCTACCTCTTCTTCCTTTATTGCTCTCCATCCTCCCAAGACTGTGGTGTATTCGAATGCATTTCTGACAGCATTGACAAGGCTCTCTCTCTTCATCCGTTTGCTCGCATGTTCGTGTTTGGTGATTTTAACGCCCATCATACTACGTGGCTTAAAAACGCTACTACTGACCTTGAAGGCATACAAACCCTTAATTTTTCAGTTTCTCAATCCCTCACGCAAATAGTTGACTTCCCCGCACGTTTTTTCCTACAACCTGGACGGTAAGGTTTCTCTTCTCGATCTATGTTTTACCTCCATCCCCGAGTCCTGTAGCGCCACGCATCTCTGCCCCCTTGGTAACTCCGACCATGCTGTAGTGTCTGTCAACATCTCCTTCAACTCCACCCCCTGCAAAAAACCATCGTTCTGCTATCAACAAGCAGACTGGGACTCGTTTCGAGATTTCCTTCACGATGTCCGGTGGGACGTTGTCTTCACGCTCCCCATTCAAGAATGTGCTTCCGAGGTCTCCTCCTGGGTTAAAGCTGGAATCGAGGCTTTCATCCCCTCAAGGAAATATATGGTCAAATTGCGCTCCTCCCCGTTGTTCTCCGCTGCTTGCTCAGCTGCCATTTCCCATAGGAATCACTTCTTCCACCTATATCGTAGCGACACGTCTGATTGCAATATACGTCTCTTTGTCTCTGCCCGTAACGAGTGTAAGCGTGTCCTCAATGAAGCAAAATCACTATTTGCTGCTCGAATGAAAGAACGTATTGCATCTCGCAAATTTAGATCCAAGGATTATTGGCGTCTCTGCAAGAGCGTACAAACCCTCTATATCTCCTTTGTTCAACCAGTTTGAGGTCCTGACCTCTTCTGCCGACAAGGCTGAATGCCAAAAATGTAAACTCATCAGAAGAATTGTCATAAAAATATTTTTTCCGAAAATGCACATGGAAGGTATATTATTGCGGTGGCAAGGTAAGTGAGGTCAAGATACCAGGTCAGAACCAATAATATTGCAGATTTTCCTTTTGACTTTTTTTCAGAAGCTTTCTAGATACATGAAAAGCTTACATATTTCTACATTGCCTTTCAATTATATAAATCCCATTGAAACACTGGTTCTCGTACGATCACCGAAGTTAAGCAACGTCGAGCCTGGTCAGTACCTAGATGGGTGACCACTTGGGAATACCAGGTGCTGTAAGCTTCGATGTGCGGGTGGATAATGGCTCGGAATTGTTAATCGGAGAGCCGAGTTCCAATTCTAGTTGGGTTCGTTATATTTTCTTACGTGCAAATAGCTTTAAGAAAGGCATGAATCCAATTCTTCTTCCCCCAGCTATGGATTAATTAGTAAGACTTATGTCACTAAATCATTATCATCTCCCCCAAAAAGCATTCTTACAACATAAAAATATTTTCTGGCTTTAAATAACCTATAAAAGGCTGATAAGCGGTAAAAATAGAATCAATCAATTATATAAAATTAATAATTTATCTGAAAATAAAATGTTTATCGGGCGGTTTTCTTGTAAATTTCGTAAGTTACTATGATGCAAAAATTCTCAGGTCTAGTTTAGTCTAATGTTAGAGAAATCTTAGAAGTGCCTTTAATCTTTACTCGATACGTTATTGCTTATGATTACGTACTTTTTAAGATGTTTTTTAACCGTAATTTTGCTTAAGTTAGTAAAAATTTCTGGTTGAAAATAAAATTTAGATTTGACCCAATTTTAATGTCTAGCCAAAATCGTGCAATGTATTTCCGATCAATACTCAATAAAAAAAATCATCTGACACAACGATTGGATGCCAATGGGAAAATAATGTCTGGTTTCACACCAACACAAATGGCGGCAAACAGTAATACGCACGTATGGAAAAAAAAAGCTGAAATGATTTTTAAGATAGGGAATACGAAAAATAAATAAAGACAAGATTGACAAAAAAGAATGCCGATCGGCTGAGATAGTTGGACATTGTTTATCTAGTATTGGAAAATGTTTAGGCTAATTTGCTTTAGTTAAAAGACATATCAATCTTTGTTGGATTATTTAATATTTCATTATGTGTATTATAGGAGAAAAATCACAATTAAACGACAAGTAGGCGTAAGAAGGGTTTACACAAAAGAATTCCTACACAATTTTTTAAAAAAAATGTCACATTGATTGCAGAAAATTAGTCGTGAGTTGCTAGAGTAAATTTTTAGAATAAATTACTGAATGAAAAAGTTAGATACGAGGGTAGGGCTGAGGTCAGGGTTACGGTTGTTTCTTTCCAGGTACGAGGGTAGGGCTGAAAAGTTCATAGGCTGAATATGAAAGAGTGATGCTAGAGCTGCGGAATCTTGCATGCATTCATTTCAACTCTTCTTTTTTTTATTAATAACTGCGTCGATTCTTTCCAGGTAAACTAACATCTCACTGTTCGAAGAAAACTTCAAAAGTAACTACGAGGGACTTATCTTCAAAATGGACAAAATTTGACATCGTGGTGTTACCAAGTACCTGCAGAAAAAGGCTTTAGCCCCCAACGACATTCATGCTGACATCGTTGCTACATTAAAGCTTCATCAGCAGATCAAAAGTGGGCAGCTGAATTTAGATGACTATCCATCATCTGCTCCAAAGAAGGCCGAGATCGCTTCATCTGCAGAGAAGGTGATGGTCTCGGTTTTTTTTTGGTGGGGGGGATGCAAAAGGCATTATGTTTATTGACTATCTCCAAAAGGGCCACGCCATCAGTGGAGAGTACAATGTCAACTTGCTTAGACAGTCACGAAAGGCTATAAAGACTAAACGTCCAGGAAAATTGACGAAAGTGGCCTTGTTTTATGATGACAATGCTCCAGCACACAAGTCTTTGGTTTGAATGGCTGCTGTGGGTTGTTGTCGTTTTGAACTGGTTGGTCACCCCCACCACACACACTAATTCTCCTGATGAATAGGAAATATGAAAAAAAAACACTTGAGTTGGAACCAGTATCGCAGAGATGATGACGTCATATCTCCTGTCGATGACTTTCTTGGACAACAGGATGAAAGCTTCTTGACCAATGGGATCCAAGCACTGCAACACCAAATGGAAGAGGTGTGTGAACTAGGATAAAAAATAAACCTCATTTGGTCACATTCCATGAGAGTATCTTGGTCAGCCTATGAACTTTTCAGCCTACACTCGTAAATAAAAGATATTCTCAAAAAATACTGCAAACTCTTTCATCAACCTAATAAGTCTAACAACTGCTCAATTCAGCTGACAGTTAGTGTAAGGTCGTCGAAAGCCGTGGAACATACGAGCATGAGTCAATAATTACCCACACTTTTGCCATAATACATATTTAGGTTTGGCACATTGTCTTCTGCTCATGCGTCCTTTATAGTTAGTACTATTGTCGCCACGTGATCGAAATTTGAGCTTGATCGAGCCATTACAGTGTAAACATGGCCAGTGCGCTAGCAGTGTGCATTAAGGAGGAACAAAGAGCAAAATCTCGTCAGATACGTGACCCAGTCTGTCTTGCCATCGATATTCCCTGCGAGAGTTACATTTTCCAACCTCTACTTCCTCATTATGCGTTTAAAAATGTCTCTTCTGATTCTGACGATAAGTGTTCTTTTTGTGACTATTTTCTTGAAGACTTCCACGTTGATTTTAGCTTCGTCCATGGAACCCAGTATCCTTCTGTAGAACCACCTTTTTGTTTCCTCCAATTCCCTTTTCATCTGTGTTGTGATTGCCCCCCCCCCCAATCCACTGCATTTAATATTACCTATCAGTTTCACAATTCTTGTTTTGTTTCTAACAAAAACTTCCTGTTTCTAAATCCTTTCTTTTAGAAAGCATCTTTCACTAAAGCAATGCCAGTTCGGACATCGATGTCGCATTTGCCATCATCTGTTGTAACACATCCCAGACGTTTAAACGTCTGTATAGAAATAGTTGGTTTTATTTACCACTCTAGTAACTACCTGGCCCACTCATGCTATCCTGTCGCGTTACAAGAGCCAAATTAGACTGAAAATGATTCACTGCTGCCATATGGGGACATGAGCTGCCCAGACTGCAGTTTTTAGTCTCGACAGAGTCCAAAAGCGTCTCTGCGTCCATGTGCATGACGAATTATTTTATATGCCCTTTTTCATAGGTGAAATGTCACAAGCCACTCGTTGTTTTGTCGCTATTTCCATGCAAAGACTTCAGCCTTAGCTGTATTCTTTACTTCCAGTGGTTCTTGCCTTCACAGCTAAGATCCTCTATGCCACACACATTGTAGCGAACTACGATCATTCTCTTCGTATTCCATTCAGATGTATGTTCCATTCAAGCAGCCTTTTACCCACGAACCGCCACTTCCTGGTACCGACTCCCAAGAGGATTGATTCCCAGATCAATACAAACTTAACCTGTTCAAGTCTAGGCTTAACCGTTCTCTTCCCCACATATATTCATAAACTGAGGGTCACCTCGAGGCGGTGTAATTGTTAGCTTGTCTCGCTAGAACACTTACGACTGATTAATGAGTTAGATCCTCACTGGGTGCCCCATAATTTCAGCCTTGTCACATCTAAACTACGCCTAGAATATCATTTAGGCAATTTGACGTGGTGTAATGGTTAGCAAGCTTGTCTCGCTAGAACAATTACGACTGAGTAGTGAGTTAGATCCTCACTGGGTGCCCCATACTTTCAACCTTTTGCCACATCTAAGCAATGCTTGGAAAGTCACTATATTCATAAAAGCTTGTCTCTTACACTTTATCTTCTATCTCGAGTGGCTCTTGAATAGCGTGAACATCATTGTAAAATAATTTGTTTGATGTTAATATTCTTCAATTCGTTGTTCGTATCTTGAAAGAAAAAACTTTTATCTGAAGGAGAACAAAAGTCAAAGAGTAATAATAATGTTATGTATTTATATTATGGCTGCTTGAAAAGTTGGTTCACTGTGTTGTAGCGGAGTGTTTGTTTTTCAAGCCAGAATCCATCTTGCACGTTTATAAATCTATGATTTGTTAGTGAAAGGAATATTTATTGATTTATTGATTGACTGATATGTTTTTTTTACGGCTTTTATGGTCCGGTTCACACTCATCCCCATTCTTTTGAACATGAGTAGAGGCTTATCCCGTGTTTCCTGTTTAGAACTGGTTTTCCGGGTTCTTCTAAAGTCTTTTCATTCTCTTTCACTTCCGGTGAGCCTTGCGTCTTAGTGGCATTATCTCCTTGCTTGGGGTGGTGCCTCTTAAACTGGAACTCTCTACCTCGAGACTCTCTTGAGTCTTGTACAGAGTCAACACCATTGTGGAAAAAATCAACCTTTTTTAGGTTATTTAAAACCGGAAAATAGTTTTAGGTTGTAAGAATATTTTGTCGATCATAATGATTTACTGATACAAGCCATACTATTTAATCCATAGCCGGAGGGATATGAGGCGAATTCATACCTTTCCTAAGGTATTTGCGTGTAAGTGAATGTAACGAAACTCCTTCAAATTGGAACTCGTCTCTCCGAGTATCTACCAGCGGTAACCCATATAGGTACTGATGAGGCTCGACGTTGCTTAACCATTAAATACTGCTGCCACACTGGGCTGGTGCTCTTAATATATATCTCGACATTCTGGACAAAATCCAAAGAAGGGTCTGTAATATTATACGTTTTGACGTGTCATCTCGGCTTTATTCACCCCCACCGTCTTAATATCTTCTCTGTGTCTTTTTTATTCGTGGCAATGGTTCTAGTGAGTTTTTCTTTTTGGTACCTCAACCACCTTAATTTAAGCGTAATACTAGATTGGCAGTTAGGTCTCATCATTTTACTGTTGAAATAGATGTAGCCATGAAGAACTTACTCTAATAGTTTCTTCTCTCGTACATCTTGCCTGTGGAACTCTGTTCCGACTTCTTGCTTTCCGGTCAACTCCGGTCTTCAAAACTTTAAATGCAACATCAATCGCCATCCTCGGTCTTTCTGAATCATGCGCTTCTCCTTTTCCTTCTAACTCAATAGCCACTTGCGTATTTGGATCATTAACGTCTTGGTTGGGGCGGAGGGAAATGATTAAAAACAAACATGAATAAAAGAGCTTGACAAATATGAGTTCAGCCAAGAAAATATAGCGTCTTCCCCAGATGGGTCACATTCAGATTATTATGAAACAATCGGGTTAAAAGAGGGATCGTTCTTTTGTAAGGGAATACACAGTTTAGGTTATAAGGAGTCATAATGTCATAGAGTGCCCGGAAAAGCAATTTGGCCATTGAATATATGGAAGCTATGAATAAAAACTTGTCAAAAATACTGGACGTTATAAGATAAAATACAAAACTGTCCTTCGTTTCCTAAAGGAAAATAATTTGATGCCTGATCAATGAGGCTATGTATTTATACATTATAGTCCAAAGGTTCGGTGGCCACTCTCTGAATTTAATAATTTGTAAGTTTCATGCCTTCTTTGGTTTAATTAACTTCTACTAAGCAGGGAGGCTAAAACTATCCGATTCATACTCCTTCCAGATCTTTTGAACAGGAGCAGAGGTTTATCCCGTGTTTCCTGTTTAGAATTGGTTTTCCGAGTTTTCTAAAGTCTGTTCCTTTGCTTTATCGTCCTGTGTAAGACGATAAACTACATCCAGCAGCAAGGCCTCTCATCAGGAGGTTTTGAGGAGCGTGGAACCACCTCTTAATGGCTTGTGTTCCCAGGTCCACCCTGACCGAGGATGGTAGCACCTGTTAGGGTCCCAGCTACGGGCAAATAGTTAACTATTGCCAGCAATACTTTTTTGAAAAATATTATTATCAGTAATAAAATTTTGAAGGAAAAATATTACCAGAAAGATTTTTGGCGAAACAAAATATTACCAGCAATAAAAAATGTCGGCATTAAATAACCCATTGAGGTTGATATACCGTAAAACAAAATAAACCAAACCAATCTAAACCAAAGAATACATATTCTATTCATACGAATCTATGCTAAAAATGTTGTCGGCATTAAATAACCCATTGAGGTTGATATGCCGTAAAACAAAATAAACCAAATCAAACTAAACGAAAGAATACATATTCTATTCATACGAATCTATGCTAAAAATGTTGTCGGCATTAAATAACCCATTGAGGTTGATATGCCGTAAAACAAAATAAACCAAACCAATCTAAACCAAAGAATACATATTCTATTCATACGAATCTATGCTAAAAATGTTGTCGGCATTAAATAACCCATTGAGGTTGATATGCCGTAAAACAAAATAAACCAAACCAATCTAAACCAAAGAATACATATTCTATTCATACGAATCTATGCTAAAAATGTTGTCGGCATTAAATAACCCATTGAGGTTGATATGCCGTAAAACAAAATAAACCAAACCAATCTAAACCAAAGAATACATATTCTATTCATACGAATCTATGCTAAAAATGTTGTCGGCATTAAATAACCCATTGAGGTTGATATGCCGTAAAACAAAATAAACCAAACCAATCTAAACCAAAGAATACATATTCTATTCATACGAATCTATGCTAAAAATGTTGTCGGCATTAAATAACCCATTGAGGTTGATATGCCGTAAAACAAAATAAACCAATCCAAACCTTGCTGACATTATTTCGTTATATGCCGTTAGGGCATAACATCCAATTATTTTAGAGTGGGAGTATTTTTTTTTCTACTGTGAGGTTAACCCTGTACAAGGCCCGGGAAATGGTTACCGAGTAAAAGGCACAGTTAGTGCGGATATGTGGTGAAGATAACGGGTTACACTAGACTTACACAGGTTAAGTTTGTAGTGATCGAGAAACCATCCTCTTTGGAGTTGGTTCCACAGAGCAGAGGTACGCGGGAAGAAGCTAAAATCCGCCAGCTCTGAGATTGCCATTAGCCAGCAAGTTATGTTAGACAAAAAGAGCTTTGTGCAGTAATCGGTTAATTTCGTTATTATTATTACACATTTTGAACATATGATAAAACACTTCCCGAAGATGAAGTCCCTCTGGCCTGTAATGAGGTATTAAATTAGTTTTGAAAACGGCGCGAATCCTTCAGTTTTTCGATGATACTTCTAATACAGAGAGTGGTCCAAAATATGTCACCTATAGTATATGAATGAAACATTTTGCCAAAACCTATGAAGGCTTTAAGGAAAGCGAGAAGAAAGGGTTAAACATCAACTGCAAGGAGACAGAATGCATGGTTGTTAGCAAAAAGATGAGTACAGAAATATGCAAACAGGAGATACGAAAATCAGAAAAGTATTTTAACAAAATCTAAATATCTTAGAAGTGTTAGAACAGAGGACGTAGAATGCAACACTGAAATCCAAAGGCGCATTGGGATAGCGAAAGATGCCTTGCAAAAGCTAAGCAGATTATTAGCTAACAGAATACTACCTTAGAAACAAAGCTAAGAGTACTAAACTGTCCTCTTATATAGCAGTGAATGCTGGACAATGTCCACAAAGATGGCGGAGGGACTTGAAGCAGCAGAAATGTGGTTCTACAGAAGGATGCTGAGGATAGCATGCACTGAATATGTGAGCAACGACAAATTTTAAGAGAAAATGGAAACAAAGCTAAACTTAAAATCAGAAAGTGAGAGTTGAAATTTCTAGTGCACATAATGAGGAAAGTGGGTTCGGAAAATCTGGTACACACAGGACAGATTAAATGTAAGAGGGAGAGAGGAAAACAATGTAAAAGTATTGTGAGCTTGAGTAAATGGATGGCGAACGAGGTTTAGGAGAGATAGTAAACAGACAAAGTTATTAAGAGCTACAAAGACAGGAAATTGTGGAGAGCCATTATCACCAGTATCCTGAAGAGACACGGCACATAAAAGAAGAATGAGCTTGGGTAAATGGATGGCGTAAAAATGTCTGGGAGAGATAATAAACGGACAAATTTATTAAGAGCTACAAAGACAGGAAATTGTGGAGAGCCATAATCACCTACTTCCTGAAGGGACACGACACATAAAGAATATGATTGAATACATAGAGTAAGATCATAGAAATTCTGTGAAAACATTTTGATAGTTGTATATGATGCTAAGAATCTGTCCCAGATATTTTCTCGGAAATACCGGCAACCTTTGCGTCAACAGAATTGTGCAAAAATGATGCATAAGTTCAATTTTTGACAATTCGTCGTAAACAAGTATTTCTCCGGAAATCAGTTTTTTGTTCAATTGAAGAAACAAGATCGCAAAACATCCAGATATTTTCTTATCGTTAACTTGTCTTTTTAAGATTCTATGTCCATTGATTTTTCTCCCCCCCCCCCCAAATTAATTTATTGCAAATAAGTAAATCGTGACGATGAAGGTGGTTTGAATATCAGGGACACGGTTAACGGATCAAAAGTAATGATTTTATTTCCAACGCTGAAGTTTTAAACACGATTCCATGTTCAAGGACAAGCAGTTTCGCGAGTCAATATCCCTGCTGCTGGGGACGTATTTATACGTCATTCTGAAATTTACTTTTGCCTGTTGTCGACGTATATATTTGTTGCAATGATATATCCCTTAATTAAACATATTCATTACTATCGACGTATATCCCGTTAATTGTGGCGTACAAATCGACCTGGTGTACAAGTCGATCTCAAGATTTTTAGCTCTAAACTCTGAATTAGGCCTATACCGACCGTATAGGTCGACCCCAAACATAGATGATGAACGGCAAGATTTTCAAGGATTTTAAAGTTTTACGGTTTTATTGTGAATAAAATAACCTTGGCGTTAAAATTTATAAAATACTGTATGTATGTGTTACAGTAATGTTTTTAAAATTAGAGTTAAGATTTTAATCAAGACTGAAATGTGGTAACTTTCAAGTAACTTTTTAAAATAATCTTGTACCATAATTGCACAGATTTTACGGTGAAATTAAATTAATTATGATTTTATATGAAATTGTACAGATGTTACTCACGCCATACCTACTTGATTGAATGTCTGCCTGAGCTAAACAGCGCTTCGGTAAGTGCATCAGCAGCTGGACGCAATGTGTGTTCTAGCGTTAATAGAATACTGAATTTATGTTGCTATTTTATTATTATTTTATATTAATTTCTGTGTTAATATGACAAATATGTTCACCAAACAAGTCTTAGTGCGATATATTTGTAGCAGTCTGCTGGAGTTATGGTAAGTGGTATACAGTAATTTTACGAATGCTGTTCCATTTGTTTACAACTCCGTAGTAAAGGTTTGCATTTTATACCCACCGTATAAGTCGATCCCTAGTTTTCGAAATATTTTTTAGGCTTCAAACTCAATTTGTATGCCGCAATTTACGGTGTACGTTTTTGACGTATTTATACGTATTTTCCCGGTTGCGTGTGTGCGCATGCGCTCAGCAGTGTATAGAGCGGAATAAAGAAACCCGGGCCTCGAAATAACTGTAACAGCTTTTATTCATGGTCGAAAGAGTGTGCAAAATAGTTGTCCTTTGCGGAAAAACGTTGGGGGTCTCCTAGATAACAAAGCTCTTCCCTTGAGTAGATATTTCGGTGACAGATTTCTCCGCTTGACCCCTCCTGCAGCAAGGGTTGTGAGCGGTTTTTCCTTGGAATAGGTGTCTCGAAGGGAGATTTCTCCGCTTGTTCCCATTCATATATATATATATATATATATATATATATGAATGCATATATATATATATATATATATATATATATATATATATATATATATATATATGAATGCATATATATATATATATATATATATATATATATATATATATATATATATATATATGAATGCACAGATAGTCTAGCGGTTGTTGGCGGGGAAAATGAAATCTCCAAAACGAGTTCATATTCCGATTGATCCTGTTTCTTTCACAATCTCAACCTCTTCAATATTAAGCCCGGAACTTTTCTACAACATACCTAGTTACCTCCCCTTAAACGGTGTCTGTCAACCAGCGATGACACAGCGTTCGTGACTCCACATATAAAAATGGTAATCTTCAGATGACCACAACAGTTTTTGTCTTACACAACCATGAACACTACTCTATATTTAACAATACCCTGATGATGACATTATGTTATGTCGAAACTACTCCGAATAAATTCAAAATGATCCAGCACGGTGATCTCCTCTCGTCTTTTAACAACAACACAAAAAAGACTATTCGCGAATATGAAAGGATCTTATCGAAAATAAGTAGACAGAACGTGTCTAAATTATTTAACGAAACCTGCCTGAGTGTATATATATATATGTGTGTGTGTGTGTGTGTGTTGTTGTTGTTGTTGTTGTTGTTTGTTCATTGTTAGCACACGACACAAACATATTTTATGGCCTGATTTCGGTTCTGGATTATTTGTCTCTTTGTTAGTGACTGCTGCTTACAACCCGCCAAAAAAGTTAATGTATTTTCTTCAATTAAATCAATATTGTCAGCGTGATAACGTAACAATAGTAATTGTTTTCTCTTGCCCTGAACACGCGCAAGTTGTCGTATTCATATTTTCTTCTAAGAAATGGCACTTTCGCCTGCCTTCAATGGAAATTCAACTGATTCGAATTGTTCAATATGAACACTGACACCGCAAAATGTAAAATGAGATAGATATGAACAGATATATATATATATATATATATATATATATATATATATATATTGATGCATGTTTCATTAAATAATATAGACAAGTGATGTCTATTTATTTTATGTGAATTCTTTTCATATCGTCTGATAAGCTTAATAATATTATCACTAAACGAAGAAAGAAAATCACAATATTGATACATATTTTTTAATCCTATCTAAGCTTTCGGCTTACATAAGCCACTATTATAGATGACAATTACGGTACAATATATTAAGCAATACACGGACAAGAAAGTGATGATAGTCTGTTTCTGTTTACATGGAAGATTACCAAGCAACGACAAAATCGTGCATATAAGACGCTGGAAGCGAAAATCGCACCGCAGCTCATGACGTCACACATGACCACGCGAGAGTGAAAACGAGAAGTATTAAGTATGGGAAGCCGTTGGTATAAATCAATGGCTTCTGTTACTAATTATAGGCCTTTAAGAATATTTGTGGAGATTTCATAGTTTATTTAATATATTGTAATGTAATTGTCATAGTTTATTTAATATATTGTAACGTAATAAGCACTTGTCTATATTATTTAATGAAACATGTATCAATGAAAAAAATGCTGCCTAAATACACACAATATATATATCGTAATTAAGTAATTCATCGAGTTTTAGAAGAAACCTCAACAGAATGCAGAAAGCACTACATATAATATTAGAAAAGGATGAGCAGCTCTAAAAATAAAAAAAAGTCTGCCCAAAAGCTGCTTACTGGCAAAAAGTGTTGTAGCACACCTACGAATGATCATGGGTATGTCCCCATTCACATGAATACAGTAGTAAATGCTGTATGTTGGGCTGCAGTTGGAGATTCGTCTCCACCTGTGCTGGTCAAACTCTCTGCCTCCGGTCATAGAGATCTCCAGCCGCGGCTATGTCGAAGGGCAGAGTCTCGTCTCGGGAAACAGCTACTCGACCCCGTTTTATACGGGGTCTACGGGGAATTTTTGGCCGAGCCTACGGGCTCGGATACCCCACATTAAATTCGACCTTGTGCCATATCTGACCGCGTGGGGCGGTTGGTAGATATCCTGCAGTTAGAGATTCGTCTTCAGCTGTGCTGGTCAAACTCTCTGCCTAGATAGATAAAGAGATATGAACAGAGATAGATATATATGAACAAACTGAGACAGTTAGATACAGAGATATGAACAGACAGACAGATAGATAGAGAGAGAGAGAGATGAACAGGGATAGATACATATGAACAGACTGAGACAGAGAGAGATATGAACAGACAGATAGACAGATAGATTGACAGAAAGATATATAGATAGATACAAAGACAGAGAGAGATGAACAGAGATAGATACATATGAACAGACCGAGACAGTTAGCGAGAGAGAGAGAGAGAGAGAGATGAATAGACAGATAGAGAGACAGACAGACAGATGAACAGACAGACACAGAGAGAGAGAGAGAGAGATAGAATGATGAACAGACAAAGATTCATGTCTGTCTGCCATAGTTTCCCAATGCATGCAATGGTTTGGGGATATAAATGTCTCGACACTCTCCGCCCGAGGGTTGGGTTTCTTTCACTCTCTGAGCGCTTGGTTTCTCATCTTTTCCTCTCTCTGTCTCTCGCAGAAGCTAACACTCACACACTACAAACATATATAAAAAACGATAACCATCTATCTTCCATTTATTATTCTTTCCCCCTTTTTTTCCTTTGCCCGCTTATCAAGCCAAAAGTGTCATTTCTGTTTCGTCACCTCTGAGTTAAACAAGAATAACAGAGAATATGATCATTTAATTATAAAATAATGATCTAAATATCATTGAATACTCTCTAGCCATTTGTAGATTAGATATTAGAAGATAGAATGAGTGTATCATACACATAATGCTCTGAATATTACAGAACATTGTCTAATACTTTACAGATGAGATATTAGACGATACAATGACAGTATAACACATATAATGCTCCGAATATTGCAGAATCTTGTCTACAGCTTCATAGATGAGATATTAGAAGATACAATGAGAGTATCACATATATAATGCTCTGAATATTACAGAATCATGTCTATTACATTATAGATTAAATATTAGACGATACAATGATAGTATAACACGTATAATGCTCTGAATATTAAAGAATTTTCTCTACTATTTTATAGATTAGATATTGGTATATACAATGACAGTATAACATTTATAATGCTCTGAATATTATAGAATGCCGTCTTTCCCTTTAGGGGTAATATATTTGAAGGTGCAAATTAGACAAAATGTTCATAGACTGGAATGAATAAAGTTAGAGACAAGAAGAATATTATACAAAATCTTCATTTAATCAGATTTCTTTGAATTTTATAGAATTATGTCTGTAACATTAGTTAATCATTTGAAGATACAAAGTAAGTATATCCGCAAGATTGAAGAAATAATTCTCTGAATATTATTTTACACTTTGTAACACTTAGTCGACTACATTGAGTCTATGGACCAATGACAAAAAGATTCACATTTTTACACTCAGTCGAATCCCTGAACTGAGCTCCCTGTGATGCAGTCACCTTAAAAACATGGAACACAGACCCTCTCTCGATCCTATTCCACCCCTTGCTGCAATGATGCCTGGCCCTTCTGGTCCTGACTAATCACCTCCGAGCAGCTGTTGGTCGCTGTAGGCCCAACCTTCTGAAATGCGCATATGACACCCGACGTTGATCGCCACCTGCCAATGCGATCAATCACGAACTACGGAACATCTTCTAGGTTGCTCCAATCCTGGAGATTCGTGCAAACTTAGCGATCTTGAAACCGTAACACCTCGGACAAGGCTCTGTTTATAAAGTTGGATGGGTGTGGTGTAGCGACTCGTTAAGGAGTCGACTAGACATTAGAAGATACAATTAATGCTTAATGTAGGTACACAGGAAGGAACAAATTAAGGGAATAGAAGAAAAGTATTATAGATTTAATTATCATAATATCCTTGGCAACATATAATTACTTTCAGGAAAAAATAAGTTTTTGATCGAAACCCCGTTACCATCCAGCAACTAGCGAAGAAAAAAATGAGTAAACATTAAATGTATAACCTTTCACAAGTGGTGAAGAAAAATAATTTTTTCTCTGAGGCCTAGCCTCGAAAGGTCAAAGTACTAAGACCTCTTCGTAAAATTGGAACTTCGATTTCGCCAAATGCTGCGGAAAAGAAAAGAGAAGATGATTGGTTTACTTGGAAACAGACTTTGATTTTTTTTTTTTGTTTGGTCGTTAGCGATGTACCGACGGCCTTACACGCACTAGATCTGTTGAAAACAAATATGCGTGAACATTACGCCAGCGCTGACATATTGGGTTGGTCGGAATGTACCACTGATTCCTTCCACATGAAGCTTCTCTCCGGACCCACCAACTTCAGACTATCAAAGTAACACGTGTTGTCTAGTCAACAGAGCTAACAAATCGAAAACGTTGGAAAAATACCTCGAAGACTGCATGCAGTAAAAACAGGAATCTTTCTTTTAGACTGGGTTATATACAATGTTGTGAAAGAGTTTAAGACTCCCTGACAAAAAAATTAACATCATAATATAAATATATTTGTCCCTCCTTTCTTTAGATCACACGGCCGATACGCGTTGCCAATACCTTATAAATAACAGACTGTTCCGTTTTGATTGTGTGGAAAGAGGAGAAAGAAATACTTGGTTTCAGTGAGAAAATAACTGAGAGAAAGGAAGAAGTGAAGATAGAGAGAGAATCAGATGAAATTGATAAGAACATATACTACACACTGATCTTATCCAACAGGCCGAGAAGCGACTGTATTTTCTTGTCGTCTCACGCTAGCGGGATATGGCACGATGTCAGTTTAATGTGGGGAGCCCGAGCGCGTGCACCCGGGCCAGGTTCAAACATAGCCGCCACCACCACCACGCAAACGTTGGTTTCGCTGGTATCGGAAATATTACCGACCCCACTACTATTTAGTGCAATGAGTGGAGGTACTGCCGTGGGCAGCTGATTCCCGAAACCGGGTACCTCTGAATAATATTTTCAGTTGCACACTGTCGGCAAACACACACAAGTGTGTTGCGCTCTCTCCGAAGATAAAAGCACAATTGAGAGACAAAGTGCAGTTTATCTGCCGGAGAGCAGAGCAGATACTACACTTTGATCCCAACCGAAAGGCAACTGCGATAAAAGTTCGAAAAATATCGAACGACAGAAAACTAATAAGGCAATCGCCAAAAATCCAGTTACCATAAATCAAATAGCATCGTCCGCCTGAAGTTAAATTATTGTTAATGGACATGTTCGTAAGACGGGCATTTGGTTAGATTCGTTATTATTGCGCTTGATGTTACACCAACCGCTTTTAGTTAATCAAAAAAATGCAATATTACATAATCCGCATATTTAAAAAAATGTAACATGATATTTTAGCTCGTTTGAAAGCTATGAAGTTGTTCTTAGGAATAGTTTTCAATAAATTTTGATGCGTTAAGAATGGGCTAAAAATCGGCACTTTCTGAGGTTCAAAGAGCCCAACTAGTAATAAAACACGGAAAGATACATTCTGGCAATATTCATGCCGGTAGGTGAAAATAACTAAATATATATTTTAATAAGTAAACGGATCCCCTGCTCAAATACTAGTATCCAATATATATATATATATATATATATATATATATATATATATATATATATATATATATATATTGATGCATGTTTCATTATATAATGTATACAATATAAACTACGAAATCTTCACAAATATTCTTAAATGCCTATAATTGATAACAGAATCCATTGGTTTATACCAACGGCTTCCTATATTTAATACTTCTCGTTTTCACTCTCGCGTGGTCATGTGTGACGTCACGAGCTGCGACGGGATTTTTGCTTCCACGTCTCGTATACACGATTTTGTCGTTGCTTTGAAATTTTTCATGCAACAAAAACAGACTATCATTATTGTTTCGTCCGTGTATTGGTTGATATATTGAAATGTAATTGTCATCTTTGATAATGGCTTATGTAAGCCAAAAGCTTAGATAGGATTAAAACATGTATCAATATGGTGATTTCCTTTCGTCTTTCAATGATAATGTTATTAAGCTTATCAGACAATATGAAAGGAACTTACTTAAAATAAATAGACAAAACTTGTATATATTATTTTATGAAACATGCATCAATGAAAAATTGCTGGTTAAATATATATATATATATATATATATATATATATATACATATATATATATATGCAGAAATATAGTCTTAAAGTGTGCTATATTTATGGGGTAAAGTGCTCAATATCAGAGATAGAGCGTGTGTAAATATAAAAGTGGACATGGAAGTCAGCACTTAGAGGCGACAGTCTGTTTCATGCTAGTGCAATCGTCTGACGATTGCACTAGCATGAAAACAGACTGTCGCCTCTAAGTGCTGACTTCCATGTCCACTTTTATATTTATATATATATATATATATATAATGGACTCTCCTCCCCGTCGGTCTCAACGTATGAGGATCTGACAACTTAATTGTCTCAGTTATGAAATTTTGTGCGATAATCTTAAGTGGCGCTATTTACAAAGGAGGCCACATATGGAGCAAGAGTGAGGATTGTGGGATGAGATCACTGTTAGATTGGCTGACCTTTTAGGTCTTGCTCTAGCTTCTTGAAGACGATTCAGACAAGCATATATATATATATATATATATATATATATATATATATATATATATATATATATATAGTACAGGTAATCGATCCGTTGCTATATAATCCGGGTGGATCCTAGTAATATTAATTATTAAAACTGATCCACAGAGAGCTTGATGTATTTATTATAACAGAGCATATGTATTTTTTATAGCAAAAAACAAAAATTAACTCAACATAGAGTATAGTCTATTTCAAGCTGTTCTGTACACGGTTATCATATATCATACGACAGATCATATATCATATGATATACGCGTACAAAACAGCTTGAAATAGACTGTAATCTATATTGAGGTAAGTTTTTTGTTTTTTGCTGTTATATATATATATATATATATATATATATATATATATATATATATATATATATATATAAACACATATTGTGAAAGTAAATATATATATATATATATATATATATATATATATATATATATACATATATATATGTATGTATGTATGTATGTATGTATGTATGTATTGTGAGTGTGTTTCCCAAAATATGTAAGAATGCATGAACATTATACATCGCGTAGATTTTTGAGGTGAAAAATTATTTCTAAGAATTAGATTATTTCTTCAACAATATAGGTTGTGAAAATATTGTTGACAAGTGTTTGTTTTATGTTGTTTAATTCTCTAAAAAAATATGCTTTATAGACAGAAGCTGAACCTTTACTTCGCTCACTAGAGTAGACTGTTCTAGTCCCACGTACTATGTTTAATGGATGTCAGTTATCAGTTATCTCCTGTTAATTTCCCTCTAAATGTTCTCCACTGCCTTCGCCGGGTATTGAACTCACACTTTTTGGGTCCTGTCACTGGATCTAACTAACACCTTTATCCACTGTGGCATGGATCTAACTAACCAGCGTTGGAGAACTTTCAGAAGGGAATTGACAGGAGATAACTGATAACTGACATCCATTAAACATGGCATGTGGGACTAGAACACTCTACCCCAGTGAGCGAAATAAAGGGTTCAGTTCGACATTCCAACCACCTGAAAAAGGCCGGAGCGTACAACGGCCGAAACGTTGTAATAAATATGGCGACAAAAATAAGGACATTAGTCCGAATAATGTAAATAATGTACATAATACCTCATTTCAGAAATACAGACAGATACTGAAAGGCCGAAACGTTGTAATAAATATGGCGACAAAGATGAGGACAATAGTCCAAATAATGTAAATAATGTACATAATACCTCATCTCAGAGATATAGACAGATACTGAAAGGCCGAAACGTTGTAATAAATATGGCGACAAAGATGAGGACAATAGTCCGAATAATGTAAATAAAGTACATAATACCTCATCTCAGAAATATAGCAAGACGAATTGAATATTGCAGTTGTTATATAAACGCACAATTGTTCAACAAATGGCGTTAAAAAGAAGCGGCGAATTATTTTGAAGATCACTACAGTCGAATTGTTTTAAAAGTTGCTTCTCGGCTCCAATTCAAAGCACCTGTCGATGCCTATTCTCTAAAACATGACGATTGATTAACATCTGCAAGAAACGGCGAACGCTCCGCTCATCATTTCTTTTGTTCTTTTTTACTTTTCTTGGAAATCAAAAGGTTTTTGCTTCGCTTCGAAAAATAGTTTTTTCTATCTTTAAACGTTACGATTTTTAAATTTTTTTCTTTTTAGTGCGCAAAATCAAGACAAAGCCTGTTAGTTACCGAAAAGTAAATGTATCTAATTAGTCGCATTAGTATTGGTATAAGTAAATTGGTGAATTACGCTTATTGAATTTCGTAAGCATGATTATTTTAGACAAAACAACTACAAGTATAAATTGTAATGTTTAATTAAAGCATAGGTATTTGGGTAGCTTAACTGAGTCTGGTACAAGAAAGGTCGAACTCACTTCGCCAGTATTGGTCTGTGATACTCGTTTCTTCATGATACACTTGTAATGTGTAATTCAAAACCAGCAATTAACGGATGATCCAAATCTAATTTAGTGAAAGTTGATGCTATGACTCCGACATGTACTGGGTTCCCCCTAGAGGATGCTAAAATAGACTTTGCTGTCAGTCCCACACTTGAGCTTCAAAGAAGTCAGGTGCATCAGTATCTTGACCAGGAAAGTAATCCCCTAGCCACCAGGACCTGATTAGCCTCCCCCATACAGTATGTCACCGGCTGCCTCCGATATATAAACTAGGGAGTCAACCTAGCTGCGTGATCAAGACGCGCATAGGTTTCCTTTCTTTCATTACTGATTTATAAAATGAATGTCTATACACCTATGTTTTATAGATTATACAAAGGTGTTTGACAAGGGACGTCACAAAGAACTGTTAGAACCGCTAGGAAAGATTGATTTATTTAGAAATGATATTAGAATAATCCAGGACTTACACCGGGAGAAAACCGCCTGCATGAGGATAGAACATGAATTCAGTAAATACACAAAAATAGAGAGGGGCGTAAGACAAGGATGTACCTTCTCGCCAGACTTATTCAACATTTACAGCGAGTGAAGCAATCTTGATAGATTTAGAAGTCGTACCAGGTTTCATTATTGGTTACCACAATCTTGGCAACATTAGATATGTAGATGACTCAGTACTGGTAGCAGATATCGAAAGAAAACTACAGGAACTCCTAGAGAATGTGGTAAAGGAAAGCAAGAAGAAAGGACTAAACCTAAACTGTAAGAAGAGACAATGTATGGTTGTCAGCAAAAGAAACATCCCAACATGTGAATTACAAATTGAAGATATCAAAATTAAAATATTTAAGAAGGAGGACAGAAAATGCGACACTGGAATCGAAGTTGCACTGGGGTAGAGAAAGATGACTTCCAAATCTAAGCAAAGTATTAAGAGACGGGAAAATTTCATTGAAAACAAAGAAGAAATGTACTAAACTGTTAAGGTGATTTTCTAAGTGTAGCTTAGATGTGGCACAAGACCGAAATTTTGAAGCAACTAGTAAGGATCGAACTCACTCGTAATTGTTCTTGCGAGACAAGCTTGCTGACCATTGCACCACATCGAAATGTGCTAGTAACAAAATGTTATGTAATATAATTTTTACCCTTAATAAGATAGACTAGGTGTGTTTTCCTTGTAGTTTCGTCCTTAAAGTTAATTTACTTCGGGCATCTAGCTGTAAATGATAACCATAAAAGCAATAGAAAAGCGAAGGGATGTGTATACACCTATGTTTTATAGATTATACAAAGATGTTTGACAAGGGACGTCACAAAGAACTGTTAGAACCGCTAGGAAAGCTTGATTTATTTGGAAAAGATATTAAGATAATCCAGGGCTTACACCGTGAGCAAACCGCCTGCATGAGAATAGAACACGAATTCAGTAAATACACAAAAATAGAAAGGGGCGTAAGACAAGGATGTACCTTCTCGCCAGACTTACAGCTATTTAAACAATCCTGAGAGTAGTCCTGTTAGGACTCATTATTATCGGCCACAATCTTCACAACATAAGATATGCAGATGACTCGGTGTTGCTAGCAGACACAGAAAGTAGACGATAGGAACTCTTAAGTGAAGGAGAGCGAGAAGGAAGGATTAAAGATCAACGGTAACAGAACAGAAGGTAAGGTTGTCAGTAAATGAAACAAGCCAATATGCGTAGGAGAGCGAGAAGAAGGGACTAAGCATAAACTACAAGAAGACAGAATGCATGGTCATCAGTAAAAAAGATGAGCCCGAAATGAGACTTTCAGGTCGGTGACACTAAAATCAAGCAAATGTGGAAGTTTAAATATCGGGGAAGCGTCTTGAGAGAAAACGGCAAGTGTGACACTGAGATCCGCAGACGTATTGGATGGCCAAGGACGCATTCCAAAATCTGGACAGAGTATTGCGAGACAGGGGGATTTCTTTGGTAACAAAGAAAAGAGTACTGAGCTGCTACGTGACATGTGTCCTCCTTTACGGCAGTGGATATTGGACGGTCTCCTCAAAGATGATGAAGAGACTTGGGGCGACGGAGATGTCGTTCTACAGAA
Source organism: Acanthosepion esculentum (assembly GCA_964036315.1). Lineage (NCBI taxonomy): Eukaryota > Metazoa > Mollusca > Cephalopoda > Sepiida > Sepiidae > Acanthosepion > Acanthosepion esculentum. Next base: position 14,786,073 of record OZ038492.1, on the reverse strand, counting down.
GGATGCTGAGGATATCATGGACCGAGCGTGTGAGCAGCGATGAGGTCTTCGAGGAGATGCAAACAAGGAGGAGGCTTATATTTAATATCAGGAAGAGGCAGCTGAAATGTCTGGGACACGTAATGAGAAAGGAGGGCCTGGAGAATCTGATACTCACAGGTCGAATAGAGGGAAAGAGAGACGAGGGAAAGCAACGCATGACATACCTAGTGGGCTTAAGCAAGTGGATTATAGAACGTGGTCTGAGAGTAGAAGAGGGAAGAAACTTATTGAGAGCTACAAGGGATAGGAGGAAGTGGAGAGCCTGAAAGGACACAGGAACATAAAAAGAAAATGATAGCCAAATAAAAGAAGTGCAAAAAATTTAATATCTCGGAACTATTTCAACAGCGGACAGAAATGTGTACTTAACTGTTATGCAATATCGGTAGTGAATGCTGGAGGTTCTCTGCAAATTTTGACTGGAGTGTAATACTACACCAAGCGCATTGGAACCTTCCGACGTTTATCTGTTCGGCCCGATTAAAGACAGATATTATTTATCAGAAAGGGACTCGGTCATACTTTTAAATATATAAGCCACCTGCACTAATGCAAAGCTCTTCAGTAAAATGAATGGAGCACTTTGGCTGATTGGCATTTGTTTACATTTGTAAAAACAATACGCTAGATTTAGTTGTGTAACTCTACCGAGTGAAGATAGCTCTGGCTGACACCAAATTAGTTGTGTTTCAATCCTGACTTGAGGCATTCGGAAGTCTAGTCGCACTGAGGAGCTGTGATACAGCGAAACAGTACTGTCTGTGAATGACATATATATATATATATATATATATATATATAAATATTATAAATCCTACATTGATTGAATCAATTAGAAATATTAATGCAATTAATGACGAATTCTCTTCCCTAACAGACTTGATATAAGCATTAACTTCACTAACAATCCACTAAATGATGCGATCCTTATGTATAAAATTGTCAGATGGATCTGGTGTATTTTTTAGAGCAGCAAGTATTTTCAAAAACTTCATGTTCTCATCATCAGGCTGTAATTTTTTCCTTTAAAATCAAAACTCGAAGTCGAAATAAATGTGTTTCAGGCCGAAAGATGTTTTTTTAAGAATGTCTTATTTACTAACGGTTATATAATATTGGAACGTGCAAGTCGTAACGCTAAAGTTCAAATATTTCAAGTGAGAATTTTTTATATGAATTTTGTAATTTGGCAAATCCACGAATTATTTTGTTGTAAGTGTTTTCCAGTTAACAGTGACATGAACGAAGTACATAGTTCAATTAATGGAGTGATATGTCTTAGTAGTTTTTTTTCTCCGGAATTTCGTATTGTGGATCAATTGTTTTCATAAACGTATTATATTAGGCAGCATATATTTTATATTATAAAGATATATATATATATATATATATACAACTGTGCACCCTCTACTAGTTTCAATTCCTGTGGATATTACTTTCAGCACGTATTGAGTCTTAAGAAAGCTTCAGATAAGAATAGTGAAGCTCGAGGTGTTGGTTTGGACATCTCGAAGGTATTTGACAGGATTTGGCATTCAGGTCTTCTTCACAAATTAAGCTTATCTTATTCGTAGACGAATTTTTGAACCGATTCAAGCTCTTGTATTTAATCGCGAAATGAAAGTTTTCTTGAATGGTCACCCTTCTAGTTCCTATAGCAATCGGTCGAATTGGCAGCTGATCTAAAAATGATCGACAGTCTGTTGCTAACTGCTCTCTATTAATCGTTTGAAAGAACCCTTTCTGCCCTCTATCAGTATGGCTGATGCTAGCCTCCGGGACACTGACTCGTTACACCTTCTCGGTCTGACGCTTTCCACTGATATGAAGTGGAATTATTATATCGAATTAATTTCTCGGCCTGCTGCTAGAAAGGTTGGTTCACTCTGACTCGGTATAGTTTTTCTCGCCAAAATATATCTTACAAGTTTACCATTCGTCTATCCTTTGAATATTGTTGCCATATATGGTCTGGTGTTCCTGCTATATATTTAGAGATTCTTGATAAAATCAAAAAAAGAATTTGCAATGTCCTGACCTGACATCACGACTTAAGTCATTTTCCACTGTCGTAATGTAGCTTCCCTCTGCCTTTTCTATAAATACTTTCATGGTAATTGTTCTGATGAACTTTCCTCTGTGGTACCTAGATTTTATGAATTTAAGTACAATACTAGATTGGTGGCAAGATCGCATTAATTTACAGACGAAATAGCAAAATGTAACCGTAAATTCTATTTTCTAATTTCTCTCTTCTAGCTTACTGTTTTCCTGTCAAGTTTCATCTAGAAAAAATGTAAATGCAATATCAATCGTTATTTTCTGTGCTCTTAAATTCTGTTCTTTGATTCTTGTCGCTCCTTAATAAGGTTTTTTATTTTCGTATTTCACACCCAGTAACCCAACTGGACTCGTTGAGAGTTTTCCAAGAGCAGATTGCTGTCTTGCTTGGGGAAAATGATTTTTTTTAATTCTGAGGGACTTGCTTCTCGATGGGATTTGTTCCTTACTTTTTTCCCAAACTCCGACCATTCTTTCTGCTCTCCTATCGCATTATGGCCTTGCTTAGAGAGAAATATTTAAAAAATATATTATATTCCTTTTGAAAAAAATACTTATATTAATATTGTAAATATACAATTTGAATTTCAACTAATAATTAGATTCGATTTTTATTAGAAATATTCATTTTGCCCTGCAGTGCAAAATGAATTTGTTGTGTATATATTATGCGTTTAAATTCCTTGAGGAACATAGGGCCGCAAGATGTCCTTGCGGTTTCTATAAGGCAGTTTTTTTTTTTAAGTAAGTAGGTTGTTAGCCTACCGCACAACTCCCACTCTGGAGGATCAGGTTTTGAATTCAGTGTTGTCCTTCTCCTAGACCAGTTTCCACCCAAGGCTATAAAATGCGGTCTGTCCTGCTATTTACCCATAGCTGGGGGAGAAGAAGAGGATTCATACATTTCCCAAGGGAATTAGCATGTAAGTGAATGTAATAGATTTGATTGTAATTCGAACTCGGCCCTCTGATTCCACAATCCGAGCCGCTATCCATTATTCCACCGTGCCTCTCATAGTTGTGAACATTCTTACAATTTGTTTTTTAATCATTTCACCACAAACAAGGCGATAGTGCCACTAAGATACAAAGAGTGCAAGAGAATGAGAAGACTTTAAAAGGAACCTGAAACCTAATCCTGGGCAAGAAACAATGGATAAACATCTACTCCCGTTCAACGGATGAGAAAGGAATGTGAACCGGATGATAGTCGAACCTACCTACTCCTATTAAACTTTTAGCGTAAAAAATCAGGATTCTTCCTCATATTGTAAATTAATCTATATAACAGTATGCTGTTGTTGTTATTTACTCCATAAGACCACAGTTTCACTACGCTAAGTATTTCTACCGTGTTTTCTGTAGCAAAGCGATAACGTCACGAGAATGCAGATAGTTACAAGAAGTGAAAGTGAAAGTGAAAGTGAATGAGAAGACTACAGTTTAATGTCAAGAGGATGTTCAATGATTTGCTCGACTTTACTATCTAAAATGTCAGGTACATTTCCAAAGATAGTTTAAAAGTTGTCTGGCCCAAGACTCCAATGAAGAGCTTATTCTTCTCAAGAACTCTTACGGAGATCAACAAGCTGCCAAAGAGATCAATGGCAGACAACAAAGAAATTCAAGTTAAAGGCCAATAGCCAAGCTGAAAGGCTGGACAAATAGACAGTTCGGAAATAGTATGTTTTCATTACTCACACTTTACAATATTTTTTTTCTCTTGAATTTATATCTTTTTTCACGATCTATAGCAATTGAAAATTAAAAATAAATATTAGGAACTATATAGAATTATATGGATACGTCCGTAACATAGCGGTGATTGTCACAAGAAGTTCGAGTGAGGTATTGTTTACAAATTCCCATGAGAACCGTTGTGTTTATTTTGTGTCAATTATCCTTTGTAAAGTATAAATTCGTTTCTCATCCGCTACCTAGGGAATAGCAGTAAGTCAGACAGGGAGCTTTAGCTGTGGTTGACAACCTATATAAGAGAAGGACAAAAAGTAAGTTCCATTTGGACAGGTATTGAACATCTCTTGGAGACAACATCTAACTAAATCTACATCTCGATGGAACCATTCCTGATATTTCTACAATCTTACAGGAACCCAGAATGACCTTTGCAAGACATTACTGGCGAGCGAGCAAAACAGCAACTCGAGAGGGATCTACTGTTCTGGACACCTGCCTAGAGAACATTACTGATTGTCGCACTTACATTGACGAATTATGTTATGATAAAGAATGTCACCCTAATGACCTTCTGACCTTGATCCAGGACCGTGATGGTTGGCGCGATAGACTCATGAATGTCCGAGCTAGATCGACCAAATAAAAAAATGAAAAAAAGAAAACTTCCTCCTTCTTCCTTTCCAGTCAAATTGGGTCTTCAAAGTAGTAAATATGATGGACTCTCCCGTCGAGTCCGACGTATGAGGTCCCGACGACCACGAACTAATTATCTGCATGCCTATGACGGGCATGAATTTTGAGACCGGCTCGAGAATTGCACAAAAGACCACAAACAGTACAGGAGAATGTACTGTATCCAAGTGCAGCAGGAACACTGTTAGATGCCTTGTTTTGCTTTCTCGTTTCCTGTAGTCGACTGATGGTTACTTCGCAGTGCAGCTCTATCAACTTCTTTAGCTCCAATGCGACCAGAGCTGTTGTTCTTTCTGGTGCTCAGTTGTTGTCCTGGAGAGTTCGTACATTCCAAGTGCCAAGATGAAGTCGCTGTTGTTTCGTACAGTTTTTAGCAATTTAAATTTAAAATTTAAATGCAATACCAATCTTTATATTCTGTCTTTTTCATAGATGTTCATTATTATTCTCCCTTTTTAATTGTTGAGTCTTGACTCAATGTTGAATCTCGCCTAATGCATGGAATAATAATGCAACACAAAATGTACTTGGAACAAAGAATGTATTATAACAAGAAAGTGTACACAATAAGTACATATAGTATTTCTGTATAATTCTGGGAAGATGTTCCTGGAGAATGTGTTGACTAGTCGCAGTCGATCAGAGTCTCTAGTTGGATCTCGTGATTCCTTTCTCCTCGTCTTCCGGTACCAACCATTATTTATATAGTTGGTAGTCACCTATGCAGATTAGGTGGATCCTACACAACATTAATAATATTTCCGTTTTCTTATATTCTTTCCCACTCAATAACCTCCCTGCGTCTTAGTAACTTTCTTGCCTTGCAATTGGGATAAATAATTAAAACAATATTAGATGAAACGCATGGTTCGTCTGGACGTTGGATTCTTCATTGCAGAATTAAAAGCACGACTTTGAAATCTACGTGAAAAGGTAGAGTAATCCTTTTGCCTAGTAATGTAGGCATTAAAATTATAGTTCCCTTCAAAGTTGATGATAGGATCAAGGCAAAGACAGAATTATTTTAATTTCTTATGCAATGTTTTTTTTTTGCGGGGTACACTTCATAATTTTAAGCTAAAGAAAAATTCTATTTTACATTCTGCAAAGCTAATTATTACTACATTGTCTCCCCACCCACAAAATCTTTCAAAAATACTATTTCGATGGAATTGCTGCCAGCTTCTCCATATAAATATATTCAATAAAAAATTTATGTGGTCCATCATTGCAAGAAATGTATATAAAATAGAAGACAACATTTAAGCCAGGGTTTCCAATCCTGGGCGATATCGTCCACCAGTGAGCGATTTCAACTGTTGGGTGGGCGAAGAGCAACTGAAAAAATAATTGTGGGCGATTGGAAATTTTGGTGGGCGATATTTTGATATATAAAAAGGTTTTCCAACTTGGGTGATATCGCCCACCAGTGGGCGATTTCAAGTGTTGGGTGGACGATGAGCAACTGAAGAGAAAATGATGGGCAATTGGAAATTTTGGTGGCTATATTTTGATATATAAAAAGGTTTTCCAACTTGGGTGATATCGCCCACCAGTGGGCGATTTCAAGTGTTGGATGGGAGATGAGCAACTGAAGAGAAAATGATGGGCGATTGGAAATTTTGGTGGGCGATATATACGATTTTGGGTATTAAAAAGGTATTTCAAATTACGTTACTTTAAAAAAATTCAACATATGCTACTGGCTAATTGGAAAGAAAGAGGGTTGCATTCCTAGATAAGATATAAACATCCCGGCAAACAACGAATATTTTGATATTTTCAATAGATTTGAGAATCGTAGGATCATTAAGAGTCAAACAGATCTTCAGACGAAATAACATTTCTTTCGGATATAAATTAGATAAGGGAAAATCAAGAACAACAAAAAATAGTCACTGAATTTTTATTAGTTGCTCATATAATTATGTACAAAAAACCGTTTAATTTTTTTGTCAACACTTGCATAAAAACTAAATCATATATATAGTTTTCAAATGTTTTCCTTTGTTCTTTAATACGGTAGCAGCAGCAGTCGCCCAAGTTAGCGTTCTTTATTACCTCCCTTTGGTATATTTTCACTCTATCATAAAATCAGTTTACGAAATAGTAACAAACATTTACTATACAATTTTGGTATACCTTTGAATATATACTAGGTAGGCGGTGGTAATTTTTTCAATATGAAAGTGGGCGATGACACAGAAAAGGCTGGGAATGTCTGATTTAAGAAAAAAGATTACTGAAAATCAATAAGAACTGCTTAAGTTATAGTCGAAAGATAAGAGCAGTGAACCAAAGACTGGTAAAATTTTAGAATGTCTATACACCAAAATCCACATGTAACGTAGTAAAATAATAATTTATTCAGGTATATGGGATATTAATCAAATATATATTCCTGTAGCCTATATATTTTGGATTTATCTATAAATAAACATTATGAATATTTTATTTCGATAATAAAACCTGACGCCCCCAAAACAAGTTATTGTCAATATTTTTATTATCGACCGCTAACATGAACTGAGACTTCCATAATATGTAGCTTATATAAAAAGTAGTGTATCCAGAACATTTTGCCAAAACACACATAGATACATATTTATGCAAGTTTAAATTATACAACCACAAGCATTCAATGGATAATAAATCAACACTACTGTGTAATGCGACAATTTTATAATCGCTATATTTTCATGTAGTCGATTTCGTGCACTATTGAGAGAATCGGATCCCAGAAGCTTTTCGTGAGTCTCCTCAAAACTCGCTCGCTGATTGGTCAATGCCAACCAATCAGATTGTCTGCATGTGAAGAGGGATTCTTCCCGCGCAGCGCTTTCGGAGCCGATGATCACCTATATATGCAAAGACAATTCTTAGTAAACCAGTGAGATTTCAGCTGCCAAAGAAATCCACGACAGTTGAAACCATGCGCCAATCTTCTCACTCACACTACCACTCACATGCTGAATATTCCCTATACTCACATAATCTTTTTTTTTTACACAGCAAAACTGTTGCAAACATGTATTACCAGAAACTATTACAACCTTATTTCTTTCAGTGAACTTTGGAACAATTGATAGTCAAAGAGAGACAACTCTTGTTTTACTCAATGCATGCCTTTCTTTCACATCCTTGTTTGTACATCTTGTTAAATACAAATTATATGTGTAATGGTGTCTTTGGCTTATCCTCTTTTTCTTCACGTCAGTTTGGTTTCCTAATCTAAGTTAAATAAATGTGGTGAAGTCCGTCACAGGGTGATAACAATTTTTATTGTGGAAACATTGATTGGTATTTTCAAATCTGAAAGAGTGGGTGGATAAAGTTAGAAAATCGATACCCCACTTTGTGGAAATATATAGCTTTAAACTGTTTCTAAACATCAGTTGGTTATTACCGATTCTATTGGGAAACGATTGACTAGCATAATAAAAGGTGACTTGCTGTTTGTAGGAATCATTAGAATATTACTTTCAGAATTACTAACAAAAGAGGCAGACTAAGGCCGAAATTTTGTGTTAGTTAAGAATCAACCGCGAAGACAATAAATTCGAAAGATTCTTGGAATAACGAAATTATTTAATTTCGAAAATGAAGAAAAATATGTAGAGGTAACTTTCAATAAAATAAAATAAGAATTTTCTAAATTTCTTGAGAATAAAGAATTTTTATTTAACGAATTTTATTATCATTTAATAAAATTTCCAGGGCACGAATTATTATAGCTGTTATGTTATTTTTATAAACAAGTTCAGAGTTACCTCCCTCTATAAAATGTTGTCTCCCTTAAATTTTACTCTCTTTCCAAGGGTGCGTTATGAGCCAGTTCAGAGTTACCTCCCTTTATAAAAAGTTGTCTCCCTTAGATTTTACTCTCTTTCTAAGGTAGCGTTATGAGGACGTTCAGAGTTACCTCCCTCTATAAAAAGTTGTCTCTCTTGCAGTCCAAGTTTATATTTTTATAAGCATGTTTATAGTTACCTCCCTCTACAAAAGTTGGATCTTCACTATATTGTTAAAGCAAAGGACCTTTACAACGAAAGTTTGTTCAATAATTTGAAGAAAAAAAGAAATTTTCCTCCAATTCTTTTTTTTTTCTTGAGCAAGGAAAACAAAATTGGTAATCCATGTTCGAATTTCGGCTGAAACCGCCTGATTTTACTTTATTCTCATGTCAAGGACCTGAATTCCCTACTTCATGAATCTGTAACGGGGTGGATGTGTAGTTGTTAATGTAAGTTACTATGTTATTATATGTATTTGTAGTTGACAAATGAATCATTTTCTCTTTTTTATACTGAAAATGATATGAATAAAACGTAAAACAATATCATACAACAATGAGACCCTGAGACACGTGTTAAAATTCATGACAAGGACGTGTATTTTTCTTTTCCTGATGTCAGTTACAATATTGGTATTTTGTGTGTTAAAAATGTTCTCAGTGTCATTGTCTCTATTATTTCTTTAAAAGATTATGCTTGTTCCGAGAATTTTTAAGGGTAGCGTTTGAGACTGTTAACTGTGGATTTTTACGGCGCGAAGAAGAGACGTCTGTATTGTTCTTTTTACTACTGCTACTCTACTGACTTTGCTTGTAATGGAAGGGTCGTTTTTATAATGATGTTATGGGTCCTTACCTATAACTACAGAATGAACTCTTCCTAACACTATGTATACTACGCCTCTCAAGCGAGAGGGACGAATCGAGTCGAGCCGATAGTAGTTCACTCCAAACCAGACTGACAATCATACTAACACCTTCCACATCTTGTATTATTATTCCGTGTAATATATCTTCGTTATTTCTACTCTTGTGTTCGTGTTGTTCTTCCTTGAACAAGTTTCATATTTTAGAATAATGAAATATTTGATCTTTATTTCAAGGATGATGACATATCCTAATCATCATTTATCAACACTGGTGGAAAGGTTGTTTTTAGAATGATGAAATATGATCATCGTTCTAGATCATAACAAGTCCCATGGCACTGCTAGGATATCGTCCTGGGTATGACGATAAACTACATCCGCGTCCTGGGTAAGACGATCAGGAGGTTTTGAGGAGCGTGGAAGCACCTCTTAATTGCTGGTGTTCCCATGTCCACTCTGGCCCGGGGTGGTAGAACCTGTTAGGGTCCCAGCTATGGGCAAATAGTTAACACCCAGACTATATCCGCGTCCTGGGTATGACGATAAATTACATCCGCCTCCTGGGTATGACGATAAACTACATCCGCGTCCTGGGTAAGACGATAAACTGCATCCACGTCCTGGATATGACGATAAACTATATGCGCGTCCTGGGTATGACGATAGACTACATCCAACAGTAAGGCCTCTGACAATACGTTTTTGAAAAAATAATGTACGTTTTTGAAAAAATAATGTACGTTTTTGAAAAAATAATATTACCAGCTATACATTTTTGAGGAAAAAAATATTAACAGAAATAAATTTTTGACAAAACAAAAATATTACCAGGATTAAAGAAGTTGTCGGCATTAAATGGCCCATCTTGGATGATATACCGTAAAACAGAACAAACCAAACCAAACCAAACTGCTAGGATATCTTGCTACCCACGAGATGTTTGACGGAGTAGTAAGTAGGTGAGTGAATGAGTGAGTGAGTGAGTGAGTGAGTGAGTGAGTGAGTGATAATGCCCAAGCTGTAACTAATGCAAAACAAATCTGCCGTATCTACTTGAGTATAGTGCGAGATATTATTATCAATTTTAACACAAAACATAAAAGGGTTGAACTATGGACAGGTAATTTTTCGTGAAGAGGTTAAAGATTGTGCATTTTCGGCGAATGGTTGCACCATACAAGGTAAATGTTTTCTGCATTTTCCAGATCGGCTTACATTCTCACGGTAACTTAGGCTAATCTTAATGTTGGAAGTAACTTCTATCAGTCTGCCACATTTAGCCTAGATTATTGCTACACGAACATCAGATCGCCAAGGAACACTCTGCATTATGTATTGGTAATCCTGACGAGAAGGTTTTCACAGCGAGGTAAACACTTGTGAAATGAAGTCAAATTTTAGAGAGGAAAAAAAAACTATAAATCCATTATCTATTTAATCCAGTTAAAATGACGCGTGCACCGTACATTTCTAAGCCAAACGAAACACTTCTAATTACTTATTGTTCTACATGACTATTCAATAAACCCTGGAATTAAATACTGGGTAAGAATAGTACGTACACAACGTACTTAAAACCAAACTGCACATCACTGACCAAAACCTGAACCGAAGAACATGGTGCTCTATGAAGTTGAAGTATATCTTTATGAAGCGTGTGCTAAATGTGGTAAATTATTACACAATTCTTGAGACATCAAAAAATCATTTCACCTCAAGAAAGGCAACAAAGACTAAGGATTTTACTGAGTGTGGAAGAATATAAGAGGAAGAAAAACATTATTAGGGAGCGATGTAGACTATCTTATATCGTATGACATGTATCTCTCATCTGTGCGCCATATTCCTTCGACTTCCCGTCTTTTGCTCTCTCTTTGAAACAGGTTGACAGAGAAAAAGAGAGAGAGATTTTGAGGTGTAAACAGTAGATTTATTTTAACGACCAAAATGAACAAAATATACACAAAAATAGAACAAATGACGCAATCATAAAATGAAATGTAGGACAACTTGTTTGTAAGGTGTTTTAACTCTCATAACACACATTGTATAACACCTATTTTAGCAAAAATCTGAGTAATTTGTCTGACATATCAGTTTTCATTGTGGATCTTTTGATTTTGTGATAATTACCATCATTTGGATCTTTGGATTTTTAAAGTGGGATTTTCTGTTATGTTGGTCGTGTTTTGCAAAATAAATTGATGATTTAAATTCTCCAATGAGTCTGCATATAACTAATATAAACCGTATATCTAATATAAATATTAACTGTATAACTAATATAAACATCAACCGTATAACTAATCTATCCGTATAACTAATATAAACATCAACCGTATAACTAATCTATCCGAATAACTAATATAAACATCAACCGTATAACTAATCTATCCGTATAATTAATATAAACATTAACCATATAACTAATATAAACCGTATAACTAATATAAATATTAACTGTATAACTAATATAAACATCAACCGTATAACTAATCTATCCGTATAACTAATATAAACATTAATCTTCACAAAAATTAATTTCTCGAAATTTCATAACATTAAATAAATGAGAAGGAGTAACAGATTTAAAAATATATTTTTAACAGAATTTTCTAAATAACAAAATTTCTCGAATAATTTTATTTATTTGTGAATAAGTCCTCACAACCTCGAAGCTCCTTCTTCACTCTGCTGGAAACGGCTTCTAATTGGTGAACATTGTAATTTAGTTCAATTAGGTGTGTGCCCCACTCTTTCTCCAGTAAAAAAAAAACAGTCAAGTGGTTGACCGGAGCTCGGTCTGTCAAACAACATTTTATCCTTGAGATAATTGACTTCATGCAGTTGTCAATATGCAACCCAGCTGATAGTGAATGTACTTCAGCCAAGGTTTTAATGGCAGTGTTGATATGGCTTCGGTAATCTTCAGCAGTCTCACCAGGAAGACGTTCTATCAGCACAAGATGAGAGGATGATGGAGTTGTGACCATCACACAGTTGACATGTATCCCATCTTGTGTTGTTGAATCAAAAAGGCAACTCTCTGATCTTAAAATATATTGGACAGTTTTCACATCTGACAAAAATCCAAGCTCGGTCTTCATCCGGGTAACTGTAGTTTCTGAGCTTATGCAAAAGTTTGGTTCTTGCATGACCATAAGAAACTTGTGCAATAGTCCAGGTACATTTTTAGCAGCCACACCACTCAACAAACAGGCATAATGCATTTTCCTCGATGCCAAGTGTGTGGATCTTTTTGTTTCTTTCATTTTTCTTTGATTCTTCAGCTTCAGGGACAAACTTTTCAATTGTTCTTTTAACAAAGTGATGGTTTTTGTTCTGTCTGAAGACTCATTTTTAGTTTTTTCAATTAAAATTGAGGCCCGCCTTGGGGGTTATTGGTGTCTCCTTCTGGGTAGCCGGGGTCTCCATCGAGGTATCACAATGGGCAACTTCTTCACACATCTTCTCAAATTTTAATGCGGGCATATGAAACCTTAGGAAAACCATTTTTCGCATTTTCCGAAGAGGCCCAGGTCAAGTTTCTAAATGATATTTTTTCTACCATTTTCAAAAGTATGTGGCCACACAGAACTGGCTGCCCAGATTGTACAGCACCATATTTTGTCAGACATTGGCGGATCATGCTCATCTGGAAAAGACAAAGAAAATTAATTGATAACTAAAATAGATTTAATGGAGAAATTAATACTTGAAAAAACTAAACGAAAAGAAAACATAGGAATTGTGTTGTATTTCTATATTAAAACAAAGAAAAATAAGAAAATAAGAAAAAAAACGATAAATTGTGTTTATGTAAATATAAATAAATTCCAAAAAATTTTGAAAGATAATAAAAATAAAGCAATAAACAAAAATAACTTATTTGAAAAATGGAGGATTAAAAAAGTTCAGAGACTGGTGGTGAATATTTTCTAGGTTTTTTCTTAAAGAAAAAAAGAAAAATAAATGAAACAAACGCACTAAAAACAAATTCACAAATTGAAAAATTTTGAAATAGGTGTAAAAAAAATAAAAAAAATACAGGACTCAAAAAGTTCAGAGACAAGTGGAGAATGTTTTCTTAATTAAAAAAGGAAAAAAAAATAAATGAAAACAAACACACAAATTGAAAAATTATTTTGAAATAAGTATAAAAAATTAAAAAATAAACCAAATGGTACTTACTTTGATAAATGGAGGACCAGAGACTGGTGATGTATGTTTTCTGGGTTTTAAAGAAAAAAGAAAAATAAATGAAACAGACTCACTAAAAACAAATTCACAAACTGAAAAATTATTTTGAAATAAGTGTAAAAAAATAAACCAAATGTTACTTACTCTGTAAAAATTTACGGTGAAAAGTAAAACCCAGGTATAGCTATCTATAGTGTTTAAAATAAACTGGTTCACTTAAAGCTAGAACGATTTAAGTCACTTTTTTTCCCCTACCGTCCGATAAATCCCCCTGACGTAAATTGTTGACAGATTGACGTACATCAGTTAACATCCCTCAATCAGGCAAAAAAAATCCTCTTTATTATTCAGGGACGTTTTTTCGTACATTCATTTCAAACTTCGCGCATTGCGCAGTAATCAAAACACGTGTACCTTCCGCGCCGCATAACGACTCAAGGCAAACATATGTAAACTGAGTAAAAAGCCAGTAATGGCGGACGTTCTGTGTACGCGACGAGGAAGAAGTCCAACTTACATTGTCCATAACTTCTAAACGGTATTCGAGCGCAAGGTTTTAATGTCATTTTCGAAATAACCATCAATTTCAAACCAGAATGGTACATTCTCAATATCGGAGGCTTTTGGTGCTTATACTGCAAATTTACCATTTTCTGTTCCAAAATATTAAAGAAAGGAATTTTTGGTTTTACTTTTATCAACAGCACCTTAATTAGAATTTATTTGGAAAAAAATGCATCCTAAATATATTTCACTTAAACTATTCTTATAAATCGAAATTTAAAAATCGATCTGTGACCAATAAGTCTCAGAATTTGTAAAATGAAAATAGAAAACTTAAAAGGTTGCAAGATCCAAATGATGAAAGCTCAAAGAAAAAAATCATTCATGGCAGTCGAAATTCTCAATATTCGAGAAGACGAAGGCTTACGCATCCTAGAATTTAATAATGTTATTATTTTATCGTAATATTCATCTTCATATTTTCTTGTTCTGTTTAATTAATATTTCTAAATTCATGATTATTGCATTTATAATATCCTGACCAATTTCTAATGTTTTTTTCTTTCATCAGACATCGCTATGCCCAGCTTATTGTCACAATGCCCAGAGAACCTGAGTGATTAACCATCTTCCTGTTACATTATTACCAACATCATACTTACAAATAATCAACAGGCATTCATTGGTTAATCACCGTCAATCCAGCTTGCTGATTGGTCAGTATCGACCAATCAGATCGCTCCCACGCGCACAATCAATTTAGGCGCCAACTCAATCCGCAAGGTGCTGACTTAGAGTGGCATTTTGATGCCGGTTAGGAGGATATTGTTTTTTCTGGGTTGAACATTGGCAACCCTCCCCTTAATAGTTTAGTGTAGGTCGTTTTGTTGTTTTAGTTGGGTTTTTTCCCCGTTTTTAAACTTAGCTAGTTTGCATTGATTTCGTCCAGTGAACTGGTGTTACTGCTACATTTAGTTGCTTTGTGGGGGTTTTATTACTAACAACATTTTGTTTAGTTTCTTGTATATAGTTCTTATACATTTGTAAATACTCACTGGGGATTTTAAATTGATTTTTATTCCCCTCCCCCCACAAACATTGAACTGTATATATGGGGACTAGTTAGGACTTCATAGAGTTTTTGAGGTAAGAATGGTAAGTAAGAAGAATGAGTTGTTTTGGTGAAAGGAATATTGTCAGTATGTTTGGGTCAGTGGTTACGGCTAGCTTAAATGTTAAAATGTTAAGACAGAAGAAGACCATCCTTTTCCCCTTTCCCAACTTCGACCTTGTTCCATATTTGTACATTTAGTACAATAAATATAGGAATTCAGATAGCACAGCAGAATTCGTCACCGCGAGAGGCAACAACAGACAATTTCGACCGCGCACTCGAAGCCTCAAAATGTGACTCTCAAAGAACTCCCGTCTTGACTAACGCAGTCAGACATAAAACAACATTTACAACATTTCACGCAAGTACAATCTCTGAACTCTTACCAACTCGTCCAATAGACAATCTCTAACATGCAACATACTCAATCTTCTAAACTGCATTTTAGTAATCAACTCTTTCGTTATGAGTCTAGGTACAAATATTACCAAATCAATCAGGCGATATGTTGAATGTCATGGCGAGGTTGAAAAACAAAATTCGCTTATTAGTGATTAAGTAAATCTTTACAGCAAATTGTATGTGTAAGATGCGTTGAAAAATGTGGTTCGAAACAGTGAGTCGTTCGAAACAAATGATTCCGAGACAGTGAGTCGTCTGCGGAATGATTTCGAGACAGTGAATCGTTCGAAATAATGTATTCGAGACAGTGAGTCGTCCGAAGTAAATGTTGTAAGGCATGGGAAGCAAGCAATGGCGTGAAAGAGTGTGTCCACGTGGTGTAGAATTAATTGTATGCGCGCGCATTTGAGTTTCAGGATAGAACAGGATACGATTGCAATGACCAGTTGCAAGTAGTGAGAGAATGTGGAATTTGCAATATTAGTAAACGACGAATAACGTGCATGCAAATTCTCACAGTGATGTCGCATCGTTACGTAATGGAACAGTGAGTCGTCCAGAAAAATTAATGTGCGTTCATGTCAGTGAAACTTGAGTTTGCTTCCATGTCAGAATAATGCTGTGCGGTAGAAAATACCGTAGAAGGTTGTTTGAACAATTGAGGCTTGTTGTCACTTGTCACCGATAATTCGAAATAATTAATGTTCGTCACATTTAGCGGTTATGTTATTGCTCTGATAGAAAAGGGTGTACAGCGTGCGTATTAAGATACGTTGAAGGGTTTCCTAAGCGTCTCTGTAAATTATACGTGTCGGACAATTGAATTGCCGACTTCTTTTGAGACTTGTTTTAAATTTTCAGAGTGAGGTCGTCTGACGGCCTGTTGAGGAAACTTGCCAAGTTGGTTTGGCGTCTGATATTTAGTCTGTGTGTACGCACGTGGTGACGAACAAGAAATTTTGGTTGAGACATCGGAATTATCAATTATGGTTGGGACGTCAGGGTTGCCAGATTCTGTTTTTCGTAGGAACGTCGGAGTATGTCGGAGTATGTCGGAGTTAGCTGCTCCTCATTTCCTTAATCCTTCAACAGGGGTCTCTCTCCCACGAGTATAAATACTGGTTGACCTTCTCTCTCTCTCTCTCTCTCTCTCTCTCTCTCTCTCTCTCTCTCTCTCTCTCTCTCTCTCTCTCTCTCCGACTTACGCCTCGGGCGGCCATCTCGCGAGGAGATGAGGTAAAATCTCTGTTCGACTCAGGCCTTGGGCCGCTACCTCGTGCGGAGGCGAGTTATAAAACTTTCTCTTTTTCATTTACACCAATATGTGACCTCTCACACAAACCACGTTTCCCATATTCTGGGAACACGCTAAGGACAATACAAGTACGTACGGACACTCAACACAAAACACACACATAACTTCTCCATACAAACACTCTGTAACTTTTCATGTCTTCGTGTATTAATATGTTTGTTAACCCATAATATATATTTGTTTGCATATATGTATCGGTCTTGTTTGTTTTCTTTGTCTTCTTTGGACTCCATTAAAGTCCAACATTCCTATGTAGCTGGACCGACTAGCAGGAAATCTTAGCCCAGAGATATCTCCTCATCTTCACACCGCACGGTCCTCTACAAATACCCATTTCTGCTGCCGCTAAGTTAAACATCGGGTTTAGCACTTCTGTTGTTGCTGTTAGTTTGAACGTCGATGGTACCAAATATGTTGGTTTAAACGTTGTTGATCTTACTATTCATTGGTTAGAGTAGGCTTGAACATTGTTAGTCACCAATTATGTAGCGGTCTCTCCTGAAACGACGGAGCTTTCCTGGTAAGACGGGTTCACCAAATATCTTTTGAACCTTTCCTGAAACGACGGAGTCACCATTTACGTAGAGGTTAGCGTCGTTACAGACATCGAGGTCACCAAATTTGTAGCGGTTAGCGTTGTTACAAACGTCGGGGTCATCAAACTAGTTGTGGCCTTTCCTGAACGTCGAAGTCACCAATATGTTGGAGACTTATTTAAAAGTCGAAGATAATGATTCAAAACAATGACGATTGGATTTATTAAGTATTGAAATTACATGCATGCGAACTGAAAAGTGAGACTGAGTTGCGTCCATTTGATTTCGTAATATTTGTACTTAGACTCATAACGAAAGAGTTGATTATTAAAATACAGTTTAGAAGATTGAGTGAATTGTGTATTATGCAAGTTGGATAAATGATGCTGGAATTATACTTGCATGAATTGTTGTAAAGTTCTTTAACGTCTGACTGCGTTAGTCAAGACGGGAGTTCTTTGAGAATCACATTTTGGCAGTGGTGTTGAGTGACATAGAGAAGTTAGGTTCGAGCGTCCGCGTGTCGAATCAGAGAGGGCAAGAATCTTCTAGAGAGAATCACACGTGTTGGGTTTTTATAAGGTCGTAGTCACATGGGGTGGCTCCAGAACGAATTGCGCCAAAATTGATCTTGCGCGTGTGAGCGATCTGATTGGTCGATACTGACCAATCAGCAAGCTAGATTGACGGTGATTAACCAATGAATGCCTGTTGATTATTTTCTGTACAAAATCGTCACAGGAAGAGTGCATTTGCTAGCAGAGGGTAAACTGGTTGCTGTGGACGAGTCCACACTCTCATACTTCATTCGTTTTTGTCCATTCCCTATATAAGCCAAACTAGGTTCCGAGATTTCATTACAATTTATTGAACGTAATTATGGACAAATACCTTAAACCAGAACGTCTCGACTTGGACTCTGCAGACCCGTTTTCTACTGACGCCTGGCAATATTGGAAACGAAGGATTCTTGCTTGCACTAGAAAACTATAACATTTCATCCACTCCTGTCCTACTGATACGGATAGACATAACCTGCTAAGGCACCACGTTTCCATATTCGTATATATATATATATATATATATATATATATATATATATATATATATATATATATATATATATATATATATATCACTGCAGAACTTACCAGAGTGCTACAGACGTTTTGGATGGAATATTTGTGAAGAGACGAAACATAATATTTGCCAGACATGTATTAGCAACTACCCGCCAATCCCCTGAAGAGGGTTTAGAACAGTATCTTCAGGGCTTAAAAATCTTAAGGCGAGACTGCGACTTTTAAGCGATGACAGCAAATCAGTGTAGTGTAGGGAGTCTCGCGTGAACAAAAAAAAACGTGATCAGGATAAAGGCATTCATTAGCAGCCGCTAGCCAACAAAAACACAACAATAGTTCATTCCACACATTTTTGTTACGATCGTTTATTAATAAAAGGTATATTTGTTTTTTGTTGTTTTTTTTGTTATCGAATACCACAAGATGGCGACGAAAGTGAGATAAAGCCCGCATTAAAAAAAAATTTAAAAAGCTATCTACAAAAGTGCGAAAAAAAAAACTCCACGTGCTGTTCGAAAAAAAACAATTTTTTTCCAGAAAACACAACGCAGAAAAGTTTTTTAAAAAAAACACAAAAAAACGAAAGATAAATAATCTTTTTTGTTATTCACATTTATTGTTTTATATTAGATAACAATTATGTCAAAATTGGTTGCATTTTAGGCGGTCTAACTCTTTCACGTGTTTTAGATAAGATCGGAGACCCTGAATCGTTTCATAAGTGATGGGTATTTAGCATTCTGCTATCACTTGATTGGATATTATTATTATTTTCGATTCAGCGAATACTATTGGTCGAAACCGATTTCAATGCATTTTCTATGTAATAGTTTCTTTCGACGGCAATTTTGTGCAAACTAAACACCAAAGTGGATCACAGAAGCCCTAAATAATTCTCCGACTTCTGATTGGCTAATTGCTCAAAGTCAATTTACCGCCAAAATCTGGTTATGTGTTCTCGAGCCTGCCACGTGATTCACATTAATTATAAATACTTCGACATCTTCATTCTCTATCTTTTCTCATTTTCAGACCATCAGCTATGTAATTCTGTAGAGAGGTCGCGTTTTCTTCCTACATCCGCGTCCTGGTTCAGACGATAAACTACATCCGACAGCAAGGTCTCTGATCAGGAGGTTTTGAGGAGGGTCGAACCACCTCTTAATTGCTGGTGTTCCTATATCCACCCTGACCCGGAGTGGTAGCACATATTAGGGTTATAGCTATGGGTAAATATTTAATCCCTAAACTGGGTTCAAAACACTATGAAAGTGTAAAAATAAGTTTAGTACCAACAATACATTTTTGAAAAAAAAATATTACCAGCAATTCATTTTTGAAAAAAAAAAATTATTACCAGCAATATATTTTTGAGAAAAAAATTATTACCAGCAATACATTTTTGAAAAAAAAATATTATTAGCAATACATTTTTATTTTTTAAATTACCAGCAATAAAAATTTTGTCGGCATTAAATAACCCATTGAGTTGATATGCCGTAAAATAAACCAAACCAAACTAAACCTGAGAATTGAAACAAATCACTTTATAGTATTAAAAAAAATTAAACCATTTTGATAATTTAATAGAAAACATTTATTTATTAAGATATTTCCAGATTGAAATTCTGTTCTCATCATATTTCTGTTCGGAAGCTGTGTTATGGCAAAATACTTTACAAAAGTCCGGTAACTTCACTTCAGCCTCGTTCCAGGGAACTACAGCTTCTTCCATATTCCAAGAATCCCAAACCGGTTTGCTAAGCTTTTATGATTTTAAGAATCGGTTCGCGCGGACCGGTAGGATGCTACCACTGGATTACAATTTCGAAAAGCCAAAAGGATTACAATTTAGAAATAATCGAAAACGGAAAGCAATATTCAGGAAGGCAAAAAAAAAATATATACGAATGTGCAACCACCTTTTGAAAAAACGAAAAAGAAATTACTTTTATTCAACGATCGTCTCTGGTAAATATAGCAATATTTTGAAATATCTTTTTTTATATTCAGGAATATCTTTGTGTGCTTTTCGTTATTTGTTCTTCTAACCGCAGGAGAATTTTCACTTGTTAACGTTAACATTCTTTCGGCTGTCTGCAGTTGGCTTGAAAGTATCCACCTTCTCTTCTGAATGCCTTCATGACAAAATCCTTGGCCAGTAAATATGAAAATATATTTATATTTATATTAAGAAAGCAGAAATAGGGAACGAAGCAAACCTTCATTTGAATTAATGAAAATTGAGGAATCATCGAATTCCCAGAACTCTTCGGCCCCACGCCAGTGCATATAAGCAGATGACTTTGGGGAGATCATTGACTTTGGGCTGAGATCCCGTATTGAGTACCTCTGAAATCCCCGCCAGTTGCCACCAGAATTGCCTGATTCGAACACTTTGAACCCAGCCTTCCAGAAGTTTAGACCAGTGTCACTAGAGAGATTGGCAGGAAGGGTTAATTTTGTTGTACCAAGAGTTATATAAACCAACTGAAGATTAACTCCACGAATCTCTCGTTTTATTTTTCGTCGTGAAGATATTTTTCTACTGCTTAACCAGCGCTGCGAGACTACGACCTAGACAAGAAGAGATTTTCGTGTGTAGGTTCTACAAATTATAACGGTTTTCGGAAAGAAGTTTCCTTTAACACGGAACACTATTCGGTGAGACTACATTAGCTCCAAGAGAACTGCTACTTCTCGAAGTCGTTGTCCGGCGAACAGCAGTCAAAGTAAAAGATGTTATTGACACTCTCATCCATAGTTCGCATCTTGGGTTCGTTCTCTTGCTGCTGACCATATTTCTGTCTTTTTGCAGTTGATGGTTCGTCTTTTTTTTTTCTTCGCTTTCCTCTACTACCTTGTCTAGGGGGTCATGTAGTTTTCTTTCCGTGTCAACCATCAACACAGTGCCATCTGCGCATCTTATATTGTTAATATTGCGTCCATCGATGATAAATCGTAGTAGGGTCACCAGTTCTCTTAGGATAGCCTTACTGTAGAGGTTGAATAAATCTGGAGAGAAGACACATTAAAAAACCTAAAACCAAAAAATAATATATACTATCCTGAATGCGTAAATATGCGGCTATATATAAGAAATGAGCAAGGCCGTACCACCAAAACACTCTGTTGCTGTCGGTTAATGCGGAAAATTGTAAACGACGCGTTCCATTGCCCTCGTTGCCAATCAACGAACTAATGCAGGTTGGTTACAAAAAGTTCCGGACCAGGGAGTACCAGCTTAAAGATATAAGAAGATAAAATGTCAATAACAATCGAACTGGAGACTGAAAAACTCTTGTTTAAAAACAAAAATAAAAAAAAAAGTGACCAGGAAAGTCAACTGGAAAAACTGACATTCCTAGTTCACTGATGCCACTAATCTTTTATTGGGCTTCGATTTTTAACAACTTTAGGTGTGAAAATAAAATTATTCAATAAAATACTACGGAAAGGAAGATTAATTTAAATGTAACTTCTTCTATGTGCCGTGCCACTTCAGGACATGGGCGGTCATGTTTCTTCACTTCTTATACCTAGTATCTCTTGGTAGCGTTTCTTCTTTTGCCAAGTTTCCCGCTTTCTGTTCCACCACATATTCACACAGTCAGGTACGTGGTTCGCTCCCTCTTGTCCTCGATATGCCCCGTCAGGGTTAAGTTTACCGAGCCCTCTTTCTTCATTATTGTCCAAGGAATTTCAGCTGTCTTTTCCTGATTTTGAGTGTGTGTTCTTTCTGTTGACATTTTCTTGAAGATTCTTTGTTGATTATTCGCTCTGCCCATGGAATTATCAGTGTGGCAGAGGCGATGTCACCCCTGAAATAATAATAATAATGATAATAAAGGAGGATATGCTGTAAAACAGAAAACACCAACTGATGAGGCGCTTTCTAATAACCAAGATGTTAATATGCTGTAAAGACTTTGAAATGTAAATATTACAGAAAGTTAATTTAGAACACGAAATACAATCTTTTTGTAAGTTAAGATTACTAATAGAAAATTACTGGAACACTAATAATTTGGAACTTTTAAGCAAAGAAATGGATTTTGACACTATAAGAATCGAAGTTAAAATTAAAGATGTTTTGATCTAGAATTTATTTGTAAACAAGAATCCCTGTAGTTTACAAAGAGCAGCAGAGTAATTAATAGCGAGGTGATAAACACTAGTGTCTTGTTGTGAACCTTGGAAACCAATCAATGAAAAAGTAAATTGTTTATTCTCGAAAGAGTGAAGTTGTACTTTGTTAATATGTCAGTACGTTCGCATTAGTTACCAGTTTGGGACACGGTTTTCTTAATAAAAAGGCAAGCCAAGAGAGAGTGAGTTTTGGGGTTCGCCTGTCTTCGAATGCAGTCGAACTGAGTGAAGAGACGTCAGAGATTGAAAAGGAAGCGTCCGCTGTGTTGCTGAAGCTGAGGGCAAAGAAGTGAAATACCACTGCTAACATCTAAGTACCGATACTCCTGCTACTACTGAGAACGGGAACATCGAAGGTTCTAGTAGTTGCGCTAAGAAAAGACCAAAAAGGTTAACACGAAGGCCACATCTCTCCTTTACCGAAATTATTCCAAGTATTTGCAGGTGTTTGGTTATTGTTCACATACAAGAAACATTCAACCTTGTGCAACAAGAATTATTTTTGTGTGTGTGTTTGCGTTTATATACAAAAAAAACTTTTGTCCTTTCAAAATCGAATTGACTTGATTATATTTATTTTTCTGTTAACCCGATTCTCACCTGACGAACTCGCAGGTGGACCAACGGATAGCTTCCGGATTTCTACGATCTGATGACCACTCTCCAGGATCAAAACAATCACAACGTAGCTGGAGGGTGGCTTCGAATTGACATTGGGAACCGGAGACTTGTGTCTAACCCGTAATACTGGACCATACCGGACCAACAGCCGGTCTTGTGGAGTGCATGGGTCCAGTGGGGTGAGGATACGGTGTTACATCAGTACCCTTCCATAGAACTACATTTCTATTGCCTTTAGTTTTCTCTTCATTTGTGGGGAGATTACATGGCAGTAAATGCTGAACAAAGAGGATGAATATCACATAGCACTCTTTTCTTAACAACATTAGTCTTCGACCATTTGTTAGTAAATTATTCAGAAAATATCCAAATAGAAAATACTGTGGAGTTTATCACAGGAAGCCATATTCCTGATTTTTGTCAAAACTAGGCAAATCTCTACAGCAGTTGTTCTTAACTTTTTTTGAGCCACGGACTATAAGAACGAGCCTTTCATAGACAGACAAGCAGATATTCAGTCTAATTGGTTTATCACAACACTTGTACGTGCATTTCTCCATATTGCACCCTCATGCACACTTTTCAGACAGCCACTCGTGAAAGAAACTGTAGTCAGTTAATCATCACCAGTACATGTGAAGATAATCAATCCGTAATAAACTGTGGAAAATGAAAATTACCACTTGCTCTAATGGAGTGGCAAAAGATGGCGGTTGTGCAGAGAATGATGACACACGTTTAAATGGTAAACCCAACAGCATGTGAAGAGACGCCTAGCGGTCGGCACGGTAAGTAGTGGTTGGATGCATCTTATTTTATTTCTTTCTATGGGAAACTGTTGATTGGGATAAGGGCTATAAATCGAATATAAATGTTCATTTTTTATCTGATCTTCACAGACACCCTGAAACCTATTCATGCATCCCCTTAGAAGTTATAAAGCAGCACGAACTGAAATCTTCAGAATTCCGAAGTGATATCTCCGGGACTACTAGTGTAGTGGACGCCTACACACACCACACCCACAAATTACTCAACAGCAATTGGACAATAAATAAACAGTACTATTCGTAAAGACAATTTACGCATCGCACGAGCCGCATAAAAATTTCTCGTGTTTTGTTTCACCAAACTTGCTATAGTAAAAAAAATCAACAATTGGTCGATTTTTGGCCAATCACATAAATTGACACTTTCTTCAATATTCTTCCCGCGCTCGTTCTGGGAGCCTACCTGTCTGGTATAAAAAAGCAGAAGTTTAAGGAAGAAACTTTAGTAGATTATAAATTTTCACCACCATAATCACGTATGTGTATTTCTCCATCTTCTACTCAAACACACACAGAGACATTAACTACATTCACACAGTGAACTGTCTGTTATCAAAGCCAAGTGAACTATTCAGAACTTTAACATTCTTCTGCACAAACATCTAACTTTCAAATTCAAACATCAAACATTCTTAAACACTAAACAAATATCAACAAAGAAACTCCTTACAACATACACTTGTATTTCCCACACGGTACAAGGGAAATCAGTTTTTACGACTTAATCTTTATTGTCATTGTATATATATTTGTTTCAATATACATTTTACTTGTTGATCATTCAATCATCTCTTGTTGTTTTCTGTGTTTTCTTTGCAAATTGAATATGAAGTGTTAATTTTAAAAACGCAACCTTCGACAAAAACCTTCTGATAATTTCTTACCAACACCATTAGCGCCCCACAATTGGTGATCCCGACGCTAGAAAGAAAACCAACGCTTCAAAAAGAAAAAGACCGCCACCACAACAATTGATAATTCCGACGCTTAAAAAGGAAACCTACGTTGGAATTATCGCCTACATCCACAAAAAAAAATACATGAGAGCTAGTGCAAAGAAATTTGACTTGGCGCCAAAAATATTTCACACTACGTGCTTTTCACTCAAGTAACTCTGACCGACATGACCGGTCAATCTGCTCACGAGACAGCCGTCGTCTTGAACTTGCCAGTGTTCGACACCACGAATGTAAACGTTTGGTTGGCGCAACTACAAGCAATATTTCAAGCCAAACACATTCACTCGCAAATGGCACGATACGCGTACATTGTGGAAAAACTTCCACCAGAAATAGCTTCAGATGTGTTGGACCTCCTCGACACTGTGCCGACACATAACCCTTTTGACACGCTGAAGGAGGCTATTATTTACCGCATGGGCAAATCCCAGGAGCGTCACCTCCACGATTTATTTAATACAATACAACTAGGCGAGAACAAACCTACCCAGCTACTTCGTAGAATGAAAAATCTTTTGGGAAAACACACTATGTCTGATTCCTTGTTCAGAAAGTTCTGGCTTGATAAGCTACCAGCCCAGACTTCAAAGATCCTAGCTACACTTCCCGATGATTTAGACCTCCTTAAAACTGCTGAGATTACAGATAAAATAAACGATGTCGCAGTAGTCAGTAGTGTTGATACTCAAATATCACACGAAACGACTATGGCAGATACAGTTTATCGGCTACAGCAGCAGCTTCACAGATTGCCGACGCAAGTAGAGTACCTACGTAGAGGACCAACTACAAACTCATATAAGTCCCGGCGTCGTTCCAACTCCACCTCTCATTCACGAAAAACTACGGTATGCTGGTGTAACACTATTTAGAAACGGCAGGTTAATTAACCAATTAATTAACCACAGAAGTTAATTACGGGGATTACTTAAACCGATAGATAGATAGAACGAAAGACATACTGAGCGATAACTTAAACCGATAGATAGAACGAAAAGACATATTGAGCGATATTCTTTTTGTTTTGTTATTTTCCCAAAACATGGGATCGGTGAAAAGATTTTTTGTTTTGTTATTTTTAAGTGCGAATCAAGATAATCATTTTTACTTTCTCGCAGAAGTTTGACGCTGAGATATGCCAAATATTCCCAGAGTTTTGAATGGATACCCATTTACTGTGTTAAAAGGACAACAGTGTTATCAGAGAATGATGAGAATTCTCTGCGAGGACAAAGGAAGGAAAAAGAGAAAGAAAAGAAAGAAAGAGAAGGACAAGACTTAACAACTTAGATGATAAAAGAAGGAAAAAGGCCACCCACAAAAGCGATGTTATTTTGGGTAGTGGAATGGCGAAAATTCTGATGGTCATTGTCGTAAAAATTAGTTGATGAATCCCAGAGCTTTTGGGCAGATAAAACATTAACTGTGTCATGATAGCCAAAACTTGTGTTGTCGGGAAGGGATTTAATGGGTCATCTGCCGACCGCACACAGAGCCCGGCCCTGGGTTGAGGAAATGTCGGCTGGACAGGACATCTGTGTTCTGTTGAAATTCGTTTGTGATAAGAAAAGCCATGTTATTGTATTTATTTTAATTAACCCAATTTCGCCAAAATTCCGTCCACTTAATGTTGGCGAAAAACTTGATTGAGGAATTCCATATGCCGTGAAGTTGGATAAAAATTGAGATTATCATTTGACGCCTATTGGCCGAATAGCCAGGCGGAGGTGATCATGTGACGCAGGGAGGAGGCCTGCCACCGCCCATTGAGAGGATAGGTATGAGATGTTGCTGCGAGGAAGTGGGAAAACCGTTGACGCCCTCTAAAGTATGGTGAGATACCCATATGAGAGCAGAAGAGGGTGGGAGTGGAAGAAGATTTCCAAAAATGGAAAATGATAAGTGTTTCTGACCGAAAACAAAGGAAATCCTTATTGGGGATTTGAAATCAACGTGGTGGCCACACCACGTCCGACCCCACGCCAGGTTTTGATCGGCGTCCATATAAGCAAACATCTTCGGGTGTTTCAGTCAGTTACAGAGTACAGTACAGTGAACAATACAGTAAGGAGAGAGAGCAGTTCAGTGCAGTGCAGTTCGCAGAGAGATCCAGTCAAGCCCAAGACACAGGACTCGGAAGATAACGCCTCGCACAGGTGACCGCACGATTCCATGCCTTCCGACTTAGACTTCTAACCAAGAACAAATTTGTTGAAGTCCGACTTTAAATTTCCCACCAAAGCAAGTTTCCGACTTAGACTTCTAACCAAGAACAAATTATGGAAGTCTGACTATATTTTCCACCAGAGCCGACTTTATTGAAAAACAAAACAGATATGCAGAACTAGCAAAAAGTGTTACAATCCACACATTTTTTTTCTTCGGGCTGGGAGAGAAAGAGAGAGACGCACTCCTGTAACTCAACAAACCGACATAAAATTAATCACTATTCCTAACCAGTCGCTCGCCTTGAAGTTGTTGTTTGTGCTTTTGTTTTGTTTTTTTGTCTACATTTATTGTGCAGTATCACCTTGACCCGGATTCGGCTGGCACTACGGCCCGACGTCTGATTGATCTCGTCAACCTAAGATCAAATCACAACGTGAGTAGGTTGAATCGAGATCAAAGCAATTGCTTCGGTGATCAGGCGTTGGAAGCGAGCCGGGTACGACAAGTTGGTACTAGAACCCAACAAGACTTCAACCGATGTCCCAGGGTTAGCCCGTCACAAAGGACCGACGTCACATTTGGCGTCGTGACCAAAGAAGTACGGGTGTCACACTGGTACCATCACAAATTCGGCGAATCGGCAAGGAAATGTACAAAGCCGTGCTCCTTCAAGCAGCAAACAGAATTCAAAAGCAACCCAGAAGGCGGGAAACGCCGGCCCCAGCAGCGAGTAAATTCGGCATCTGCTGTTGGGGGCCCATCATCCAACCGTCTATTTTATATCAAGGACAGGAATTCGAACGAGTCATTCCTCGTCGATACAGGCGTACAAATCAGGGTGATACCAACCAGACCTACCTTTTCAAAGACCAAATCTTCGGTTACTTTGCGCGCCGCGAATGACACACATATTCAGACCTACGGACAACAGTCTCTATGACACTGGACATTGGTTTACGCAGAAACTTCCAGTGGCTTTTCACTGTGGCTGATGTTAAATTCCCGATACTTGGTGCTGATTTTTTTAGCACATTATGAGCTAACAGTCGACCTGTCCAAACGCCAACTATTTGACACAACGACGAAACTTACGAACCACGGTGTCATTTCTCAACTCACCTCTACTAAGTTGTGCGTCGCTGTCCCAGCAAACAACCCACTTCAGGACATCCTGAATCAATTCCCTTCTCTCGTACGTCCATTTACATACACGGAGACAGTTAAGCACCACACTGTGCATAAAATTCATACGACAGAACCACCTGTATTTTCCAAACCTCGCAGGCTAGCTCCTGATAAATATAAAACAGCGAAAGCTGAATTCCAACACATGCTGGATCTAGGGATCATACGTCCGTCCTCAAGCTCTTATGCATCTCCACTTCATGTGGTTCCAAAGGCACAGGAAGGGGCTTGGAGGCCATGTGGTGATTACCGCAGATTAAACATTCAAACGGTCCCGGACAAATACCCAGTACCCAACTTGGCAGACTTCGCCGTTTCCCTATATGGGGGCTACAGTTTTCACAAAATCAGACTTGCCCAAGGCATTCTATCAGATCCCCGTTGCCGAAAAGGACATACATAAAACCGCAATCACAACTCCTTTCGGCTTATACGAGTTTTTACGAATGCCATTCGGGTTACGAAATGCTGCGCAGTCATTTCAACGTTTAATAGATGAGGTACTACGTGGATTACCCAATTCCTTCGCGCATATATCGACGACTTGTTAATCGCCAGTGCTGACATGAACGATCATAGACAACACGTCAAACAAGTTTTCGAACGACTAGACCACTATGGCCTTAAGATAAATCCGGAGAAATGCGAATTTGCAGTCTCTAAACTTCACTTTCTTGGGTTCGTGATAGACCAAACAGGAATAACTCCACTACCTGATGAAGTCCAAGTGATTAACGACTTTCCTCAACCTACCACGCTCCGCCAGCTTCGTCACTACCTAGTACTGATAAATTACTACAGACAATTCATTCCCAAGTGCTCTCAGATTTTAGCACCCCTTACTGACCTGCTCTGTGGTCAGGGAAGAAGAAATGCTACGATACACTGGACCAATGAAGCACTTGAAGCTTTTACAAAATCAAGAGAAGCCCTAGTGAATTTCACTAAGCTATCTTATATCAACGACGATACCTCGACACACCTCTCGCTAACCACCGACGTGTCGTCGGACGCAATAGGAGCGGTGTTACATCAATATGTGCATGACAATACAGTACCAATTTCCTTTTTCTCAGTAAAACTTACTCCAACTCAAAAGAAGTACAGTGCTTTCTCTCGCGAGTTGCTTGCAATTTATTTATCCATAAAAAACTTCCGACACATTTTGGAAGGCAGAAACTTCACGGTATTCACCGATCATAAACTTTTAACCTTTGCTCTCAATACGAAGTCCGAAAAATACAATCCACGAGACTATAGACAATTGGATTATATCTTGCAGTATACCACGGACATAAGACACATCAAGGGACATGATAACATCGTTGCAGACACTTTATCCCGATCATCCTTGTGTAATAATGTGCAGGACACTTTGGATATCGAACAATTAGCAGACAAGGGACGTAACTCAGCTCGACTCTCTGAAGGACTCGTCGCTACGGCTTGAGCAGCATCCCTTACCCTTCAGCACCAAATTGATCACCTGCGACATCAGTTCACCTAACCCTAGACCCCTTGTTCCAATCAACATGAGGAAGAAAATTTTTGAACATTTCCACTCATTTTCGCACCCTGGTCATAAAGTTACACTTAAACACATAGCGGAACGCTTTGTATGGCCAAACATGAAGAATGATATTAAACATTATACTCAATGCTGTCAAATCTGTCAGAAAACGAAAATTCAGCGACACACGAAATCACCACCCGGTAACTTTGCAGTACCTGATGGCCGTTTCCGCCATCTGCACGTCGACCTGGTGGGTCCGTTGACCGAAGTACACGGACACCAATATATTCTAACCATCATCGACAGATTTACGAGATGGTCAGTAGACATCCCTCTCAAAAGCACAACCGCAGAATCTGTTGCTAAGGCAGTTTTCCAACACTGGAGCTCGATTTTCGGGTGCCCTTCGATCGTTATGACAGATCGCGGACCACAGTTCCAATCCCAACTTTTTACGGAATTTATAAACCTCCTCGGTGCAAGACATATTTCATCCACCGCATACTACCCATGTGCTAACGGGCTGGTTGAGCGCTTTCACCGTCAATTAAAGGCTGCTCTAACTAGTTCCAGTACCATAAACCAAACTTCATGGATGGAGAATCTACCTTTGGTAATGCTATCCCTTCGCACCTAAATCAAGGAAGATATACATTGTTCACCGGCTGGCCTTGTCTTCGGACAACAACTAATATTTCCTGGCCAATTTCTCTCCAACCATTCAACTCAAGAACCTACTACAAATTTCATCAAATATTTACGAAACAGAATGTCATCATTAGCTTTTACGCCTACCCGATTCTCTACAAAAGATATATATGTTCCTTCGTCGCTGCACGAAAGCGAATTCGTCTTTGACCGGCAGGATGCAGTGAAGAAACTCCTAACGCCACACTACGCTGACCCATTCCGTGTCCTTGCCCGGAATGAGAAATATTACACTCTTCAGTTCAATCATGGCAAATCTAACGTGGCCATAGACCGTCTCAAGCCTGCTTATATTGAATGCACCGCAAAGCCCAGCCGACCACTTCTCCATCTTCTACTCAAACACACACACAGACATTAACTACATTCACACACACAGTGAACTGTCTGTTATCAAAGCCAAGTGAACTATTCAGAACTTTAACATTCTTCTGCACAAACATCTAACTTTCAAATTCAAACATTCTTAAACACTAAACAAATATCAACAAAGAAACTCCTTACACTTTAGCGAAGCGTTGGGGTGAAAATGTGAAGAGATATCAGAAGGTTAAACTTTCCTGCTGGCCGGTCCAGCTACATGCGAATGTCGGACTTTAACTAAGTCCAAAGAAAACAAACAAGACCGATATACATGGGTAAACAAATATATATTAATAACGAGTTACACAAAGACATATAGTTACATAGAGTTTGTATGGAGAAATTATGTGCGTGTGTTGTAAGTGTTCGTACGTACGTGTATTGTTCTTAGCGCGTTCCCAGAATTTGGGAAACGCTGTATCTGTGAGAGGTCACATATTGGTGTAAGTGGAAAAAGAACGATTTTACCTCGTCTCCCTGCGAGGTAGCGGCCCAAGGCCTGAGTCGAAAAAGAGAGAGGGTCAACCAGTATTTATAGCCAGGGCAGAGAGACCCCTGTTGAAGGATTAAGGAAACTGAGGAGGAGCTAACTGCGACACACTTGTATTTCCCCACACGGTACAAGGGAAATCAGTTTTTGCGACTTAATCTTTGTCATTGTATATATATTTGTTTCAATATCCATTTTACTTGTTGATCATTCAATCATCTCTTGTTCTTTTCTGTGTTTTCTTTGCAAATTGAAGTGGAGTGTTAATTTTAAAAACGCAACCTTCGACAAAAACCTGATAATTTCTTACCAACACCATTAGCGCCCCACACTAGTCCGCTCGTAAAAAGTAGTGGAGAAAATGGGGGAGGAGTCATTTATATAGATTATCATTCATTAGGCTCTTTTTAAACCGCGGCGCTTATCAGAATGAAATATTCTAATTTTGACCATTTTAGAAGTGGGATCTTGTTCATAATATCAAGAAATTCTTTTAAATAAAAAAAAAATTTTAAAAAATGAATACAAGGGGTCCTCGAGAGATTTCCGTTGCTACGATACATCGTAACACGATTTTCCGTATAAGTCGGAACGTACCAGCAATTTTTAATTCACCAACAATCCAATATGGCGTATATAATATATATCCAGTAACTGACATTCGCCACCTTCCTCAACCTAGCGCCGTATGTACGAGGCAAGAAGCACAAGTCGAAACAATAGTAACCACAAATCGTCGTAGGTCGGCATTGTCGTCAACTGAGGACTTACTGTATATAGTTTTTGTTTTTTAATTAAAAATGTAAGAAATTAATTTAGTTCATTCTTCATTTAAGAATTTTTTTTTTTTTTTCGTTTTAGAGATTGTAAGAGTTTTCCTTTGTGATAAGGTATATAAACATTACTAGAAAGTTTGGAGCTGAAATATTGTAACAATATTCAAAATTAAAATAGCAAGCGTTTAAAGATTTAAATGGTATGTCAAAAAGTCGAAGAAAAGAAAGAAAAAGAAAAGCAATATCTAAATGAATTTTGAAAATGAAAAATATTTGTCAAGCATTTATTATTTTAGTTTTAATTATTTTTTCATCAGGTGTGCTCATTTTTAGCGAATCAGTAGAGGTACCTGCATAAAATAATATAATAGACTCCTGGAAAAATCTGGAGAAAAAAAAAAAAAAAGCACACACACAAACAAACAAGAACATACTAAAATAAAATTATTTACGGATGTATAAAAAGATATTTTTGAAATAATCGGTTTGTGGACATAAATTTAAAAAAAGAAAAAAATGATTTTGCATCACCTGCAAGCATAAACATACCTTACATTTTTTTTATTTTTGAAGTAAATAAACTGCAGTTTTTATTACTATGGATGCGCGTTTTGAAAAGAAAGAAAATACTACCCACTCTTTTGAAAAAATTACCAAAAATCAAAGAATTGTACAATTTAAGCAACATTTTCAGAATTTATTCATTAAATGTATTGTATACTGAATAATATATTAGAAAACTGTAGAATCCACTACCACCTCATTGTGATACATCTACTTTAAATTTTTGGTTTAAGAGATATTTGAATTTAGTGTTTACATTTTTAGTCTATAATGGCGATTTGATGAGTGAATGTTTTAAAAAATGTATAAAAATTTTATTTTTATTTTCCTACGGATTAACTTTATGCCATTATCTTTCAAGTAAAACAACTTTGATTTAAAAAAAAAAAAAAAAAAAAAATTTCAAATTTGGGCAATACCTGATTTAAAATATTTTTTAATAATTTTTTTTTTTTTTTTAGTGGTACCTAATTAGAGATTCATTTCAATAACTAAGAGTATTAAGAGAGAAAAAAATCATTACAAAGAAAAAGAGTACTGAACTGTTACATGATATCTTATAGGTCAGCAAATGCTAGACAATCTGCTCAAAGATGAAGAAGAGACTTGAAGCAACAGAAATATGGTTCAACAGAAGGATGCTGAGAATACCCTGACTAAACAGGTGAGCAATGATGGAATGAAGAACAAGGGCTTGGAAAATTTGATATTCACAGTACAGACTGCTCACACTAATTTATATAACACAATGCCATAAAATAATAAGAAACAATTCAGACAAGAGAAATTGTACAAATAAATAGATTTTTAAATAAATATACAAAGCAATAGTTATGCATGTTGTTTAAAATGGTGAAATAAACTTGTCCTTTTAGATTTTTGTGTGAGGTAATGTTCCAGTTTGAGGGGTATTCAGTTCAATGTAAAACTGTACTCAAAATTTTTGGTAAAACCATGTGTGGACGTGATGTATGTTGTTTTTGATGTTTGAGATTGTGGTTATGTTAAAACGGATTTTTAACTTATAGTCTGGACTTCAGTTGAAAGTTATTTATGATGAGTGTGATCATGTAGTGTGTAGCTTTTTCGGATGATTTTTCATCACCCCGTTTCTTCTTTATATAAGCAATAAAAGTCACGTAATGGCTCCGGAAAATGTTTTAAAATTTTGACGCAGCTGTACCTTTGATCAGGTCAAATTAAAGACAGACATGCAGACGTAGTCGACGATATCCCAAGTTATATTTTTGAACCAATCAAATTACGTTAGTTGTGTAATTTAATCTGGAGCTGGCATTTTAATTTTTGAAATTTTGAGAACATTATGGGATATGGATCCTATAAGGGAGAGAGAAAAAAAAACAACACAACATACCAGATAAGCTTGAGTAAATGGATGGTGAAACAGGGTTTAGGAGAAATAAAGAAAAGACAAACTGTATTAAGAGCTACAAAGGACAGGAAATTATGGAGGGGTAGGAAACAGGTCCAAGGTAAAGGAGCTACAGTATATCAACTCCTTTACTTGTATGTATGTATGTATATGTGTGTGTGTGTGTGTGTGTCATCCACAGACTGACTGTTTCACAGTTCATCAGTGTGGCTCGACATCTGATTGCTTCCAACCAAGATCGAAAAATGACCGATTTGGCAGAGAGAAAGTAAAATTTTAATGTTTTTATTATGCAAAAGATGACATTAGCAGCAGCAGCCACTGTTAATAAAATCACCCCTTCCTTTTCAAGATTATATATAGTTGCAGTGATGTAAGCATGTGACCCTGGGTTTCATGCCCTTTGCGATTATCAGAGAAACTGATTAATTTTGAAATCTTGGATTTATTTATGGTTGTGTATATCAGTGTTTTATGGTAATGGAAGGAAATGAAGATACAAGAAAAGTAAACTTCTTACATGTCACTCTCAATCTGAATAAACACACACACACACATTATATATATATAGTGGCTGTCAGTACCCAAACATTATGGAAAAGAGAAAACAAAGAAGAAAAAAAAAGAGAAAACAAAGAAGAAAAAAAAAGAGAAAACAAAGAAGAAAAAAAAAGAGAAAACAAAGAAGAAAAAAAAAGAGAAAACAAAGAAGAAAAAAAAAGAGAAAACAAAGAAGAAAAAAAAAGAGAAAACAAAGAAGAAAAAAAAAGAGAAAACAAAGAAGAAAAAAAAAGAGAAAACAAAGAAGAAAAAAAAAGAGAAAACAAAGAAGAAAAAAAAAGAGAAAACAAAGAAGAAAAAAAAAGAGAAAACAAAGAAGAAAAAAAAAGAGAAAACAAAGAAGAAAAAAAAAGAGAAAACAAAGAAGAAAAAAAAAGAGAAAACAAAGAAGAAAAAAAAAAGAGAAAACAAAGAAAAAAAAAAAAGAGAAAACAAAGAAAAAAAAAGTAAAAACAAAGAAAAAAAAAAAAGGAAAAAAGAAAAATAGAAACCAAAGAAAATAAAAATAAAAAAAAATCATTTGGTATACACCCCCACTCACAAACCAAATGGTTATAAGTAAACTAGGACAAAAATTCCTTGCATTAATCAAAAAAAATTTCATAGAAATAGTAAACTTGGCAAAATTTTTAATAAAAATACCTTTAAAACAAGTTAGAGTTGTACTAAGAACTTGGAATTATAAAGAAACAATGCCAAAATCATGAATAAATACTCATACCAAAATCGAAGAAATATACACGCTGAAATAAGAATGAACAAAAATAAAAATTATGTAATTGTAGAAATCTTGAAAATTGTCCTCTAAATAATAAATGTTGTATGAAATCCATAGTTTATCAATGCAATATCTCTATTGAGAATCCTAATGATGCTAGCACCACAGACATCCTTATCTAAATATTTCTGACACTCAAAAGAAACCAATAAAACATCAAAAGTAAAATTGAAATTTAAAAAAAAAAAAAAAAAATTGTACATCTTTAAATGACCCATGTCCTTTGTGCATACATGAAAATTTAAATATTAAGTTTCTGAAAAATAAAAGAATTATTACATCAAAATAAAACTGAGTTTTTGTAGACATTGCCAAATATTTTTCTTTAACATTTATATTTGATCATAAGTAAAATAGTTTAGGAATACATAATTAGATTCTAATATATTCATTTTAACATTAACAAATATGTATTCAGTAAGTAAATAAATTAAAATATATCTTAAGTTGGTATGAATAAAAATATATTAAAAATGTGACTAAATATTTGAATGCCCCTTTTGAAAAAAATTGTAATTGAAATTTATATAAAAATAAAAATTAATTAAAAAATAAAATAAATGTGAAACTCAGATGATGTGTTGGAACAGACATTACCACAAATTTCTACTTGAAAAAAAAGGAAGTTTGTATCAATAGAGATACCCCAGCCCCCAC
Organism: Acanthosepion esculentum; assembly: GCA_964036315.1. NCBI lineage: Eukaryota > Metazoa > Mollusca > Cephalopoda > Sepiida > Sepiidae > Acanthosepion > Acanthosepion esculentum. The sequence goes on along the minus strand of OZ038492.1, from coordinate 14,750,048 downwards.
CTCAACTTGATAGCTACAATACATTACACGAGTTTTCTAAAAAAGTTATATCTTAACACCCCTAATATTTTTTTCTTAACCCCAACATCTCAAAATATCAAATTTGTCTGGATTTATAAATTAAGTTAATCAATTTTTAAGTTATTCTTAGCATCACTTGATAATGGAATAGAACTTCATAGTTTCATGATTAAATTTGAATTGAAGTTTCAGTTTTGAAATGTGGCAATTCCAGTATTGTTGTTTATATTTAAAAAAAAGTAAATAAATAATATGCTCTATGGTTGTATCGAGCGTTTTTTTTAAATAAATGCTAAGAACTCTGAATTATAAATCTCATATGTTCTTTCCCATATATATATATATATATATATTTAAGTACTGTCATCTTAAAAATTTTGGAAATATTCTCCATAATTTTAACTGTTGACTTTATTTACTATAGTCATCAATCTCGTTTTCTGATAATGTCACATATGGTCACCCATATTTTCAAAATGGGTATATTTATAAAAATATTTAAAAATGTTAGTGCATGTATTAAACTTTTTCAATTTTCATTTAGTAAATATATTCTTCACTTAATAACCTACAATGAACCTAACAAGGTCAAAGTGTTGAAGAATTTATAGAGGATTTTTTAAAACTTTACAAATTTAAAAAAAATCTTGTAAAAATTCATTATTCATCAATTTTTTTTTTCTTCAGGCAATAATATCCTTAATATATTATTTATAAAAACCATTAAAAGATTATCCAATTAAATAATTAGTAAGTTTTATTTTACTATTCAGAGCAAATTTTTGGGAAAGCATTAAGTTTTGAAAAAAAAAAAAAAACAAAAAAAAAAAAAAATTTGATGACTCTCCAAGGAGTCCTGCACATAACTAATAAAAAAATTTGAAGGATAGACTTCTAGAAAAATGAATGTAAGGGGGAGTGATTTAAAAATTTCTTTACTCACATGTTCTAAGTCCTGAAAGTTTAATTAAATTTGATTTTTGCAGAAATTTCCAAAGCAATGTTATTTTACCAGAAAAAAGGTGCTGAAATTCCCATAGGCAGCTCTGTTACATAAAAAGAAAAAATGATCAAAAAATTTCTTTTCCCATCATAAAATAAAATACAGAATAATCATCGGATTCTATTCAAGAAAAAAAAAAAATTTTTTAATTGGTTCCCACCCATGAAAAAATAATATGCAAGTTCATTGGTCATGAGATTTTTTTTTTATCCACACTTTTACATCTACTTATATATTAGTTACTATCAAAGAAACACATTACCTACATTTTTAAAATGAGAAATGTTTCTAAATTTATACACAAAAAAAAAAAAAAAAAAAATTCCAACATTCTTTTTAAAATATTGTTTGTTGAATTCTAAGCTTTCCTGTTTATGATTGGTAATTATAATTTTCACTTAATAACAATATCACCAAAAAACAAAAAAAAAAACCTAAAGTAATACCGACTTAAAATTTAAAACTTTATAAATTATTCTAATTAAAATTACTAAAAAATTAAAACAATTCTCAAAAAATTCATCATTCAAGTTTTTTTTCTTAAAACAGTAGTATCTATATCTTATTCATAAAAGCAATTCAAACCTTTTTAATTAAATATCTTGGTTTTATTGCATTTTTTTTTCATTTTATAATTCAGAGCAGATTTTCATTAACTGATGGTACATAGAAAAAAAAAAAAATAATAATAATAATGATTTAAATTCTTTAAATTCTTGAAGCAATTACACTTTTTAACTAAGATAAAAATTAAGTGACACAAACATCAATTTCTCAAAATTAAATAATTGGAGTGGGGTGATTGTATAAAAAAAAATTTTTTTTAAATAATTTGTGAATAAGTTCAGAAAGTTTCATTAAAATCCAACAATTATTTGATTTTTGCAAGAATTTCTAAATCAGTATTTGTTTTTATTGCAAAAATGACACTAATATTTCCTATACTAATTTTGGGTCCCCTCACTGATGCCCTACGACAAGATTTTTAACGAAAATTTCAACAATGATAGAAAGGATTCAAAAATTTAATTAAGTGATCAAAAAAAAAAAAAAAAAAAAATATTTTCATCTTTCTTCTTAATAATAACTAAGATTTTGACATTAAAACTGTTTTTAATCAAGTTTTTTTTTCCCTCTCTCTCAGCAAATTAGCGGAGGTACCTATTTTTATGTAATTTGTTAGAGAGAAGGAAAAAAAAAAAGAAACAGGTAATCATGTACTAACATCACACTGATGAGAAACGAGAGCAATCTATCAGTAGTCACACAAAATATCAAATCCTTCTTTAAGTTCTATGAATTTAAACAATTCTTTCTCATTTCGTTTTGCCTATTTAACTAAATTTCAACCGCCGTAATATTCAAATCTCATCACCAAAAATCTATCAGCTGTGAAAAGGCCAATGCCATAATTCCTGGCATCTGAGCACAGGGGGGAAAATAAGGACTATTGTAGAAACCGAGACTGGCAAATAACACTTCATTTATAACTGCAGTGAGCATGAAAAATACCCACAATAATGTTTAAATCATTTGAAAATAATTTAAATCTTAGCTACAAACTATAATAAAAACTTAAGTAATGTTTCTGTGGGTAATTTTTACTTTTCCTGCAATAATCTAAGGGAGGTAATCAAGTTGTAACCATGAAATTAAACAATTGCTAATTGTCTTCAACTAGCAATAACCATGCCACGGATTATCCTCATTGTCTACGGTACCACACCTGCACAAAGCTAATCCACAATTAAATGTTTTGCGTATGTGAAAACAGTGGGGAAAATACAAATACTTCACCAGCTCTCAATACACCAGTTTCACATGGAATTGATTCAAATATTGCATTTTAAAATCCTTGCAAAATGCATAATCATATTGGCAGGTAATGCATTCTTTATTAAGAGAAGCTAAATTATTAATATAAAATTAAGCTTAGGCAAGAGAGCATTTTCATTTTACATTTCATAATTGATAATTTCTGTAGGAAATAGAACACCAGATGTGAAAGGACACAGAAAAGAAGCAGGTTGAGTTTGTATCTTATATATATATATATATATATATAATTCCATTTCAAGTTAACATTGAAGTCGTGTTTCAGTACCAATTAGGGGATGTCATTAAAATGAAATAATAAAGTCATTTAATTTCATTTTATTTTATGATACATACCTTCATTCAGATCAATTCAATTTCAAACTTTAATTAGTGTTATTAAAGCCCTATAATTCGGCACAGATTATATCTCCTAACTTTCCAGTCATTAAAAAAAGTCAAATATTGAAAATTTAATATTTAAAGAGTCCATAATTACTTTTTCACAACTACATTGAGTATCAAGTTTTAAATATTTACATCTAAACACAAAACACTGACATTTTAAGTTGCATTGAAAAGAAAATGTCTTACAAAACTGTAGACGTTGGTCACATTTTATTTATATATATATATATAAATAAATAAATAAGAAAAAAGTGGAGCATTAAAAAGGATTGTTTTTAACAAGAGAAATGATCTAAAGCACATTAACATTTATAGTTTTCCCCACAAAAACAAATTTAAGAATTATTTAAATCTTAATATCATTTTGCTAAAATAATTGTCAAGTTATTTGCAATTAAAATAACTGAAAAAGTTTATAAAGCATACAAAGTTAGAAATTGTCATTTACAATATTTACAAATTGCATGGTAAATGAATCACCTATTCAAGTGTACACTGTAGGAAACCCGGAATGTAAATTTTGTTAGATGTCATGTTGATATGGTAACACCAAATTTGATACATTTTTATCTACAAGTTATACCAGAACACATCACAAACTGTATTAATGACAATAAAAAGGTACATGAAGTTAAAGATTAAGTTCAGAAAGCAATGATTGAAGTTTCTGGTTAAATCATCAGGATTTTATCACAGCTGTACTAGGATTTTCTTCTTTTTAAAAATAGATTAAGTAGTAAATAAGACAAGTGGATTCTTCACAATATTAAAAGGTATATCATGGGAAAAAGTTGTACTGAGTTAAGGGTTTATAAGTAAACAACGGTAGAAAGATGGACTGCCAACAAAGCTGGTTTGTTTTATCACTGAAAGACAATTTGTGATAATTTTGTAGCAGAAACAAGTTTTGTAACAGGTTCACCAAGATTTTTTTACTTTTAATAAAATATTAAAAGTTCTAACAGAGATTTGGAAAGCATTTAACTTTCAGAGACAGATTTTATCATAATGACCGAGATATTTTGATCAAACATCATTGGCCACCAGGAGACTATCACTTTATTAAAAACAGGAGAGAAGACAAATACAAACAGTAACAGGAAGACAATTTCCTACAAATAAAAATAATCCACAAACCAACAGATAAATGGAGCAGTGTCATGATTTTATTTCTTAGTAATGAGGTTTTTTTTTTTTTTTTTCTGTTTCTTTTTAATAATTTTACAATTTTTCATAATTTTTTTTTTGTTGATTTCAGTCTTATGAAAGGGGTTTTATAGGAAGAAGAATATTTTTTTCACAATCAGTCATGTGACTAAAGTCCAGACAACCACACATTACACCGAGGGGTGGGGGATTTTTGTCTAACTGCTTTTTTAGAAGTCAGGGTGTGGTACAGAATAGGAGGGGAGACCTCTTTATTATTATTTGTATTTTTTTTTTCTTGATACCCATCAAAACAAGGGAAGATTATTTACTTTATCACACCTCCTTTTAACTATCCGGTCCAATATTATCTCTTATTCCAATAACATTATCATAATAATAATAATAATAATAATAATCATAATAATAATTATAATAATTATGATAGTTGGTTGGAGGAACCAGACTCTGAGATTTTTTTTTTTTTTTTTAGCCCAAAATACAGATCCTAATTGATAGGCTGGCGTCCAGTTGCAAGTCCAAGGAAAGAGTGGGGTTATAACACTGACCTGCAGCATAGGTGAACATGTTAAACTGACCAGACAAGATGTGTATTGCATCTGGTAAATTAAAAGTAAAATTTGGAAAGGAATCAAAATTAAGTTAGGGAATGAAGTTAGGGAAGGAGGAAGAAAAAGAAAAGTTTTAGTGTGATGACCTTGTATTCAGATATGTAGATCTGAGAAAACAACTTTGCACCTGTTACAACAGAGGCTTAAGAAGTATCAAGATAAGACCAAGAAAATAAGATTAGATATACATAGATACCTAAGAATAAAATGTTTTCCTTTCTTTTCATTGGTAAAAGACCGTATGGGTGAATGTATATGTGCTAACTACCTAGCATTTTAAAAAAAAAAAAAGGTGTAAGCAAATAAGACGAAGAGATGCAAAACAGTAAGATGCATCCATGCAAAAAGAGATGCGGGGTCAATAATGTGAACCAAATTCAATCTACCACTGGTAATCAAATGAGGTAGATAGTATTGATATTAATGCACCAGCTTGAATCCCCAAAACCAAAAGCTCATAATCACTAGAAAAAAGGCCTGATCTAACGAGAAAAATTATGGGTGAGAAGAGGAAGGATAGACAACGAATGTTAACAGCTAATCAGTTTTTTTTTTGTTTTTTGTTTTTTTTAACAGCTGGAAAGGCTGGTTGTGGTTGAGAGGTTTGTTACTAAGGTGGGTTTACACACAAGCCAAATTAAATGGTAAAGCAGCAGATTGTGAGACAACACACGCACGCACACAAGAGAAGAGAAATAAGGGCCAAAGAAAGGAAGGGCAGGTGAGGAAAAAAAAAGAAAAGAAAAGAAAAAAAAAAAAAAACGAACACGACACAAACAGAAAACAAAAATAATGGACTGACAATATTTTTTTTTTAAGTTCCCAGCATTTGTTTTATTTTTGTTTTTTTTGTTTTCTTAATTCCATTGTTTTTGTTTTTATTGTTTAATTTTTTTGGTATATTCATTCTTGACGAGACTGTATATTTAAAACCTTTTTTCTCCCAGTTTCATAGGCAAATATTCTTTTATTTTGTAATTTTCCGATTTTTTTATTTTTTTTAAAGCATTTGTTTTTCCATTAAACTTTATTGTTGTAATGTTGGTATAGAATTCAGTGAACAAAAGTCCCTGGTTGGTCAGTCAGTTGTTGGGAAGGAAAAAGAGAGGGTAGAACAGAGAACAGCCCACAAAGAGGAGAAAAATGAAGGAAAAGGGAAGGGCAATAAATAAATTAGAACAGAACAAAAGTTTTATCAATTTGTATAAAAAAATTTTAAAAAAAGAAGAAAAAAAAAAGAAATAATGTCGAGATATATGGAATTTCTTTTCTTTAAGTGTCTGCAAAGTCCATACAGCTAGACAGAAGTGCATATGTGAGTGTGTGTGTATGTATGCGTGCGCGTACGTGTGTGAGTGTGTGTGTGTCATCCTGTCTGGTTGGCTGGGAACAGGCAGGTTTCTTCATTGCTAATGTTTTAATGCATGTAGAATATGTTGGTAGTTGCTGCTTTTAACTATCCAGATAGCTGCATGAGTTAATAGAATCACTACTTTATTATCTCTCTCATATGTGTAGAATGAGAGTGACAGAGCAAGCAAACATTTTTTTTCTCTCTCCTTCTGTGTCCTTTTAGTTATAGTCTGGCATAAGTAGAAAAATCTGCTACAAGAAACAAAATTCGGCAGCAGAAAACATCCACACAGCTCAGTCTTCATCATCATCATCTTCAGATTCCTCCTCAGCCTGCTCAAGCCAAGTCAACCATTGATTTACCTGCAACAAGAAAACATGATTATTTACAACAGAATAATGAGGAGGAAGAGAGACGAAAAAAAAAAAAAAAAAAACTTAAAAAAAACACAGAAAGTAAAAAACTCAAACATGAAAATGGAAGTTACCTGAAAGAGAGCTTTTCCTTTGCCAGGATATTCATCATTAATGTCTTCCTTCCATTTTAAGAAAGCTTCTTCTTCAATAATCTCCATATCATAAAAGTTCATAAAGAACCTACGTAACATGTCTACAAATAAATATTAAAATACAATGTATTTTAATTTGCAAACAAAAATAATTTGTGTACATTAGAAATTAAAATCAATTCACCCTTAAATAAAAAGAAATATCTCACTAGTATTGCAAATAATTCAAAAGCTGACTAATTTCTCAGCTAATGCCAGAAGTGAACCAATTTTCAGCGTAAAATTATGAAACATGCAACCAAGAAATCCACAGAAAGTTTGTTCAACCCAACCACAAGTCTTAAGCTTAGCAGAGAGGTGTGTGTGTGTGGGTGTAAAGAAAAAAAGACAAATTCTAAAAACGACTATCAGATTCACAACAAAGTAAAAATGATCAGTTTAGAACAATCTATACAACTTGAAATTTTATGTCAATTAGTAAAAGGACAATATATTATAAATTTATAACACTTGGAGAAAAAAAAAAAAAAACTCATGAAAGACTTCAAAAATATTATATTCTTTCTGTATGAATTTCTGAGACAATGAATTAAGATTTACAGTCAGACTAATATCCCCATCTTTGTTCTTACTATCAATGTTTCTACCATTGTACACACTGGTCATCTTTGGGCATCTATCAATCTAGGTAACCTTCATGAAATTTCAAACTGATTAATTAATCTACAATAGATTGTTTTTGTTCCACAGTCCATGTCTAGGGATATCCTACCTTGTTTGTATTTTATACAGCTCAGTTATTGCAAGTCCTGTTTTCAACAAGTCCAAGTCTGTACTACCTGATACAGGGATTGAACTCACAATTACTACAAAACCAAACACTTTATTCCTTAAGCAGAATGACAGAGAGCACAACGACCAAAATGTTATTGCAATAACTGAGGAGTACATTAGTATGTAAATAATGAAAATTTCATAATTATTGGAAGAAAAAAATAAGATCAGTTATCCTAGCAACCAATTAAGAAGGTACTAGATTGCCTCAATGATTCATTTTAATATTTCAATGCCAGAAGTAAAAGAGAGAAACAGAGATATGAAACAAAGCTAGCACATGTTTAAGAATAGTTACTCATAGGACTTATGTGAGCTTTTCATGAGGCCATAATCCATACACATTCTATCAATCATCTTTTAGAATGAGAGGAAAATGCTGAAATAAAATACAGAATTATCCCAGTCAGTATTTTGCATACAAAAAGTTATTTCATTATAAAATTTTACTGCACATTAAATTCAAGTGCAACAGTAGCATCAACTGGAGTTATTTTCATGTCCGGATCTACCCCCAGGTGTCTGAGGTTTGAATTCTAATGCTAATGACACAAATAAGCAAAAGGAGGAGTTTCCAGAAAAAATGTAAATTCAGCCATGTGAATTCTTTTTGATGATTGAAAAAAAAGAAAGAAAAAAAAAGCTAATGAAGTCAGGTACTTGCAAGTCAATTTTTAAAAATAAAATCCTAATTGTTTATTTTAGAATTGAGTGAAACATTAGTTACAATGTTGCTTTGAACACATGCAAAGTGTGCACACATCTATAACCTATGTTATCGTAAGGCAAGAATGATATAGAAATGTCAAAAAATTAAAAAAAAAGACGAGAATATTAAACAACTGCTTACAAAGAAATTAAATGTTTGTAATGAAGAATATTAGTTTGAAATATTGACAGCTAAAATTCAATGCATTAATAAATGACTTACTTTTAGGAAAGTGGCAATTGTAGCAGAACACTTGTGATGCATAGAGTGCACTGACTTGCAATCCGATGTGGTCATGGAGGAAACGTTGCAGAACAACCTGGAACAGAAAATATTTTTTGCCATTAGAGTTAAAGAATGAGAATAAAGTGATTTAAAAGTTTGTGCAAATCACAACAAACACTAGCCTCAAACTGCCACAATTGAACCTTGAACATGAACCTCAACTGTTGTACTGTATGTCAGGACAATCTTAACACCACTGCAACAAGCTTTAAGTTGCAACAAAATGCCCAACTGTTGTGAATTGCAGTCGTGTCAGGACAAACTTAGAACCAAGCTGAATCATACCTTTATAAATTCAAGGGAAAGCACTTGTCACTATAAAAAGTCTTGTGCCAAATACTTGTGTTATTTCCACCTCAATGAAGGCATGCTAACAATGGTCATTTTTTCCATGCTATACAAAGCTCCTTTCACTTGATTGTCTTTCATAACTCGTTTAAATACTGACATCTATAAGAATCTGAACAAGTCAAAATTATGCAGCAGAACCTTTACAATCTTATTTTCCACCAAAATAGTATTAAAGCAGTGGCCTTATTTGTCATGACAAGTACTGATTGATTCATTCATTTTCTATAGTTTATACACTCTTTGCAGGTTATTTAAAGCCAGTAAACATTTTCAGAAATTTTTTCTTTGTAGATAATGATTTAGTAATACACATCCAAGATTACAGCATCTAGTATTCCTTTGCAGTCACCCATCTAAGGACTGATCAGCCTTGACTTTGCTTAACTTTGGTGATCATAAAGGAACTGGTGTTTCAACGTGGCACGGCCATAAGTAGTAGTAAACGAGAACATTTCAATTTACTTTAGTAGATTAGGATACATATTTACCTTTAGTTTATCCAGCAGTTCCCTCTCTTTCTCAGATAAGTGTTTGTCTGGTACGACAGCAGGGTCACAGTTTTCAGACAATGTTGACGATTTAGTCACATATTTCAGAATACTGAGAAGAAAAAAAAATGTTTTTTTGTACAGACAAGCAGTCGCTGCATTTTTATTTTTTTAACAAGGGAGAGAACATTTTATGAAAGAGAAACTAACACTGGTCAGTGTTTTTCACTGTAAAAGGCAAGACATTTTTTTTTTCTTTAACTAAGCAAGGCTTATGTAACAAGAACTTTTCCAATTTATAAACTGCAAATAATTCTTTTAGTAAAAGTAATTAATATGGTAGCCAACATAAAAAGGTTGTTGCAAAAATTAAAGAAGTATATTTTATTTAGTCATTAATAACACCTTCATTGGTTGTAAAATAAAGTTAAAATATTGAAGGGGGGTAGGGATGTGCTAAAAGAAACTAATGTGTTTTTAAAAATCAGAGTACCTTGTGGTCAAAATGTTAACAAAGCCAGGGCTATAGTGGAGATCATTCTGGACTTTATCCTTGATCCACTTAAAGATGGCCGTGGCACTTGGATCAGACTGGATCTGTTTCCAAAGTTCAGACTGGATACGGAGAAGAGGAAACAAGAAGCTGAGCCCTCGATCCTCCAAAATTTCCATCATTTTCTCTTTGCTTTGGTCAATTTCTGAAAGACAAAGTAGGTAAAATGGAAACTCCTCACAAAGACAAGGATCAAAGAAGAGTAGGAAAATTTTAAAAAATTATCAATTGAAGTATTATTTAAAAAAACAAAATAGCTTTGATTTTTGAAAATTGAACTCTCACTCACTGGCCAAATATGGATATGTTGAGGTACATAGTAAGCACATGTTTATCCAAATATCATACACCAAGCATTTGTATCAAGCCTAACTCCTGCCATAATACTGTAATGCTTAACTATAAGGGAGAGGGTGAATGATATGCCATCAAATATGTAATGGCAAGAATATTTCCCCCCAATCAAGTTGGTCAATATCAGATATCCCTTTAGTAATTTATTTACAAGAAAAGAGAAGAGAGAGAAAAGAGAAGAGAGAGAAGAGAGAGAAGAGAGAGAAAAGAGAAGAGAGAGAAGAGAGAGAAGAGAGAAAAAAGAGAGAAGAGAGAGAAGAGAGAGAAAAGAGAAAAAAGAGAGAAGAGAGAGAAAAGAGAGAAAAGAGAGAAAAGAGAGAAAAGAGAGAAAAGAGAGAAAAGAGAGAAAAGAGAGAAAAGAGAGAAAAGAGAGAAAAGAGAGAAAAGAGAGAAAAGAGAGAAAAGAGAGAAAAGAGAGAAAAGAGAGAAAAGAGAGAAAAGAGAGAAAAGAGAGAGAAATGAAAAGAGAGAGAAATGAAAAGAGAGAGAAATGAAAAGAGAGAGAAATGAAAAGAGAGAAATGAAAAGAGAGAAATGAAAAGAGAGAAATGAAAAGAGAGAAATGAAAAGAGAGAAATGAAAAGAGAGAAATGAAAAGAGAGAAATGAAAAGAGAGAAATGAAAAGAGAGAAATGAAAAGAGAGAAATGAAAAGAGAGAAATGAAAAGAGAGAAATGAAAAGAGAGAAATGAAAAGAGAGAAATGAAAAGAGAGAAATGAAAAGAGAGAAATGAAAAGAGAGAAATGAAAAGAGAGAAATGAAAAGAGAGAAATGAAAAAAGAGAAATGAAAAAAGAGAAATGAAAAAAGAGAAAAGAAATGAAAAAAAGAGAAAAGAAATGAAAAAGAGAAAAAAAAGTTGATAATGAAAAATATTTACCAGGTAAGCTTGTAATTCAAGTAATTAAAATTACAATTTTATTTATATCATCTGGAATAACATGCAGTTTTACAAATATTATCTAAATGATCACTAACAAAGAAATCAATTCTTTAAATGTATCAATAATAATTATAAAAATCCTTAAATTCACCCACCCACCCCCGCCAATATTTACTTACTTGGGAGGATACAATGATTGTAAATCAAAAAAAATATAAGAATCTGCCCTAATAACAAAATAGTACAGAGTAGGGGAAAGAAAAAAAAAAAGAAAAAAAAAAAAGAAAAAAAAAAACTTCTCATACAATTACTTGACAGATGTTGTCAAGTAGAAACATTACAATAGAAGCAGAAAATCTTTGGCAGGAAGGATTATAAAATTATACTGACAAAACTATTTTGCAAAATATACCAATTTACAAAACAATAAGTAAAATTCTTACCAGGCAACATATCCTGTAAGTTTATCTTACTATCATTAAAGATATTGACCAGCCATTCTTTATCTTTCTGTTTGTGCATCTGTTGCAGACAGATGAGAAACAGAGGATAATGAGCACCTCGCTCAAGAGCCTCAGCCAAATCTGCCAGGCAAATAACATTTCCTGCAATGGCCTGGGCTGCATAGCTGGCTGCATATGACTTCACTAATGGAATGTCCGTCTCCAGCTCAGGTAATTTGTCAAGCAAGCGACGGTATGCCTACAGGAGAGAGAGTGATGAAAAAACATTTCATTAGAAAAATAACTGAAAAGGAAGGAAGGAACAGCTTTAATAAAAACCATTATACAAGACATCTAGAATTACTTTCATCATCACAAAATGATGTTTAAGATTCTCTCACACACACAAAGTTGATCCTTGAATCTTTCAGTCTGGATTTCAAATGCATAAATAATTTCTAAAACTTTGTAAAATAAAAGCAAACATTCAAATATAACTATTTTTTCTCTTTAAAAATTTAGCTAATATCAAAAAAGACAGGTTTAACAAGAATTTACTTAATACAAATTAGATATTGTAGGTACTTACATCCATGAAATTTTCTGATGTCAATAAATTTTCTGGTTTCATAGCACACAAGAGATTCATGACCTTTTCCCTGTCAGAATCTAGAAAAAGAATTTCATATTTAATAATTCATACAAAGACTACTCAGTTCAATTTAATATAACTTTAATTGAATTATAGACGTTTTTTTTTTGTTTTTTTAAATTTAAGGGTAGTTTGTGTGCCTTGTTTAATTTTGCTCACTCAATATTAACCAATAAAGTCAATTTGGTACACTAACATTTATAATTAAGATTGACATCTTTAAAAACTTGCAGACAAATAATCACCTTGCATTAAAGAAAGGTAAAATTGTGTCTGTATTTGGGCAGTGATTGTAGGTTGTCTTAAAGATCAAAGTTCAAACTTACCTGTTTTGTCGATATTATTGATCATCATTTTGTAAATCACATCAGCAACATATCTAAAAAATAAAAGCATGCATGTATGAGGAAAATGAACATGAAATCAGGTAGATACATTTAGTTAAAAAGTAGTAAATGAAGAATAAGTAACTTACTTGTTAGGAGCATTCAAATCCCTGAATGCATTGACTGCAGTCGGAACATCACCACTGTTGAAGTAATCATCCAGCAAGGCAGTCTGCAAAGAAAAAAAATAAAATGAAAAATAACTGTTTCTAAACTAACTGATTTCGCATTTATTATCTTGTAACATTTGTATTAAAGAATGCCAACTGCCAAACAGGTTTTCATATACCTTTGAAGACAAAAAAAAAAAAAAAAGAAAGAAAACCTTAAAATGAAAAAAAAAAAATTTTTTTTTTTTTTTTAAATAATTTCATCCCAAGCAAGGTGGAGTGCCACTAGTACATGGGGAATTGACAGAGAATGAAAGAGAAAACACTGGGTATAGTGGGCAATGAGGAAAGGATAAAGAGAAGAATGGGGATCAAGGTATCAGAAGATGATGATTGACATTTCATTTAAATTTTTAAAGATTGTTGTCATCAGGAAAGCAAGTAAGAGAAAGGGCATTCCATTGTTGGGAAGTGTGAGTGAAAGCTGTTGGAGTAGAAGTGGTGATTACATTTCATTGTTTCAACAGTAAAGGGTGGGGCCTAGATGCCAACCTAGTAGCACACTTAAATCCATATAGTTGGGCACCAGGGAAAATAGCTCATCAGATCAGTTGCCATGAAAATATTTATAGAAATGTGATTGATTGATTATTTAACCAGCATATCGACCTTCGTATTTATAGAAAAGACAGAGGGAAGCCACAACACGTCTATGAGAAAGTGACTGAAGTCAAGATGCCATGTCAAAACAGACTACATTGCAGATCCTTCTTTGAATTTTGTTGAGGACTTCAAGATGAACAGCAAGGGCACTAGACTATATATGACAACAGTATTCAATGCATGGACAAATAGTAGATTTGTAGATGTGTAGGATGGACTGATGAGAAAAACCTTTTTGCATGACACAGAACCAACTTTCCTTGCGGTAGATGTGGCTATTGATTCAATGTAGTTGTTTCACCTCAAAATGTGAAGCCAAAAAGGCACAGTGAGATGCTCTTGAAGTCAAGCATCAACCATGCTGATAGGGAGCAGGGAAGTTTCTCTATGGTGGTTAAATGAGAACAGTTTCATTTTGGAGGTGCTCTCATATTTATAATATATTATTTATGTATATAGTTGGATATTTCAAATATTTTTTATCTATTTAATATTCTCATCATTGTTTAATTACTGTAATAGTTGAAATGAATGTAAACGCAAATATAAATAAATGCAAATATTTACTTATCAACTCATTTTATTATAACCGTATCAGCCAAACTGAATTTAAATTTAACACAAGTTAATGGTTATTTACTTTCTAATTTGTTTTCTCGTTTTTCTTTTTTTAACGAGTAATTAAAGACAAAATTTTCACTTTTAGAAGAGATGTGTTCTTATTTCTAATAATGTAACTTTTTTTGTTGTATTTTATGAAATCTTTATACTGCTAAACAATATAACAATAATAATTGTGATTATTATTTATTAGTGAATAATTATTTATTATCTAGTTTATTTAGTTCTGTTTTAAATGGAGTTATGTATTTCATATGCGGTTTCCGTGCAACATATTCCAGGCAACCACTTCCGCAGACAGGCTAAAACATGAGGGGCTAGTGTTTACACTACACTACTGGGTGGAAGAGCTGCAGAGACAGCAAATAGACAGGGCAGAGGGATCTTCAGATGGGTTCAACAACCTAGTGTACAGACAAAGGGAAAGTGACAACATATTCTGTAGTCTAAATATGTCAGTCAAGAGTTTGGAGTGGAGATGGGTGTCAAGCCCACTGAAAGGATCATGAGGAGGAAGACTCAAACCAACAAAAAAAATCATCAAGCTACCAATGCAATATACAACCATTGGAACATGGAACATTCAGACCCTCTATGCCTGTGGGAGAATTCACGAACTCACAAAATTAGATGTTACCACTGGGAAATCATTGGTCTGTCCAAAGTCAAATCGACTGGCTTTGCTGAAATAACTGGATTGATACGAAATCTGGTTCTCTGGAGAGAAGAAACATGAGTATGGTATTCATTGTCAGGAAAGATGCATGCAGTGTCATCAGTTGCACTCCTATCTCAAGCAGAATATTCTCCATCATGTATCATGCCAAACTGCACAACATGACCATCATCCAGTTTTATTGTACATGGGGATTGGAATGCTAAAGTCCAGGTGCATACGAGTACTGGGCAAGAACAGGCGGGAGATTTAGCATCAAGGAGACCAACGACAGGGGCCTCAGACTGCTCGAGTTTGTCAGAAGTCACCATCTAACCTTGATTAACACTCTTCAGTCACACAAGCGGTCGCAAACCACAACCTGGAATTCGCCTAACTGGCAAGTCCACAATCAGACTGACTTCAATCTGATTCTGTAATGCTTCAAGTCCAGCATCAGCAAGGCAAAAATAAGGACATCCCTTGAAACAGACATTGGCAGCAATCATGACCTTGTGATGACACCCTTCAAGCTGAAGCTGGAAACTAAGCATTGCTCTAAGAGCCACCATATCCACTTTGACCATGAGAAGTTGAAAGATCCTGAAGTTGCAAAAGTTTTTCAGGCCCAAGTCAGCAGCAAGTTTGCAGCCCATAACCTGCTTGTCAGTAAGGTATACACTATCACATTCGACATCAAAGACATCCTACTCACATCAACTGAAGAGGTTCAGGGAAAAACGCTGAAGAAAATTCAGCCTTGGGTCATGAAGTACTGGATTTGTGTGAAAAAAAAAAAAAAAAAAAAAAAAAAAGAAGAAGAAGCACAAGTGATGAAACTTTATGCAATATCAAAACATGCAGAGAGAGGACAGGAAGAAGTTACAAGCAGCCAAAGAGGAGTGGATAGAGGAATAGTGCAAATCCACTGAGAAGGGCATAAAATCAGTTGACAGCAAGCTCTACAATAAACTCAAATCTGTCACCAAGATCAGCCAACCAAGAGCAAGTTGTCATAGATGATAAGCTATCATCAGACAAAGCGGAACTACTGCAGTGACCTGTACAATTACGAGCTCCATCCAGATACTGCAAGCCAACCAGTACTCCCACAGAAGGCGAGGATAGTCTTCCAATACTGAAGGAGAAAATATCAATACAAAGTTAAAAGTGGTGAAAAATAGAGGTGAAGAAACTGTCAAGGCTCTAACAGCTCTACATCAAGATTCAGGAACAGATGTGGCCAAGAGAGTGGACCCAAGCAATGCCGGAATTATAGAATAATAAGCATGATCAGCCACTCCA
The DNA here is from genome assembly GCA_964036315.1 of Acanthosepion esculentum. Classification (NCBI taxonomy): domain Eukaryota; kingdom Metazoa; phylum Mollusca; class Cephalopoda; order Sepiida; family Sepiidae; genus Acanthosepion; species Acanthosepion esculentum. The sequence continues at coordinate 14,733,869 of OZ038492.1, read as the reverse complement.
GCATGTTCATGCACCATATTATCCTCAACTGTCTGAAATCCAAGACTGAGGAACTAGTGTCAGAAGAGCAGGCAGGTTTTTGAGTCTAATGGAGCACAGTGGAACAAATCTTCAACTGTAGTGGAGTGATTTGTTTTACATGCTATATTAATGTTCAGCTGGTTATTTCAAACCAGAAAATAATTTTAGAGTCTAAGTGTTTGAAGATTACCTTGATTTGTATGTTTAATGGCATATCAACTCCTTATGGATAATAATTCAATGTGGAATTTTTTTTTTGGGGGGGGGGGGACTTTAAAGTAATAAACATTATAAGTTATTCTGCTTTCACAATTGAATACATGGTAGATGATACTCAGCTTTTGTGCATATACATGTTTGTGTGAACATAATGTGTGTGTTATGTTGTAGTTTTGTTGAAGTTATATTTTGGAATACAGTTTGATTTCTTGAAATTATAGTACAATATATGGATTAATGTCATGAAAGAATTCTCTCATGTAGGTTGGTTGGTTGATTTTGTTTAGCAGCAGCATATCAACCTCTCTGGGTTATTTAATGCCAAAATCTAAGTATTTTGAACAATTTAGTGGCAACAACTAAATATATACTATAAGTAGCTGTGCTGACAGATTTTTTATATAAAATGCATTTTTATAGTTTCATAATGTATAATTTTTCTGTAGGAATATTGTTGGTCTATATGTTGTAGTCAGTAGTAATAATTCATTAAAATTGAGTTTATCACCTCATATCCTACTTTATTATTATGTTGTCATGATTTTTAGTTGTTTAGGGACTTAGGTTGATGGTTTGGTTTTTTGTTTTTTAATTATATATAACCTTCCAGTTTTGTGTGCTTCCCAATACATGTTTCTAGTGTGCTTTATAGTCATAATCTTTTTCCTTCCTCCACATCTCACAATCTGGCGTCTGCTGGGTACTTTTCACAGCTGTTAGCCTATTTACATGTTGTTGCACTCATGTCATGTAGTGTTGGTCTTGTTGATCACATTTACTACTTTTTTCCATGGCAGGCATCTTCCTGATAACCAATCTTTTGACAGTTATAACATCAGAGTGGGTTTGGGATATAATGTTTAACCTTTTCGATGTTATAGCCTATTTTGACTTCTTTTAGAATTGTAGACATCAAATATTAATACATACAATTCTACTTCAAGTATTAGGCTTTTAACATCATTTGGCATTACTCTGGAAGTTATTTTTGTATCAAAAACATGGAGAATTTTTTGAGTGGAGTCTCCTCTTCAGATTCCAAGATTATGAATCTTAGGAATGGTACTCTCCTCATCTGATTCTACTTGTGTGCAGTCACTTGTGCTTGGGAGTTTGTTTTTTTTTGGAAATAGCCATGTAAATATTATTTGAAATTCATTGACTGGGCTCCCCAACCACCACAAAAATAGTGGCCTGAGGGCTACCCAGTTAGTAAACGGACACTGGAGAAAGAAACTTTTTAGAAAATCTAAGCTTTGGTACCCGAGATTACTCCTAACCTGTAGATATTAGGCTATCATTGTTTCTTCTTCAGCATGATTGACCCTACAACCACAGCTTTCCGATTTTGGATAAACCAATCCAGAACTTGACATAAACAGCTAATTGATCGGATTGGGCCACAATGACAAGTTGGGAATCAGAAGTATCTAAACCTTACTCCTGAAGCCCTCAACCACCAGGATCCCATCCCTAGACATTACTGGTCACCACTCACAGCAAACAGGTGACCTCAATGAGGAGAGGAGGATATTGCAAGGTACTACTGAAGGTTGACACAGTCAGGGACAGCAATGCAAGAGCTGGTCAGATAGTATCAAAGAGTGGACAGGCATGACAATGCCAAAACTCCCGAGAGCCACTGCCAACAGATCATATTGGTGGTAATGGTCTGTTTTTCCTGCACTCAGGCCTCACTGATGATTGAAGCAGTGGAGAGACTGATGATGAACATTCACCATGAAATTGTTTGGCAATTTTTAGCAAGAATATGGTAGCTACTGATTTTTCTCAATATAAAATCCAGATAGATAACCCATATTTAAAGTCCTGAAGGAGCAACAAGGGAAAAAAAAAAAAAAAAAAAAGTTTTCTTACCATGCTGTTTTCAAGCTCCTTCTTTGTGGGTGGAGCTTTTTTGACAGTCTTGGCTTTATCAGGGTTAGCTTGCTTGATTGTAATTTGGGGCTACAATCACAAAGTTAAAAAGGAAAATAACACTAATGATTTGCATACAAATGGAATAAATACGTACTTGGAACTTATAAAGGCTAATTCAAAAAAATTATCAATTATACTTTGCTTTTACAAGAAAGTAAAGGTTATAGCCTAAATATTAAATAGAAAAAAAAAGAAAAAAGAAAAAGCAATTATATATTTATCACACAAACACACAGCAATAGGTGATACTAACCTGTTTTGTAAGTAAGTGAGGAGCAGTGCCCGATCCAATATCCAAAATAGGAGACTGGAATACAGTCTGCTGACTTCCACTTGATGGCGGGCCACCCCGAGCAGATTTTGGAAGCATGTTTGGCACTGTCGGGCGGAATACATTGAAGTTCTTGGAAGGTCGAAGACTGATCTCTTCAGAGTTGGAATTTGTCTTTTCTGGTCCTGTTGGCGGCTGAATGGTCATTCGGACAAACCTCGGAGGCAAATCTCTGCTACCTCCAGTCCCTAAATATAAATATCAAACTGTTAGATTGAAAGCAATTTCTCTCTTCCCTCTCACCCACATTACGATCCATCAGGATTCAGGTTACCGAGACATTTAGGAAGTCAACATTAGCTACAATAATAGTAATAACTTACTGTAACATGCTACCTTGACTTAATGAAATCAGAGAATTTCTATCCTAATAACTTTAATAAATTCCCTGAAAAACCCAAGTTGCATTAAATGTGTGTGTTTAATAATTATGGTTTAATTAACAAATAGTATATAAAAAAATAAAAAAAACTACAATGCAACTCACCTTGTACCCTTTGAGCCTGGGACAATTGTGACGGCTGTGAAAGCAATGATTGCTGTATATTTGACATCTGTGTTGACTGGTGGTTCTGTTGTAACTGGTAGATCTGTTGGGATTGTGATTGATTCTGCTGCAGGGACTGCTGGCTGTTACCACGACGAGATGATCTGGGGCTGCTGCCACTCCCACCCACACCACTACTGACATTGCCACCAGGGCCTCCTACACTACCATCCTGTTGCAAACGGCGGTTGCTGTACTGATTTTGGTAGCTTCCTAAAAGTCAAAAGGCATACAAGAATGAACTTTTTCTGTTACTATGAGTGAAAAGATATTAAATTTGTCTGAATTGCTGTGGTGACCATTAAAATAAAGCATTAATTTTGGTTAAAAAAAAAAGCTTACCTGCAGCTGAATTAATAGATTTATGGAACAAAAGTTAAGATGTTGGCGAGGAACACATTAAAAATTTAATTAAATTAAATAAAAAGCAATATAGTCAATTATTTTTTATATTGGCTGGAAATGGGGTAAACAAAAAAAAACAAAAAACAATAAACACAATGCAGGGAAAAATAACTTTAAACATCTCATAGTCCCCACCAAAAAAAAAAGTCCTATCATACTTCAAGTCCATTCCAAAAATCTTTAAATTGGAGAGAAGAGTGTAATAAACAAATTCATGATTAGATGAAACAGTTTTTCTAAGCAAAAACAAATAATTGTATAAAATGGGATACCAAATTGACAACTTAATGGAATTGGAAATTTAAATGGAAATCATTAATCTTTAAATTTAAACCTCTAAAAAGCTCAAGTAAGAGAAATACTTCACCAAAACCATCTGGCAACAGGAATCCTAGAGTTAAGTTCAAGTTTTGACACTATGCAAGCTCTATATTCAACAGCAACAATCATCAAGGATTCACTCACCTGGGTTGGGTTGACTACCCCGTCTGCCCATATTCAAGGAATAGCCAGGAACAAAACTATCCAGTTGAATGACTCCTGGTCCAGTACCAATGCTGTCTATAATACATGGAGAAAGGAAAAAAAAAAAAAACCCGATAATTTTATACCAAAAGGAAGGTGGAGACAAAACTTTTGATTGATTTGTTTGTTTTGTCAACCATTTGCAGGTTATTTAAAGACAATTCACCTCAGATTGTTAAGAGGCTGATTACAGTACCCATTATTCCCATGCAGTCCCCCATCTAAGTACTGACATGGTTTGACACTGTTCAACTTAAGAAAATGAGAATCGGTATTTTCAACATGATTTGACAACCATAGATATGATATAAAATGAGAAATCATAAAAAACTACCCTCATATAATATTAATAGAAAACAGACTATTTAGAAGTAGAAAAAAAAATAATGCAATAATCTCAATAATCAAATTAAATTATTAAACAAGAAAAATGAATTAAATGGGTAAATGCAGACATTTTAATAAATTTTTACTTTGCAACTTAAATACTAATATAATAAATACAACAGAAACTAATTAAATAATAACATAAAACACAATACATATTTATAAAAAACATTCAAAGATATACATACAAACAAAAATAACAATGAAAACTAAAAATTGCAAAATATACAATTGAAAACCAATTACGTTTATGAACAAACATGTGAGTCAGGGACATAACAAGGACTGATATGAACAATTAAGTTAAGTAATTCTTTACTCTCTGTGTGTGTGTGTCTGTATATACACATACACACACGCTCGAGAGGGAGAAAATGTTCAATACTTACTGGGAAGTCCAGTTGGTGAGGCACTGAAAATGTCTCCCAAACCTCCTCTTTGGCCCGGTACCATGTTACCATTCAACAGGCGTGATCCAAACATATTTCCAGTTCCAGCTCCACCAGCTCCTCGTCCAGACGTATCTGGAGGAGCAATATACACTCCAAATTCCTGGATTAAAAATAAAAGCAGATATCAAAACACATTCTGGTAGATAAAGAAACATTTGTTTCAGATAGTCAAAATGTCAGTGCTCTCAAGTGAAACCATTCTCCATTAATCCTGGTCAATATACTCAGACAAATAAAAAAAACAAAAAAAAACAGAAGGTGGAGGAATGAAAGATATTTATCCACTGAAGAAATGGTTAAGAGAAAATGTAGACTTACATCAGCTGCTTCTTGTCTTATCTGGGATATAGTCTTTGGTCCGTGATCACTAAGCACCTTCCTTGGTACCCACTGGTTGGAAAAACGGGAGAAAGTCAGTGAGATAGGGAGAGGAAAAATTTAGAGACAAGAGACCAATTCTTTACCCATTTTTACTATTATAAAGAACCATAGAAAGTCGGGATTTCTCTTTAATGAACCCTGTCCCTTCAGGGTGTGAGGGATCAAAGCTCTTCACAACTTCCTACCTATTATAGATCTAAATAACATTTCACTCTTTATAACCACTATCATCCAGTCATATGAACATATGCAGATTACTCAATGTTTCCTGCTGTTTCTCCTCCTTTCAATGTCCTGTGAAAGTTAAAATTTCCAAGCCTCCTTTCCTCAATGTGTCAAATTTCCAACTCTGATTTTAAGCATAAGTGTTTTTTTGAGTCCTATTGTCTTTATAACTACCTCATTGTTCACATCTTCAGTCCATGATATTCTCAGCATTAATAAGTAGGATAACAGTTGTTAGATCAAGCCTCTTCAGCTGTATGGAAATTGGTTTGGTTTGTAGCATATCAACCTCAATGGGTCATTTAATGTTGGTAATATTTTTTTCTTCAAAAATTTATTTCTGGTAATAATATTTTTACAAAGTATTTCTGGTATTAAAACCTATTTTTACACTTTTATAATGCTTTTTATCTCAGTTTCAGGGTTAACTATTTGCCCATAGCTGGGACCCCAACAGATGCCACCACCCCAGGTCAGGGCCAACCTGGGAACACCAGCAATTAAGAGGTGGTTCCACACTCCTCAAAGTCTCCTGATCAGAGGCCTTGCTGTTGGACGTAGTTTATCGTCATACCCAGGACGCTGTATGGAAATTGTTCAACATTCATTGCCATATGACATAGAAGCAAAAGTGCTGAATTGTAAACAAAACTTTTCTATTTCTTACTGCTTTGCTTAGTTTCTGGAAAGCACCTTTCACTATTCTGAAGTACCTTTGAATTTCTGCATCAGTTTTCCATCGTATGTTACTACGCTACATAGTTAAATTTGAAGCTTGTGACTACTGGCAGCTCTGTAATAGTGCATTGAGAAAGAGTTAAGCCATCTATCTCTCTTGTCTCAGTTTGAAGTGTTATCACCTTTTCCTTCATTCACTCCTGCCTGTTCACCTGCTATAGCTCATAGTAATCACTTTTAACAGACATACCAGTGTGATTGGAACTATCACAACAGACACCACTGTGTCTGCTCGTAATAATTATAAATGCATCCTCAAAGAGGCTAAGTCTTTGATGACAAAATGAGGCACTGCAAAACCTCTAACAAGTTTGTTTCTCATGACTACTGGCAGCTCTGTAATAGTGTCTTAAATAAGAGTAAGTCTTCTATCCCTAATCTCTTCACTCAATTTCAGGTGTTATCTTCTGATAATGCAGAATTTTTTTGCTTGTTTCTCTTCCAATTCTAGTTTTGACTCACCTGGTGTATCTTTATCCAACTTGCCACTAAGAACTCTTGTGTGATATGCGCACATAACTCTGTCCATGGTTTCTGCTATCATCTCCAAACTGGATCCTGTCCTCTCTAAACTCTACAATAAAACACCTTGCTGCTTTTTGCAAATCTTCTTCTGTAGTTCCAGTCTTTAAGAAGTTGTGTGAACAGTGATCTTTTATTAGCTTGCTACCTCTTTTTTGGTAAAAGTACTAGAGACTCTAATCAACTCTGAACTGGTTAAGCATCTCACCCCACTGGGTCTTCTGCCACACAACCAATATGGCTTTTGCTTCTCTGGGTCAACTGCTGATGGATGTATTAACAGTTTTTGCTGAAAGAGTCTATTAAGCTTAGATAAGAATGGTGAGGCACATCAAGCCGTTACTTTAGATATCTCAAAGGCATTTGTCAGGGTTTGGCATGCTGGTCTTCACATGTTGAAAAGTTATCGTATTTCTGGATTAATTTTTATATCTGATTCAATCTTTATTCTCAAATCCCAAAATGAAAGTTGTCTTGAACAGCCACTCTTCTGCATTTTTTTTCATTAATGCAGATATCCTCCAGGGCTCTATTCTTGGAAATATATTGTTCTTAATTTTCATCAATGACCTTCCCGAGGTCACCAGTTCTCAACTTTGTATCTATGTTGTTGACATAACTATATACTCCTCTCTTAATTTTAAGTCCGATTGGTTTAATATGGTCAAATAGTCAGTTGATCTCCAAAACGACCTACAATCTTGTTAACTGAGGCAAGAAATGGCTTGTTAATTTCAACACCTCCAAAACAAAACAACTCTTAATAGTCTTAGAGAGCCTTTACGACCTTCCACCAGAATGGTGGATACTAACCTCCAAGAGTGATTTATTATGCCCTGTTGTACTAATGTTTTCTGCCGACAGTAAATGGAAAGATTACATTGAATCAATTGCTAGGTCTGCTGCTAAGAAGCTTGATTCCCTGTGTTGTGCTAGACCATTTTTCTTGCCAGAATCTACCCTAAACATTTAAGTCTACCATTCATCCATGCAATAAATATCGCAGTCACATTTGGTTTGATGCTTATACTATTCATTTAGAGATTCTTGATAAAATCCAAAGAATCTGCAATGTTATCAGCCCTGATCTGGCATAATGCCTTCAGTCACTTTCCCCACCAGATACCTTGAAAATATTGATAGAAAAGGTACAGAGGAGGTAACTGTTTTGATGAGCCTTCATTTTTGGTGCCTTGACTTTATGAATTTAAGCACAGTATTAGATTGTCAGCTAGGCCTCATTTTACAGCTGGAATGGCTGCGAGACGTAAATGCAAGATCTATGCTAACAGTTTCTTCTCTCACACTCCTTACTTGTGGAACTCTTCTGGCTTTCCAGTAAAGTTGATATTCAAAAAATATTCTCTCTCAAAGTTTTTTTTCTCATATACTTTCACTCTTTATATCTTAGTAGCTCTATTGCCCTGCTTGGAGTGAAATGATTATAATAAAATTTTCTTGGCTGTTTTAGATGATTATACATTGTCTTCTTACAGTTTCTCTTTGCTTTTCCTTTGTTACTGTGTCTAGAAGTTGTTGCAGTTCAGTGTCATCCACATATCTTATGTGGTTAAGATTACGGCTGTTGATAAGTCATGTAGTTCTTTGGATAACATTGCTATATAGATTAAATAAATCTAGTGAGAACTCTTCCTTGTCTTACTACTTTTCTATTTTTGTGCATTTGTTTAACTTGTTTCCCTATCTACATGCAGAAATTTTGTTATCAGGAAACATTGCAGATTATCCTCATGTCTTTACCAAATAAGTAGAGATTCTCTAGCAGTTCAAATAGGATTTCAAGTCAAACCTTATCAAATGTATTTATGTAATGGAGGACACAAATATAACATAGATACAAGTATTTTAAAAAAATCTGACAACTGTATTAAAAGGATTTCACATGATCATAATTGCATTTTCAAGTCAAAAATCCTAATATGAAAACATTACTTACTTTGTTAGCCCGCAGTTCCACCACATCCTGCAGCATGAAGCGAATTCTTGAGGGCAAGTCTGGGTTAGCAGCGAAGTTCTTGATTCGCTCAAAGTACTGATCCATCCAGGCCTTTATAATAAATTTTAAAATTTGTTAAAGTAAATAGAATATTAATGCAAATGAATTTATTATAAAAAATATGCAAGTGTGAACAGAAACCATAGCTTAAACTCACCTTAGCCTTGGGAGTATCAAGGCGTCGGCCTACAGTGCGGATTATCTGGCACAGACACTCCAAGTCCTCTGCCATGTCCTTAACGGGAACATTCTTCTTCTTTTCCAGAAGCTGCTTAATGCATTTGTGCAGAATGCCTTCGTGCAGCATCTCCAACTTGCCAAGCTCACCTAATATATATTAAATCACATATTTTTAGTATTTAAAAGTTTTTAAGTCGAGTCTCACATTTCAATTTTTTGGTTGCTAAACACATTTTGACCTATTTTCTAAAAATCTGTATTCTGATGTTTGATCATTGATATCTCAATTTGGGCAAGTGGGGAGGGAGGATGTCAAGCCAAAACATTAACTTCCCCCCTCCACCTCATACTTGATTTAGTCGAATTTGTTTAGTGGCATATCAACCTCTATGGGTTATTTAATGCCAAAATCTAAATTTGAACGTAATTGTATGCCTTCAAAGACATATTGTTAGTAATTTTACTATCAGTGTGTGCAATTTTTTTTTAAACTTATAAAAATGTATTTTTATACTTTCATAATGTTTTGTTTTTGTTTGGGAGTTCGCTATTTGCCTATAGCTAGGACCCTAGCAGGTGCTACCACCCTGGGTCAAGATGGACCTGGAAAGAGCAGCAATTAGGAGGTGGTTCCTGCTCCTCAAAATCTCCAGATCTGCACAATAAACTATATCTGGCATCAAGGCTGCCAGATGAAGTTTATCATCATACCCAGGACTGTCCACCTCATATTAAGCTTACAAAAGAAGAGAAGAGCAAGCTGAAATGTTAAACATCTGAGCAAAATACGAAAAAGTTTGTAAACAATCGGTGAAAAATGTTATGCACAAAGTTGGTTGATCAGATTAATAATTTAAAACTGAATTATGCAATGAAAAAAAAAAAAAATTTTTTTTTTAATCATTTCACTTCAAGCAAGGCTATAATGCCACTAGGACACACGGTTTACAGAGAGAAGCAGAATGAGAAGACTTTAGCAAGGAGAAGTGAAGAAAAGTACAATAAAGTAACAGAAAGACAGAAGATGTCTTGGTAATTGTGAGAATCAGAAGGTAAATTCAATATCAAGCTAAATTCTTAACCCATTGTGAACTTGGATTCTAAGTTTATTTTGGTTATGTTTCAATGATGCTTTTAAGGGTTATACAAAGTCTCCTCAGAAAATCAAACTACCATTTCCATTTAATATTATTAGAAAAGAATGCACATTAGCATCCTTCAAAGTATTCCGCATGGGAATCCACTTTTCAAATTCTTCTGTCTGGAAAAGCCACAAACAAGGAGCCAAATCCAGACCTAGGTTTGTAAAAAAATGAAGAACGGACAGTCATGATATCCAGAGTGGCTGAGTAATTTCTGGACAGTATGTGGAATCACCAGATTTAATTCTTGCACTGTTAATCACCGATTGCACTGGTCTACAAATAATCGAGACAAGCATAAAAATTGGTGTTCTAACCTAATTTTGTGGGTGCTGATTTTCAGATATACATGTATGTACATGTATATCATGATACAGCCATAGACCCAAAAGATTTACGGGTTTCAGAAATAAACTATGAAAATAGGTGTTTAAGACCAATTTATGGATGCTAAATTCAATACTTTGGCAGACTGATAACATGCTAAAAAATTTTTTTTTCTAAGAAATTAAACATTCTATTCTCAGATCTATACCTATATATAACCATTTTATATGCTGCATACAAGTTTATATTATGATTGTAACAACTCCTGTAATTATATGTCAATGTCTAATTTATTTTCTTTTAAGATTTTGGAGCTGTTACATAGCTCTACAATGGTGTCAAGTCACTGCAATACATCAAGGTTGATTCATTCTGTTACATATGGAGATTTCATGACACTTGCACAGTGCTGAACAATTACTTCCTTCATGAGAACTGTTTACTTTCACTATTTTGACTATAAAATTGGAGATCAGGCCATACCATGGGCCCAACACATCTGTTGTAAACCCTGTTACAATGGACTAATTGCATGGTTTAATGGCAAGAAAGTAGCCTTCAACTTTGATGTCACAATGATTTGGAGGGAACCACAAAGCCATGCAGATAATTGTTATTTTTGACTAACAAATAACTGGTTACAAAGTTTACAATATCCCAACCTTCCCTCAGCTACGAGATCTGTTCCCCACTCAGATGTTCTCCCTGTCTAATATCTCAGCAAATAAGAATTATAAGTCCGGTTTTCTGATGACAATGTGTTTATTCAGGAGCAAGTGGCAGTGAACCCCATACACTGTCAAGTACAAGCAGTACCATTGGATCATCCAGGAAAACCAGAATAACCGTATCCATGATTTGTACTCATCTAAGCAGCAATCAGCACCTGACACCCTCACTGAAGAAGAGGAACCTGGATCAATAGTTTCAGGACACAGAACAAAGAGTTTGCTCCATTCGTCAAAGAAAACAGGTTGTGCTACTGCAAAAATGTCTGGTTTGTTCACCTCTCTTGATTTCCCAGGCAACCCCTCAGATTGGTGACTTTTCATAAACTCTTCCAAGCAAAGTCTGAAGGCTGTGATCCTGCACAATGGGAATAAATACCCAAGCATTCCTCTTACACAGTTCATCTGAAGGAGTCATATAACAATATAGAATTACTTTTATACACTGTCAAGTACAAGCAGTACCAGTTGAGTGTCTGTAGGGGCCACAAGGCCACTGGACTTTTTATGGGTATGTAGGCAGGTTTCAGAAAGTTTGGTTTGATATACGACATAGCTGGTAATATTTTTTCTTCAAAATGTATCGCTGGTAATAATTTTTTTACAAAGTATTTCTGGTATTAAAACCTATTTTTACACTTTCATAGGGTTTTGACTATTAACTATTTGCCCATAGCCGGGATCCTAACAGGCACTACCACCCCGGGTCAGGGAACACCAGCAATTAAGAGGTGGTTCCACGCTCTTCAAAACCTGATCAGAGGTCTTGCTTTCAGGAAGTACTGTTGCTTTCTGTCTGACAGTCAAGCTATGTCCAAGTACTACAAGCAGAAGAACTGAGAGCCTAAAAGTACTTTCATACATGGGGAAAGTGTCAAAGAAGATCTTCTGGTGAACATGAACTTCCCTCCCTCTCTTTATATCAAGCTTGGTATAACAAAGAATTACATGAAGACCATGGACAAGAATGGCACAGCCTTACAAACAGTTGTGCACCGTTCCCAGCTCTTGGTTCAACTAAGCTCAAGGAGGGTATCTTTGTAGGACCTCAGATCCATGTGGTACTGAAAGACAAGGAATTTGAGATTTTCACCCTAAAAGGAACTGAAAGCATGTGAAGCACCTAAGTCTGTCATGACTTCATTTCTAATATACAGCCACATGAAGATATCGGGTGCTAAATGTCATTCAAGATTCACTTTCTCCTCTCCCACCCCAACATTTCCCCTCAAAACCTTGGAGCAGTGAGTGATGAACATTGAAAAAGATTACAAGTGTAAAGTACATATGATTATATATATATATAAAAAGAAAGAAATCTATTATTGTTCGGTATATGTTAATTTTGTTTTTTTTCTTTTTTGTAATATGCTTTTTCTAATATTGTATGAAAAATATTGTATTATGATTATCTGCATTATAGTTAACAGTATAAGTGAAAGTAAAATAAAAACTAGACATGATAGAGCAAAACTGTTTGGAAATTTGAGTTCCCATCAAAATTAGTGAAAAACACCTATTCACAAGCTTGTCTTAGAGCTGATCTTTTTTTTGTAAATCAGTGTTATTTCCTATAGACAATCTTTTCAGATGTTCTGTTTATTAAAAGGCCTTGCAGAATGTAAATCATTTTCAAAAGATTCCCAGAAGGGTATCAATGACAAAATCTTGTGGGCTTTTGCTCATCAAATCATCTGAAACCCTTTCTCATTAATTCAATAAATGATACAGTTGCTGAGAATGCAACAGCCATACACAATCTCAACCAGACTGCTAAGTAGCCACAGACAATAGAAGCTCATTAAAAAAAAAAATAAAAATAAAAAGCATGAATACTTCCTGTACAAACCATGTATAAATAAGGAAAATGAATAACAACTTTAATAAATAGCATACTTAGCTAGAGTGTAACTTGATAAAATCAATTCCATATTACATGGTAACCAGTGAATTTAACTACTCTATAATCAAGATCATTTTTCTCCATTTTTAAGGCAAGTTTGGAACTTAGACTTTATTAAAAAGAACTTTTTTCAGGAATAATAATTGTTAGTCTGAAAGTTTTCAACCCTTAACCAAAACAATATCATATCAGTAATGAAATGATATATATATATATATATATATATATATATACACACACACACATACATACAAAATGGTGTAAAGAAGCAGGAAAAAAATAGGTTGAGGCTTTCACAATATAAAATAAGAACTTCTTGGAATCTCTTAGTGACTTACCAATGAACTTGATGTTGCCCAGCATTTTCTGTTTAGCCAGATGGTATTGTTCAGCTTCATCATCGTTAAGGGGGACATCTTTCTTATCGTAAGCTAGAAAAGAAAGTGAAAATTCTATACTAACAAAATTTCATTAAACCCTTATAAAATGCAAATTCCATTATCTAAAACTTAATTTTAAATAATACGAATAGCCATTATTATAAAACAAACCACTCATGCTTACCTTCTGTGGCACGGGAACGGTTTTCAAATTCATCCCGGCACTTGTTCAAGAGTAGGCGTCGAAAGGTCTGCATAAAAATAGAAGCACCTTTGAGTGTATTTATTAAAGAGGAAAAAAACAAAAAAAACTGATTCAAAATACATTGGGGCTGTAAAACAGAACAAATACAAAGGCTAATAAACCAATGGATGATGCAAAGATGAGCTTAGACTGCAGCACCATGACAAAATGCCACAATGACCATATTTAACACGGAGGTGCCCCTAACAAAAAAAAAAAAAAAAAAAAAAAAATTCCTGTGGCACCCTTGGTCATTGCTGCAATGCCCTCGTTTTTACAGGTTCCCCCAATGCAGTTCTTGCCTGCCCTTATCTTAGGCTAAACTCATCCCTGGATGATGCCATCAAGAAATCTACAAACTGGGGCAACATTGCTGATATTTAAATTGAAGCTCTAAGCTAAAGATTAATTTTTAAAACTAGTTTATCAGTACAAATCACTCATACTTACTGTTGTATTGGAGGAAGGGTGTTCAAAATTTGGAGCGTCCTCACAGAGACGGTGGCATAGTTGTGCATAAAGTGAACTATATTTGGGCTCATCTAAGGCTTTTTCAAAGATCTGAAATAGATGAAGTTATCTAAAGTGAGTGTGATAAAAATGCAAATTGCTATTAAAATGATAAAACATGCAGACAATTAAAAAGTGAGACTTTCTGACCATGGTATACAATTTAATGGAAGTAACTGTATATTGAGAATTAGTGCAAATGACACTTGGATGTCATTTTGCCATCTCTTTAAATATTACCATTAAAAAAATCAAAATGCGGTCCTCACCAGAAGTATTATTCCCTTAAGTATGAGCTGGGAGTCAATACCAACATTTAGAAGCTCCAAACTCAACTTATCAAACTTCTCCGGGGTCAGTTTATTGAGAATTCTAGGGAGAGAGAGAGAGAGAGAGATAAATTAATACTTGCACCAATTTAAATATTGATTAAGTTAAATAGCAAATTTATAAATTGCTTAAAAGAATGTCTTGCACAAAATCAGAACAATCCTTACCCTCTGGCCTTACGGAATATCAGATCATTTTTCTCTTCAGTTGAAAGACCGTCTCGTTGTTTACAGCTGGGTGGATTCCATCTGGTGGAAAACAAAAACAAAACAAAAAAAACCTCCATACACTTCAGAAAGTGCAGCCAGAAAGACAGTTATAAAATAAAGAATTTAGGCTTGTGCAAAACAGATTAATTAGTGTCTAAATAAAGTTAAAACAAAATTAAAAAATGTATGCACATTTTTTAAAAAAAAAGAAAAAAGTATGTGCCGAAGACATTCATTAGTAACATATACCTACCCTCTGACTGTTCGGAGTACCAGATCATTTCTGTCGTCACTTGCATTGACATCTCGCTTGAGTGTGCTAGGTGGGATCCATCTGTTCTTCGAAGAAAGGTAATCACCAGGGATTGAGAGCTGGGGTGGCCTCTCGTCCCTAAAGAGAACAAAGATGATAGTGTACAAACAATAATAGCTAGACAGATAAAGCAAGTTTTCATGCTAAACACAATTCTTGGAAAGCCATTAGTAAAATTGAGCCATAATGAAAATTTAAGTGAGAGAGGAAAAAAAGAGAGAGGAGGCAGACAAGGAGAAAAAAAAATGGTCTGAAAACATTACTGAGTGGGCTGATACACAATCAATATATATGGAGAGAGCTGGTCAACTGCTCAGCTGTACAGTGGCCATACATCACCCATTATTCATAGAACACAATATATTACATTTTTAATGATAATTTGCTTGTGCAAAAATATTTTAAGAGATATTATAATCCATGATAAAGCTGTGACAATGTTGCAAACTAAGAAAACTGCAATAAACAACCAAGAATCCTTTGTAGTGATTTCGACCATCATCACTAAAGAGAAAAGACAACATATCTCCTAAGCTGCTTTGATAAAGTAAAAATAAAAAATAAAATAATGCAATGATAGATCAATAACTACAAAAAGGTCAAATTTCAAAAGGTTGTCAACATTTTTTAAAAAGTAATTTGATAATTTATCTAACAATAGTGAAATGCCTTGCATTATCAATTACCATGCTTATAAATTATATTAATCATTCATATGAAGGCTGGAGATAAGAGTGAAAACTTCTCAACCTGACCAAGAAAAAAAAAAAAAAAAAAATGGTTTAGTCAGATTTTATAAATTAAGTTTTGTATAATTTACACCATTAACTATAATACTGTCAAAGTATAAATACTTAGTATTTTATGGTAACCTTCTTTAGCCCCAGACAAAGAAGAGAGAGTGTCTGAGGATGATGACCCAACTTAGCATAAGCTCTAAGCTCAAAATTTGAAGTACAAATTTTGCCACAGATGGGGCATGCTATTTGGGAAGTTGAAGAAACACCATGTTTCCAGGCTGCTTATCTACCAGCATGGATTGAACTGCGTCAATGTTTCCTATGGAATGCTGATGATTCCCATGTGTTGAGAGATAGGAGAGGCCTGCACCGGGTTCCTTCAGGGATTTGAGAAAATGATTTTTCTAAGGTATCTGTGGTGGAATCTTTCCAGTGCCTTAATGTGGCGTCTGTAGATGGTCCATCATAACTCACACCAATAAAATAAAAAAGCGAGGGAAGAACCATCACATGGTACACAGATATTTTCATCTTCAGTAATAGCAAAATTAACATACAGTTAAATTTTCACATAAAACTCACAGGAACATTTATTATAATCAGATAATATTTTTCTTTAAAACAAATTAGAAATTATCCACATAGAATCAAAGTTTTGACTTTTTTTTTTTTTTTTTTTTTTTAAAATAAAATGGAAAGTTTGTAAATTGCCCAATGTTTATATAAATTAGCTGAGTGATATTAGCTTAATGTTATCTAAATAACCCTGTCTCAAAGTGATATCAACAAACAGTTTCCTCCATAGAAAACAGATTTTTCAATAATATGTTACTGGATCATGAAATCTGTTGAACTAAATTTTTCATAAGAAAAGGTTAAATTTTTGATATTAACTTAAAATTAACACCAAGTTGATACAAGATGGTTAAGTCCACAGTACCACAGTAAAGAGATACGATTATCATATAAAACAACTGATTTAAATGGTTTATCAGAGGCAAAGCAGAGAGAGACAGTATAAGCAAAAAGAGAGACAGTATAAGCAAAAAGAGAGACAGTATAAGCAAAAAGAGAGACAGTATAAGCAAAAAGAGAGACAGTATAAGCAAAAAGAGAGACAGTATAAGCAAAAAGAGAGACAGTATAAGCAAAAAGAGAGACAGTATAAGCAAAAAGAGAGACAGTATAAGCAAAAAGAGAGACAGTATAAGCAAAAAGAGAGACAGTATAAGCAAAAAGAGAGACAGTATAAGCAAAAAGAGAGACAGTATAAGCAAAAAGAGAGACAGTATAAGCAAAAAGAGAGACAGTATAAGCAAAAAGAGAGACAGTATAAGCAAAAAGAGAGACAGTATAAGCAAAAAGAGAGACAGTATAAGCAAAAAGAGAGACAGTATAAGCAAAAAGAGAGACAGTATAAGCAAAAAGAGAGACAGTATAAGCAAAAAGAGAGACAGTATAAGCAAAAAGAGAGACAGTATAAGCAAAAAGAGAGACAGTATAAGCAAAAAGAGAGACAGTATAAGCAAAAAGAGAGACAGTATAAGCAAAAAGAGAGACAGTATAAGCAAAAAGAGAGACAGTATAAGCAAAAAGAGAGACAGTATAAGCAAAAAGAGAGACAGTATAAGCAAAAAGAGAGACAGTATAAGCAAAAAGAGAGACAGTATAAGCAAAAAGAGAGACAGTATAAGCAAAAAGAGAGACAGTATAAGCAAAAAGAGAGACAGTATAAGCAAAAAGAGAGACAGTATAAGCAAAAAGAGAGACAGTATAAGCAAAAAGAGAGACAGTATAAGCAAAAAGAGAGACAGTATAAGCAAAAAGAGAGAGAGTATAAGCAAAAAGAGAGAGAGTATAAGCAAAAAGAGAGAGTATAAGCAAAAAGAGAGACAGTATAAGCAAAAAGAGAGACAGTATAAGCAAAAAGAGAGACAGTATAAGCAAAAAGAGAGACAGTATAAGCAAAAAGAGAGACAGTATAAGCAAAAAGAGAGACAGTATAAGCAAAAAGAGAGACAGTATAAGCAAAAAGAGAGACAGTATAAGCAAAAAGAGAGAGAGAGAAAGTAAATAAAAAAAGAATGAAATTAAATTAATTTTGCTTGTCAAGCCGAGTAGGTTTTAGCCTGATAAAAGCTGAAGTTGTACTTAATGGGCGATGTATTTCTTGCTTTAATTTTATAAATAATCTTTTAAAAATCTATAATCACTTGTATGCCCCGTTTTTCAAAGAACACATCTTTTAATTAAATCTATTTATTTCAAATGTCCATTTTAACCTTTAGCCCACTAAATTCCCTCCAAGAATTGTCACCCCGCCACTGCATGTTTTTTAGAGTACAAAAAACATGTACACCTATTTTAAAATTTTTATAACTGTATTGTGTATAGATTTCATTTTTTGTATAAGAATGGATGAGTAATATTTTGATGAGATGCATTATGTTTTGCATGCATATTTTGATATTGAAAACAAAAAATAAATTAACAATTTAGCATACTTTAAAGTTTATTATTCCTTGTGGAGTTTGGCGGGGGTGCAATAAGAAGCAAAACAGCAAAGGCGGCTTTCATTTTGTCAAAAGTGATGTCCTTCCACATGTTTATGTAGACACTAGTATTTGCTTACTTTCTTTCACCTGACTAGCATATTTGTCTCATTGACAAATAAAGTTATTTTGTTGTTTATAAATTGACAAAATAATTCACCTTCAGAAACGCTATCAGGTACATCCACATGACCAGTAACTTCTATAAAATTAGTCAGCAATGAATGATAGTAGCTGCTTGGCCACTAATGGTCATCATCGCTTTCCTCCACGTAACTAAACTTCAACCACTTCACCATCAATATCCACTTGAGTAAAGCCTTCAAAATCATCATCGGAGTCCAAATCAAAGAAAACGTCTCAATAAAGGCTTCATTGGACACTGATGCAACCATTTTTGTTTACAAAAAAAATTGTGAAAAATTTAAAGAGGATTTAATCAATGTTACACCTCAAGTAGAATATAGATAAATTCAAAATGTTGTTGGAAAACAAAGTTTAGCCTCATTCCAAAGCAGTAGTAGGCTATTTCCAGCTTAAAATAACAGTTGACAAGTGTTTATTTATAGCAACGCGAGGCAACTGAATGCACCTACAGTGTGCAAAGGGAGAGAATTCTCCAATGACATTTGTCTCCAGAATGATAACGGTTAAATAATATATTCCATATAGTATAAAGTTTTTTAGCAGAACATATTTGTTGAGAAAGGGCAAATTAAATTTAGCCAGACCTTAAATTCAGCAAAAATCAAATAAAATGGTAGTCCTAACTCATCGAATAGATGGTTGGGGTGAGGAATGCGACTGGGGTAGTGCCAAGGAAATATAATATCAGTCAGTAGTACTGATCATAAACATACAATAAAATTCACAAATATATAAACACACTAATGCATAAACATGTATACAAACAAAACACTCAAAATTATATATATATATATATATATATATATATATATATGCTAATTTTTAAAAAAGCAAACATCTGGCTTTGCCTACACTCTTTTTTCTTACATGCCTGAAAATTGTTTTTTAAATAAATGTTTATTTTTATAGAATTATTACAATATTAAAATACAAACAAGTTTTTTTTTAATTTCATGCACAGAGATTTTTTTAAATGATCTATTTTAGTTAAAGGAATCATTTAAGCGTTAAGTTATATTAATAGCATATTTTGTTAATGATTGTAATGAGCTTGACAAACATCGATGACCTAGAGTCACCAATGAGATAGATACATAGAGAGTGTGTGTGTGTGTGTGTCAAATTAGCAAAAAGTTCATTAATCACTCAGAAAATAGCTGTAATTTTACAAGACATTGCCATTCCCAGAATAAACGGAAAACACAAGTTTTTTTTTGTATGAATCTAATTATTTTGGAACTTTAGCAAAGAAAAATGAATCCTTTTATTTGCCTGGAAGCCTCTTGTGATATTACAAGCCTGGCTATGACTAAAACCCAAGGCCCCCACTGATCTGTGTAAAAAAGTGAATGTTCCTCAATTAAACCCCCCCACAGTGATTTCTCTTAATAGTTTGACAGATGAGATGTTCAAAGAAAAGTTACAGCTTGTTCCAATAATTCATGTCACATGGATCAGTTAAAAGCAATGAAGAAATCAAAGTGTTGAAAGCTAAGACAACTGAATGCAGACCTGCTTATGTTACACATTTTGTGTAGCATTCTAGTTTGGAGTTCTATAACACTTTGAAAATTTTGAATTACACTTTAATTCTTACTGCTACACATTTCAGCTATCTAAACTACTTGTGGCTTATGAATGTCAAAAATTCTTGACTGCTGCACATTTCCTGTGAAGTATAATGGCTTTAATGAACAGAACGACACAGAAACTTTCACAAAAAGACTACACATTTTAGCTACCCCTACTACCCATGGCTTTTGTTGTGCATGGCACAGAAAACAATGACATTTTTTTCAGTTCATCTAGTTTAGCATTCAGCTCCTCTTCTAATTTTGATATCTCTATGGACTTGTCCTTTGCAGATCTTCACATGGCATTGGACTTTGTGATAAGTGTTTTCAAATTCTTAGACTGCTCAGCTTTCTCTTTATGTCTATCAAGTGACTTGAGCAAATCTTGTGTGCAACTTTCAAGCTTGTGCTTTTTGGTCTTCAGTTCTTTAATTTTCATAAGCATAGATTTCTGTTTTTCTCCAGCTGCTTCTTCCTACCTTTTTTTCTTCTCAGCTTCAAGGTATTGGTTGTATGTTGTTCTGGCATGGGAAGAACTGCAGAGAAGAACCTTAGTCATGGGGAATATTACCAGCACCTTCAACTGTGGCCAAATAGTTTGTGATAATGCACTGTGCAATCAGAGTCTGCGGTTTCATATTGTCAGTGGAAATTTCATTATTGACTGACAAACCTCTCTCCACTTGAGGCCTGTCCATGAGAGAGCATCAGCAATCTGAACAACTTTCCAGTTTTTGATATCCTTTGCCGAGTAGAACAAAAAGAGCAAAGAGTAGAACAAAATGTCCAGGCAGTCTTTATGTTTGCTGAAATTTTTGAAAGCAATATTTCCAGCAGCCTCCTCCTCAAATTCTTTTGTATTGACCAATGATGTCATCACAATCAGACTTGCCAACTTGTTTTCTGTCCATCATGTGGGAAAGACATCTTTTTAAACTGTTTTCTGTGGCAGATTTTTTTTCACAAATGGATCTAGGGCTCAGCCATGCAAGTGAGCTTACAATAGGGTATCTAAGGGGGAAACTTTGCAAGTTTCTCAATGATGGTGATGAACACTGTTGCAATTCTGCATGCAAACAGATCTTTTTGACACATTTCCTTTTGTTGGATAAATTTTGCATAGCTCTCTGCGAGAAATACACATTTGATCTTTGCAGCATCTTTATGCATGCTTGGGTTTGAGAAAATTCTTACAAATTCATTCAGTTTGGAAAACTGAATTATCTTTTTAGTGTGCTTTTCCTTTACAAATCTTAAGTTTCATGATCATGCTAAAAAGATATGCAAGGAAAGAAAGTTCACAAATTTGATGACATCTAGCCAAATATCTAGTTGTTCACATGTTTGCACATTTTCTAGTTACCTATGACAGAAATACAAAAGTAAAGCAACAGGATTGAACTTTTAATATAAAGCCAAGCAATAAAAGCCAAATAGGTTAATAAATTTCATCATTTTTTCATTTACAAAAAAAAAAAAGCTAGATATACAGGTCATTATTAGCCTGCAAACTTTAAAACACTTATTTTTTCTATTCTAAGACACATTTTCTATTCTATCATCTTTCATGTCTATTTGAGTAAAATTTGATTCTTTGATTTGTTACTTTTGGCAACAATTTAGACAAACGTAGTTTACAGATTGACACAGGATATGTAAAGCATCTATTTTTCAGCATGAGCTCACCCACCCAGAGATCAAAAGGACTTACTTTTGAAATTGACATGTGAATAAAATTCTTCAGTTGTTCAAATTTTAAAAAACTGATAAATCTTTCAATATTCTACTAATGTATTTTATTACTGTAAAATAATTATTTTCCTCTCAACTACAAATTCAATGAGTGTGAATTAATTTATCTGTGATGAAGATTTTTGTTTCTGACACCTTTTATCTTTGCTTTTCCTGTTGTGCAAGGATAGCAGCTTAGAAGATGTACCTTCATATTCTTTCTAGTCACCTAGACAGGAAAACACTGAAGTAACTATGAGGTCATGAACTTGTTCTAATCAAGGAAACAAACCACCATTCACAATAACTGCCAAATAATACCGACTACTAAAAAACATTTTTCTTAAAGGACAATTTTAACTTTTAGCCAAATTCCTGAGATTTGGCATTTTGACTTTCATGAAGTGAGAAAAACATGTGGACAGCCCAATTCATAAAATTCCAGGACTTTTCAAAGTTTCCAGGACCTGTATGAATCCTGAAAAGCAGTCTTATTTTTAGCAATACATTTTGAGTCTTCAAAAAGAATATTGGTATCACTTGTGATTTTCAAATCTGCTCTTTTGCAACAAAATTAATTGTTAAATCAAAATGAATTAACTGAAGGTGTCATCTGGCGTGATAGAAATATTGCATTCAACTCAATTAAGACTGATGTGTTGCCTGGTCATCTGAAAATTCTGGTATGCCTGTTAATTGCAGACCTTAACAAAAAAAAATATAAAGATACAGGAGAGAGACACAGAGAGGAATCTCTTACAAAAGACCACATCACCAACAAAAATGTGAGAAAAAAATCTACGGCAATCTAATACCAAGTCCTAACCACAGTGAAGAGATGCAAATTAAAATATGGGCACATCTAAATGAATATGATATACAAAGACAATATTGCAAAATAAAGGAGGCAAGTAGAGAAAGAAATGAGAACAATATCCCAGAATGGACAGGCATAACTTTGAGATATGTTCGGAAAGAGTCTCAAGAACAGATAGAGAAAAATGAAGGCAGCTGACTGCCAAGTCATTTACTGTCAGATTATAACATCAAAATCCCGAGTTCAAAGCAACTGACAATAGAAATTTCACTACTGCTCATAATCTCATCTAAAAGCAAAACATTTTTTCTTCTAAAAAGAAGATACAAAACTTTTTTAATGGCTTTAGTCATAAAATTGATGAGTTTATACAAATTATTCAACAATTACTGACACAGAAACATTGATTATATATATCCCATAAAAAATAAGCATGTTACAAACCTTAAATTTGTTTCTTTGCTAGTGTAATAATTATTTTTGTTAATTCCTGTTTTTCAAGAAAAGGAAAAAAATTTCTTTGAAATACACATGATAAATTTAAATCTGGACAAAGACTAACCCGA
The DNA here is from genome assembly GCA_964036315.1 of Acanthosepion esculentum. Taxonomy (NCBI): domain Eukaryota; kingdom Metazoa; phylum Mollusca; class Cephalopoda; order Sepiida; family Sepiidae; genus Acanthosepion; species Acanthosepion esculentum. Next base: position 14,710,765 of record OZ038492.1, on the reverse strand, counting down.
TTATGTACCAATGATTAAAAATAAATAATTGTTTTAAATTTGATAAAGAGTAAAATACCAGAGATTTAAGAATTTAATATTTAATTGAGACTAGTGTGATGCTAAAGTCCATAACTTACCGTCCTCCGGAGCGTCGGGAAACACCACCCTCTCCTTTATGTCCGTCCAGTATGCTGCTTGTGGTTGGAAGGAAACACCAACGTGCAGTTGAGATAATTAAAAAAAAAAAAAAAATTTATTCTGAAATAAACAAGTTAGAATTATTACTTATTTATTAAATACTATTTAAGTGAATACGAAAATATCTTCACAATTCAATTTGGAAAATTTGACTTCAAATGAAGTAACAGAATATATAAGATGTATCGGCATTTTTTTTTTCTTTAAATCATCCCAAAGCAATTATAAACAGCAAGTACAGTCAGAATTTAAAACTAGAATTCATCTGTCTAATTACTTTTATTTCCTTGTGCTAAAATTTAAAAAAAAAAAAGATATTTTAAAAATATCATCAGAGTTCAATAAATTCTTAACTATTAAGTAATAAAACTAGGTACCTCCACTGAATTTTCAATACCTGAAGTTTAAAATTAATTTTTAAAAATGAAAAAGCTTTAATTGAAAGATAAATGATTAAATTTACTATTTCCAGTAATTAAAATATTCTGGTGTATTTTGAATAAAAATTATATAGATTGGAATCTCAACTTTTCTGCCGATTTAAGAAAATCTTCTTAAAAGCAGCCACTTTCTTAATTTTAAGAAATTAAGAAACAAAAATATCAATTTTTAAAATCTTCCAAAAATAAAATATATATTTGTAAAGTGCTGAGTAAAACTAGCAAATTTAAAGTTAAATTAATTTGATTAGTATACAAGCATTTCTTTAAAACAGGTCTTCTTTTGATCATGTCTTTGACATTATCGAAAACACCGATAAGGTGATGACAGCTAGCATCGAGGATCAGAATTGACAAATTTACAAAATCTAAGAGAACATTTTTGATTTTTAACTACCTAGTACCTTTAGAAATAAACAGATTTTCAGAAATTATCTAATATTTCATTGACTTTTAGTTATGTTTGAAGATGCTTTACAAAAAAATAAAATTTAAAATATAAAATTCTTAGATTAATTTAATAACAGACAAAATACCATGATAGAAGTAAAAATCAATTTATGAAATGTTACAGTATTTTATTTGTTATCATGATGATTATTTTATTATTAAATTTTTGTAGTACTTTGAATTTAAAAGGGATGATTTGTAAAGACGTTAATGATGAAACAGAACTGAATAAGGAAAGTGTCAGATGACACTTAAATCACGGATTATGTCATGTATAGCTTCCCATAGATAGAAATTTGGAATACTCCATACACTAAAAATTCTGTCTATATCTCTGAGATGAGGTATTATGTACACTATTTAATTTATTCGGACTACTGTCCAAATCTTTGTTGCCATATTTATCACGTTTTGGCCGTTGTTCACTCTGGCCTTCTTCAGGTGGTTGAAATGTCAAACTGAACCCTTTATGATAGCAGCAAAAATTGCAATATGAGCACTGGTAAAAAATGATTGAAGACATTAAGTTTATAATACCCAGAAATTCACACACACATCCTCAAGGACACATGGCACAGTGGATAAAGGCATTAGTTAGATCCAGTGAAAGGACCCAAAGAGTGTGAGTTTAATACCTGGTTAAGGGGGTGAAGATGATAACTGATATTTGGAATACTCTGTACACTGATAACTGACATCCATTAGACATAGCACGTGGAACTAAAACAGTGTACCCCAGTGAGCAAAATAAAGGGTTCAGTTCAACATCCCAGCCACCTGAAGAAGGCCAAAGTGTACAACGGCTGAAACATTGTGATAAATATGGCAACAAAGATGAGGACAATAGTCCTATTAATGTAAATAGTGTACACTAAAAATTATTTTCTAAAATTTCTTTTGAAAATATATTGGCTCAAACGATTGTTGAGCTTTTCAATTTTTGATTCATAAAATTAATTTTCACTTAATATCACCAAACTACCACCTTGAAAGCAATGAAGTATTTTAAATGATTTTTTAATATTAGAAATTGTTTAATTAAAATTTTGTAAAAAAAAAAAAATGTAAAAATTATTCACCGAAAAAATCTTTAAGACAATAGTGTCCTTAATAAATCTTATTTATCAAAGCAATTAAAAGCTTTTCTAATTAAATAATTAGATAGTTTTATTGCATTTTTTCATTTTATAATTCAGAGCAGATTTTTGGTGAAAGGACCAACTGTTTTACAAAAAAAAGTTGATTCACTTTCTTCAACGACTCCTGCTTTTAAGTAAAAAAAAAAAAAATTTAATTCATTCCTGAATATGTCCAGAAAGTTTCATTAAAATCCCACAATTATTTAATTTTTGAAATAATTTTCAAATAATGAGGGTTTTTTTTTGCCGGAGGTGGGGGTGCAATGGAGTAAAAAATTTCAAAGGAAAAAATAATAAATACTTTGGTCTTTCCTCTTAATAATAACAAACATTGTAATGACAAAACTTTGTTTTTATTGAGTTTGGGGCTTTTTTCATCATGCTATACTGTTTTTATGCGACCAAGTGGAGGTACCTAAATAAAACCAATACAAGTTCTTTGCTTATTAAGTAGAAAATTTACTTAATAAACCAAACTAGCTTTTGGGCCAAACCAATACATTTTGAAGTGGAGTAAAAAAAATGTAGATGTTTAATATATATATTCATATACAAGTGTAAATTTTGCCAACTTGTCAAAGGAGTGGGAAAAAAAAGTAAAGCCAAGAAAGAAAAAGTTCAAAGAAATGAATGTATCCCAAGATACAACAATAACTGATTACACAAAAACTGAATTTCAATTTTAGAATAATTTACCATATTCAAAGGATATTTTAAGAATGAGAAATATGTGGCTACAGTTAGACAAGACAAGGAATGTATGGTTCTTAGAAAAGAACTTTGCAAATGAGACAAATATAGAAATTCTTTTAATCAACTGTTAGAAAGGATATTAACCCCACACATGTTAAATGAGGCTTCTTGGTTACAAATTAAAAATGCCATAAATCAAACAACAAAGTATCTACATTTACACTAGACAACACTTCCATAAATAGTACAAAGGTGAATAATAGTTTATTGCCAGAAATGAATGTGTGCAACAAAATGTGAACCGTCAGAAACAAGAAGCAAGTTTGTTGTTTAACAACTGACCTAGTGAGTTTTAAGTAGAACGCTTAAAGTACAGTATTAATTTAACAAAAGTTAAATATTCAGACCAGAGGTGTTCAACTTTTGATAAAGAATAACTGTTTTGCAAATTATATCTTAGATTCTGCTACAAGATTCTTCTAGAACAAGAATCTATAAAACGCTATGCATTTTTTACTAAAAAATTCTCAATGTTAGAGAAATGATGAGCTAAAATAAAGCAGCAAAATGACAGCAAGTTAACTTTAAAAAGAAAAGGATTTTTTTTCACCCATTTGTTTAAACCACAAAAATATGAATTAAAAAGTTCACAATGTCAGATGAGAATTTTTCACTCCAGAATTTGCCTATGTCTTTTCTATAAATACTTTCATGGTAATTGTTCAAATGAGCTCTCAGTTATGGTACCTAGAGTTTTTGAATTTAAGTGCAACACAAGACTGGCACCGAGATCTCAGCAATTTACAGTTGAGCTGGTTAGATGTAGCCACAAATTCTATGCTAACAGAATCTTCTCTCACATGTGGAACTCCTGTCCAGCTCCATGCTTTCCAGCCAACTTTAATCTGCAAAAATTTAAATGCAATGTCAATCAATATCTACTGTCCTTCTGATTACTCTCTTTTCTTTCTACTCATCATTAATGCTTCTGATCCTAATTCTTCCACACCTTGTCTTGTATTTTAGTGGCATTACAGCTTTGCTTGGGAGGATTCAGATTATAAAAGTGAACTATTTCACAGACATTAATGAAACAAATAAACAGTGGAAAAATCTTAGTTAAATTTGAAGTTTTTTGAATTGATACGAATTTTGTCAGTAACAAGTTTTAACGTTTTTCATGTGATTAAATGATTGGATATGTAAATAGGGAAAAATGTTTAGATTAGTTGGTAAATGTCTGTATAAAAATTAGTGGTCAATGTAATTGAATCCAAAATAAAATTAAAATCATACTTTTCATAAAAATGCAAGACTGTTTTCTTTTTTTGGGACATTTTTTTAATTAAGATAAAATTCAGTGTTAAATTCTTTGCAATTGTTTAATTTCTTTTTAATCATTGTAACACGAGACAATGATACAAATAAATTTAGAAAACACTAAATACTATTAACGAATCGTTACAAATATTTTACAAGACGAGAAAGTCATTCTCGAAAAAGGATTTTTATCAAATAAAAAATACATTCAAATGATTGACATCTAACTGGATATTTTTTCTTTTTGATAAACAAAAACAATCAGAAATAGAAACTTAAAATTTATAAAAATTCTTAAATTTTAAAAAATTTGAAATGGATAAAAACTTGAGAAAAAAAAATGAAAAGAAAAAAATTCTTTTAATAATCAATAACCCAAAATAATTATATCATGCCATAAAGGATGGTTGTCGTTATGAAAAAGTTACAATGAAACCAACGTCCGACAGTGACAAATCGGAATTAAAAGTAGAAAAGAGAAACTATAAAGCAATTTATTGGCAACTGTACGAATGATGAGAGATCTTCAAATAAAGCAAAATTTGTGAAAGCGTAAGAGAGTTCTAAAAGATAAGTAAAAGTAAAACAATACATTCAAAGTTATATTTTTAAGTTTACTGACAACAAAAAAAAAAAACAGACAAAAAAAAAGAGAGAGAAACAAATCTTACAGCTAATGAGTTGGCTTTTATTAAGGAAAATAAAACGTAGATGCAGATAAGAATTTAGTAACATAATCTGCTGAATGTTTCACAAGCAGGAAGAAACAAGGTTGGAAGAGAGCAAGACAAAGAAATACTCTTTACTACATCAAGTGAAAAAAATATATAGCATTTTCTTGAGGCTTAATAATGGAGGGGAAGCAGCAGCAGATCGAGTGGTGGTGGGCAAATTAATGTACAAAATAAGTAGGCAATAGGGAAAAAGTGGTCTGAAATTGAGTTAGAAGTAAATAGTAGACAATTTGGGAATAGGTCAGCGGGTCGTAACTAATAACACGAAGAAGCAGCAAACACGCAGGAGAAAAAAGAATGGAGGATTGACGTTTTCATCGGATTTGTCGAAACAAACACGGTAGCGATCGATTTTAATTAAACACAAAAAAATAAAGACGGTATAAATATTTTATGGTTGAATTATAGTTAAAAATATGAGGAGCTGAACGAATAAAATAAGCAGGAAAGAATAAGAAGCAACAGCAATGAGAGAAAAAGAAATGATGATAGTGGAAGTAAAGAACCACTCCATGACACAAACACATGACATTAATATTAAATCCTACGTTTATAACTTTCCCGTATGTTTTATTTAATCTAAAAGAGACTAAGAAATAGTTTTTTAACTCTTTTCATTCAAAGTGCGCGTTTCAAGAAGATTGAACAGATTTCCTTTTAAATTTGAAGATTTTTTTTTTTATTTACAATTTATAAAAAGAAATTTAGTTTTATTTCTTTCGATGTGGTTATAAAAAATGCTTTACTCTTTTTTAAACTAAAAAAATGTTTCTTGTTTTCATGTTCATTGTGAAGATAAATTAAAAATTCATTGTATTGTAAATAAAGTTATAAAGCCACTTAATTCTTTAAAGGCTTTTTTTAATAATTTTATTTTTGTTAAAATTATTAATTTTTTAAAACCAAATTAAAAGAAATATGATGAATGAGCAATTTTTTTTATGCCGATAAATATTGTAAAAACCTACAATTTGATTTGCTTCCATGTACACACCAACTCTACGAGAGCCGCGTGGGTGTTTTAAGTTTTTTAATTGTACTTTTTTTGTAGCCATTTCAACACAACCATTAAGAGAAGCTACCATAATTGTTCGCGAATACATGTGGACTATTTCACTTTCTGATGTTAATTAACATTTTTTGTTAAGCCATCAAGTATTAAAAATTTTTTTTTAAAATAGGAGAAATAAACTATGATTTTAGTTTAGTTCATTCATTTTAATTAAAAATCTAAAATGCAAAAAAATAAATTTATTAATGAACATTGATAACTCAAAGTACAGTGTATATTTGCATGAAAACGAAAATGTTTTACTAAATGAAAAACATTTCTACATTTTAATTTAAAATTCCTTTTTAAACAGAAAATCACAAGAACATGGATAATTGTTTACAATGTCTAATTAATAAAGTCGTAATTTACAAGTATTTCTTTAACAGAGGGAAATAATTTTTGAATTTAACAACGAAACTGTCTCAGTCTCTAGTTCTAGAAGTGTTTTTTTTTTAAATTAATAACAATGCAGACAAAAATCTAAAATATGCAATTCACCTCATTAATGATCATCTTATGATTGTTTATTCTCAGAAAGCAACACATGGTTTATACCAAGATTATTAATTTGATTTTCTCAATTCAAATGTCTTGACTCTTGTTAGATAATCAGTAGTTTCACAAGATCCATGTAGATAGCAAAAAATGGCATTAAAAAAAAAACTAACAAAATCAATAAAATTAAGTTACAAAATATGGAAAGCTATAAGTGATTTTTAATTTTAATATTTTAAGTCCATAGTAGATTCACTTAGTGAACTCGTGAAGCCGACAACGACTACTACCTGTTTGATACTAAAGACATTGGCAACTACTGCAATTTGAACTACAAATACATTAGGACTATCATTCATTATCAATGGATATATGAATCACTATAAATTATTTACATCCATTAAATGCAAAAAAAAAAAAAAAAATTAAAAAGGTTTTAAAATGCCTAAGCAGAAGAATTCCGACAAGAATTTCTTTGAGAATTTTCATATATTCAAACTGTCAAAAGCACTATGACTGAACAGCTGCTACTTCTTGTAACTTTGGACAAAGTGGATGTTGGCTTCAACACCTAATGAGAAAAAAAGGAAAAGACAGGTAAGATTTGGAGGGATATTGCAAATTGGATTTTCTTTTCTTTAGATAAAAAGCCAATTCATAGTATTTTGCATTAAAAGTTGCAGTAGTGGAAGTTCCAATAGTAACAAGTGAAATAAATGGTAGGTAGCAAGTGCGAGTAGTAAATGTTGGAGTCAGGTCTTGGGAAGGAGAGGCTGTGGCTAGCAACAGTCGCCATAGTCGATATCGAGTCTATAATCACTTTGTCAAATCATTAACAATATATTTTGTTTTTATATTATAGATAGATCTTAAAGAAAATGTGATAATAACAGTGCCAGTTGGAAGACAACAATTTTTATATTTCCTTGCTCGAAGAGTAGAGAAAAAATATCCACCTATGTCATTCAAAAAGAAAAAAAAAGTATAAAAAGATCCATGTAAAAAGTTAAAATACAGCTGATCAATTTATAAAAAGTTGACTTGAAAAAAAAAAAACTTGAAGGCTTGAATTATGTTTTGTTTTTTTCAATATCCAATTAAAAAGTTTGCCGAAACTCAACAAAAGCTGTAACAAAAAAGTCTAAAGTTTTTAGAGGGGATAGGCTGAAAGCTTGTAATGAAGAGGAACCGATTTTGAAACAAAATGGGATAGACGAAATAAGGCTGCATAAAACAATTTAACCATCTTTTGTCTTTTTTTTTCTTAAGTTCCAATAATATAACAATAACATAATTGACTTATTGATCGTTCTTGAATTCGGTTTTTATTGGAGTTAGATAAAATATTATTAATATCATGAAATCGAAAAGTAATTTATTCTCCGTTAGAAATTTTGACATGAAACCTGCGAATACTTCCGCTTCTCTCTCAATTATTTCTACGAGTGGAATTTTACTATAATGATATCCACGATCAGAATAAGTAAGACAATAAATAAAATAAGAAAACAAAAGAAAAGAAAAAATATTTGAAATTCACAAAGTCTTCAGGAATAGTTTTTCACCGAGAAATTTCCTGTTCTCTGATCTTTACGTAGAAGAGAAGACAGTATTTGTCTCAACAAACAGAAGGAAATTCATCAAACTTACAACTAACGGCAGAAATGTATTTCGAGGATGATGAGTGTGAGGGGAGGAAAAACTAAGCAGCACGAAACAAGAGAAACCAACTTGGCTGGAAAATAAGACACAAGCTTTGGAAGTAAAGAAGCTATAATGGCGGACATAGTAGTAGCAGTGGGGACAAGGGGTGAATACGACCGAAACCTCAACTGGTGTTTTATTTTTAAATAAAACCGTACACAAAGGAGTTGTAAAATAATCAGTCGAAACAAAAGACTAGGAAAATTAGATTAAAGTTCACATTACCTCGTTTAAAATTATGTCTCAGTGCTGGTAAGAATCGCGCAAAATTAGACCAGCCTATCCATTATTCACCCTCGGCAGTGCATCACGGGAACACCAGCTCCAAACCAAGCCTTATTATTATTATCATTACTACTATTATTAATAATAATAAATGACAATCTAATGCCGGCGTGATTTTTTAATGAAATTATTTTAATATTTAAAAAAAAAAAAAAAAAAAAAAAATTTATAATTTTAAAAAGAATTTATAAGAGTTTTTGTAAAACTTAATGAAATTTTGCCAGCGGTGCATTACGGGAACTTCTACACAGGGATATAAATGATTTTTTTTTGTTTGTTTTTTAATAATTTTTATTTATTTATTTTTAATGTAGTCGGATAAATATTTTTAAAAAATAAATTTTAACTGAAATTGATTTATATAGTTGAAAAACAACCGTTTTAATAGCAAGGAAGAAAATACGTATTGATGCATCATGGGAAAACAAGGACCGCTGTATAAATTCTTCCTCATCTTTAAAGCCTGCAGATTTATCTTTGATTTTTAAATAAAGACAAAAAAAAAAAAAGTTTTTTTTTTGCCACTTGTTGTTCAAATTGATCTTTTTTAACGACCTGTAAAATTGTGAATTAATTTTTTTTTTTCCAGCAAATGTGAAGAAATCTCTTTTCTTATAAAATGTTAATCGAGAAGGTTAACGCAACTTAAAAATATCTAAGATTTTTTTTTTCAACCTAGTACTAACTTTGTCTGCCTTGTAAACAAGCAAATGATTATAAACAAAAAAATCTCAGTAAATCGTCCAAAGACCTAAATATTCTTCTTTTTGACAGATTATTGCATTTCACAAAGAATAAGGGATTAAAATAGACTGGTACGCAGAATGAATGAGTAGCGAGACAACTTGAAAAAGAAAACTTATGAATTAAGTTTTATTTTAGTTTCAAAAACTCTGATCGGCATAATTGAAAATTTCAAATGGATTGTGATTAAATATATGGACATTCACGTAACTAAAAATTGTTAAACTTAAAATAAAATGAGATGAATAACTTTAAATAATTACTTGTAGCACGCAGAGCATGTCATTGAATTTGCCGGCTTTCGTGATCTTTGTTCAGTTTACACATGCATTTTACATTTCAAACCAATTATGTAAATTTATAAGAAAAGTTTTTGATGGCTATGTTATTTGAGTGTAGCAGAAAATCTTAAAAATAAACTTTACTTTTATTTATTTATTTTTTTTTTTTTTTTTCAATGTTTGTATTTTGAGGGTCAGTTTGAAAAGGGGGGGTCAAGGGGAATAACTCATGGACCAGGCGTGAAATATCAAAAAAAAAAATCTTATTTTTTAACGGATTATATAGAAATACATGAACGCGTTTTAAATCCAGAATAAATTTCTATTAAATAAATATATTAATTATTGGAATGAAAATAAAATCTGGCTTTCTGTCCGGTTCAAAAAAAAAGAAAACAATAATAAAAGATGGCCACTTACCGGTTTATTGCATGCAAAATTAAAATAAACCTGAAGTTTTTTCTTTTTTGTTGTTGAAATCGAAAATTTTAAATCTTTGTATCCCTCTCTCCCTCTCTTCTTAAAAGGACGTTCTTTTACGTCCGATTTCTTGGAATAGGTATATTTAAAAACTTTTTGAATAAATAAATAAAACAAATCAGTGGTCTGAAGAGTTGAGCCTAACAAAAATGGCTACCACTTGTGAGAGTAGCGGTGGTAGTAGTAAAAAAAAGCAGCTTCCAAGACAAGACGGGTGCGACAAAAAATGTTATTTCTGACACCCACAGTTGGCAAACGAGATCAGTCTATGGCGTGAAGGAGGCTCTGATAATCACTTTCCACGCCAGTGCAGATCTCGCTTGTGTCTGTGTACTGTAAAATGTGACGGCCCGTCCGAAATCTTCTAATATTCGGAACGGCACCTCCCTTCTGAAAAATCAATGTCTTCCTTCGTTCTCCCTCTTCTTTTGCCGTTAGCAACGCTTGGAATCGCACCTACGTTCTTTTTTTTTTTTTTTTTTTTTTTCGTTTATTATTACTATTTTTTTTTTTTACTACGGGACAACAAAAATAAATTAGATACTTTTACCAACAACTTATATTATTAATTTATTTCTTATCTTTTCTTAATTTTTTTTCTTTTTAAGATTTTATTTTCGGTTTCACCAAAAAAATGTCTTGCATCACGAAGTTTTAAAAGTGCGATGACAAATTTCTTGAATTCAAATATTTTTTAAAAAGTGCATCTCTTTAGAGAGTTATAATCTTTATTAGTAATGAGATAAAATTTATTATATGAAAATTAACCTGAAACAGAGTCTAAAATACAGAAACTTTTAAAAGTAGGTCAGTTGTTTTTGTCTTAAAATTTTTCCTCTTGTTACTTTGAAAATTCAAGAAAGCTTCAAACAAATTTATTTCTGAACGCACAAAATAATTATTTCAGTGCTATAATTCTAGGCTTAGAATAAATTGAATTCAATTTATGAAAATAGACAAAAGAAAAAAATGTAATATCACTCCTGTTTGTAAATATAATTCAGGATAATGACTGAGAATTTGTTTCAGAACTCCAAGATTATTATAATAAATAATTTTTCAAAAACATTTACAGTATGTATACATCTGAACATTGATAAAAAGAATGCTTCTTCAAAATATTTCTTATTTACACAATTAGATGTGGACTATTGTCCTTATCTTTGTTGTTGCTATCACAATAGTTGTACCCTTCAGCCTTCATCAGGTGTATATTGATCTAGGTAACCTACAGGGAATTCTTTTATTTAATCTATGGGGGTAGACTGTTTTTGTTCTGCTGCCCATGTCTTGGGATTTTTGGTACTGCTCAGTTATTGCTTGTCATGTTTCCACTCAGTCCAAATACACACTACCTGGCCCAAACTTACAATTACTATGTTACAAAATTCACAAACCGATGCTTTCATTAAAGCATTGATTCCTGAATTTCATGACATAGTGGAATGAGAACAGTCTACCACCATAGATTAAATAAAGGGGTCAGTCTGACAATACCTGTAGGTTAACTGGATGAATATACACCTGATGAAGGCCAGAGGGCACAACAGCCGAAATAGTGTGATAATAAAAACAAATATGAAGACAATAGTCTGCATGTAAACAGTATAAATAATGATAACTGTTCATGCTAGAAATTCAGACAGAAAAATATCCATGCTTTAGGTGTACTAAAAAGAGTTTTTCTTTGTCCTGAAATAAATGGTGGGAGACATATTGATCAGATTTGCTGTCATTTCTGGAAAAAGAGGTTGCTAGCTTTATTTAAGAAGTGCACACCTGATGAAGGCTATAGAAGGAATGAGTTGTAGCAGCAAAAGAAATGAGAAGAATATATTCAGGGATCCATACAATGCTTGAAATTACAAAGATCCAAAAATTCCCTGACATGGTGCGATGGTTAGCAACCTTGTCTCACTAGATCACTTATGACCGAATAGTGAGTTTGATCCTCACTGGGTACTCCATACTTTCAGCCTTGTGCCACATCTAAGCTATGCTTAGTAAATCACTAAATTTCTAGTTGTTATAGTTTTTGATTGAGTGTATGATTGATAGAGCAAATATTTCCATATTTATTCAGTCCCATATAATTTTTATCTGGTTAACTGATATTTCTGCCACAATCTAGGATAGGAGTGGGGGTGTTATTTACAGTTGTAACCTAGGAAAGGTTATGGAATAGAATAATCAAACTAAAGTTGGTAGTGAACGATAATACTTACGACACAAACAACACATATAAGATTCTCCAGCAGCGTGTAGAAGTAGTCAACTGCTCACAGTGAGTCAAACGAATTCTACAATGAAGCTCCAACTGCAGGATATCTACCAACTGCCCCACATGGTCAGATGTGGCACAAAGCCAAATTTAATGTGGGGTATCTGATCCTGTAGGCTCGGCCAAAAATTCCCCATATAAAATGGGGTCAGGTAGCTGTTTCCCAAGACTCTACCCTTCAACATAGCCTCGTCTGGGGGATCCTCTCTGCCCGGAGGCAGAGAGTTTGGCCAGCACAGCTGGAGACAAATCTCCAACTGCAGTATATCTACTAACCGCCCCATGCAGTTAGATGTGGCACAAGGCCGAATTTAATGTGGGGTATCCAAATTCCCCATAGACCTTGTATAAAATGGAGTCGGGTAGCTGTTTCCAAAGACGAGACTCTGCCCATCAACATAGCTTCATATGGGGATCCTCTCTGCCCAGAGGCAGAGAGTTTGACCAGCACAGCTGGAGACGAATCTCCAACTGCAGACCAACATACAGTATTTACTACTGTATTTATGTGAATGGGGACATACCCATTATCATCCGTAGGCATGCTACAACACTTACTAACAGTTTTTTTTAGTTTTTACATATTGGAGGTAGATATTGTTATATTTTATGTTCCCTAGATAAAAAATGTAGATATAAGAATTAGGACTTCATAGAGAAATTAGAATATTTTGGTGACTGAAGTAGGAACAATATGCATGGATGGCATTATGGTGAATGGAACATTATCAGTTGAGTGGGTCAGTATTTGAAACTAGCTAAATTAAACATGAATCAGATGAAAACCAGCCCTCCTCCATATTCAGCCTTGTGCCATATTTGATGCACATATTCAGCAATAAATACCCTAAATTTCTAGCTGGCATGTGCAAAGGTCTTTACAAGGGCAAAGGACAAGATCTGTCTGGCAAATAGCTGACATTTCTGAGTATTGGACACACTTATTAAACTTATATTCTTGCTAAGCTTTGTTCTATGCTAGATGTGCCCCAAACAGTAGGTATTTATGATCATGACACAATTACTTTTTCTGTTTGATAGGTCCAATGAAGTAAAACTGACAGCTGCTTTTAAAAACGACCTCCAATCAATTGTTAACTGGGGCAAGAAATGGCTTGTAAATTTTACTGTCTCCAAAAAGAAACTGCTATCCTTTAGTCATTAAAAACCCTTTTTGCCCTCCATTAGCATGGTTGATGCTAAGAATGTTGGTTCACTGTGTTGTGCCAGACAGTTTTTCTCATTAGAATCTATCTTGCATATTTATAAAACTGCTGTTTATCAGTGCATTAAATACTGCTAGCATATCTGGTCTGGTTATATATCTCAAGATTCTCAACAAAATCCAAAGAAGGGTCTGTAATGTTATCGATGATAACCTGCCATTTCAACCAGTCACTTTCCTACTGCCATGACATGGCTTCCATCTGTTATTTTCTATAAATATTTTCATGGCAGTTCTGTTAGTGAACACTCATCTTTGGTACCTGGTCTGCAGGAATCTAAGCATTCTTATAGATTGGCAAATAGGTCTCATCATTTTACTGTTGAAATAACTAAATGTAACCATAAGTTTTACTGTAATAGCTTCTTTTCTCACACTTCTCACCTGTGGAACTTTATTCCAGTTTCTTGCTTCCTTGCCATGTACAATATTCAAAAATTTAAATGCAATGTTAAATACCATCTTCTGCCTTCCTGAATCCTGTTCTTTTATTGTCCTTTCTCCTTACTAAATTCTTTTCCTTCTCTTTCACTCCCAATGACACCTTGCATCTTGGTGGCATTAATGCTTTGCTTGGGATGAAATGTTTTAAAACAGAAATGTGAATAAAAGAGAAATTTGGCACCAAACTTAAAAACTAACATTCCACATGCAATTAATAATTAAGAAAAGGGTGGAAGTAAAAATAAGTTATTGTTTTTGTTTCTTTTATTATACTAACAATGCTTCATTCAATGTGTACAATTCATATGAAAGATAACTTCTTTAATTTTGTGATGAGACAATGTTATTGCATACATTGTCAAATACATTCTTTTAATATTGCCAAGTTGTTTAGGCCAATTATTTTTGGCATCGGTCATGTATACAATCAAAATAAGACATAATTTTAGCACTTTTGCCATGACTCATTAGCATAACAAGAGTTATTTCAACTGTTGAATTCATTCTTTGTTTCTCACATAATTGCCATTATATTTTGGTCAAATCTGTTCAATGAATTTCTTCATAGGAATATTGTATAAAGAAAATTACTGTTTTTCATTTTCAGATCAGTTATTAGTATCATTCTAAGAGTTGTTTCAGTTGTTTTTAGTGTTGAAAACATTCTTCCTGTTTCTGTTAACAATGTTCACAATCTGATTTTAGGGATGTGGAACATTCTTGGCTTATAGGGAAAAACCTTTAATTAATACCAAACTTTGTATAAATCTATAATTAATACCGACTTTTTAAAAGAAAACTATAATACTGGATTTGTTTTAGAAACCTATAATTAATACAGGATTTTTTGTAAACCAATAATTAATACCACATTTTTTATGAACTTATAATTAATACCAGATTTTTTATAAACCTATAATTAATACCAGATTTTTTATAAACCTATAATTAATACCAGATTTTTTTTTTATAAACCTATAATTAATACTGACTTTAAAAATCTATAATACTGGATTTGTTTTCGAAACTTATAATTAATACCAGATTTTTTGTAAACCTATAATTAATACCAGAGTTTTTATAGACCTATCACTGGTCAACAGCAAATTTATTGTTGAATTTTTTTAGCTGATTTAGAACAATTTTGATGTGCTGAATCCAAAAATCACATTGGTTTTGCTCAATCAGGTCAACTTTTTGAGCTATTGCCACTTGCTGTTTCTTATGTTTTTGTTTATCGAAATATAAAACATATTTCACACAATAAAACTAATTATTATGTTAATTATAAACTTATTAATTTTAAGTCATCAGAAGTATTTTCAGCCCAAAATAGCTGCATAAATATTAAAAAACACCTCCAAAATATTTATAAACCACTAACACGCAATAAAGTGCTTACATCTCAAAACACACCAATTAAACTGTACAATACAAAATCATAGAATACAAATCAGAAAGGTTGTTTATTAGTCATTATAATTTAGGTGTATGCCAAAATATTATGCAGATGTAGTAGTAAGTGTACCATGTGACTTTTTAGGGCCAATTAGGAAGATGTAAAATTATATAATTCAGGAGGCAATTTCTCAGGAATAATGGTATAAACATCATAAACATTGACCTCAACAACAGAGTCTCTCAGATTCCACTAAGGACCATGCTGATATTCAAGACCTGATTCATTTCCACATACACTATCAAGAAATGACTCAGCAGCACTGACCAAACCTCAAAGGGACAACGTTCAGATACTAGCACTATCGTCTACAATAAGAGCTTAATTCTATCTTTCTCCTTTACACCCATTACTACAATGTACACATATGCATACTATCTCAGACAAACACACTAGTAATGACATTTCACCTTTCTCATATACATACACAATACAGTACACAAGGACTCTTTTAACAACCAGAAAACGACATTACTCATTCAATATATTTCAACCAACTGTATATTCCAGTTTGAATTCTTGTTACAGAAAATTAATGTTATTTCTTAATATCATGTTGTTTTTATACATGATTTTTTTTTTAATGAATGCCATGGTATTGTTTTAAAAGGCCAAATTACAAACAGTCCCACAACATTTAATATTATCGTATCGAATCCTGACACTCCACTTTTTGACGTTTAACTAAAACCCATGTAGAAGAATTCCTACAACATGTACAGGTATTTTTGCTTTATATGATGCAATTTCTTTTTCTTGAAATAAATGAACTCTGAAGAGATAGATGCACCATTTTATGTTTAATTAGCATTTTTATTTTACAGGTGAATGAAATTGCTTCAACCAGATCTTGTCAAAATAAGCCTGACGTATTCTGCTACATCTGCGGTGAATACACCATTGTTTCTAACAGGAATCCAGTCACAGGTTTCATACAGCGTGCTTACATTCTTTATTCTGGTATTAACTTTGGTGGCCAGGATAAAGCTTGGGCGCCACACAGGGTATGTAAGACATGTACCAAGTATCTGCATCAGTGAACCAAGGGCAAGATTAGTTGTCTGAAGTTTGGAATTCCCATGGTTTGGAGGGAGCCAACAAACCATAGCAATGACTGCTACTTCTGTGCTATCAACATGACTGAGATCAACAGAAAGAATTGGAGCAGCCTCAAGTATCCTGATCTTCAATCAGCACGTTGTCCTATAGCTCGTTATGATGAAATTCCAATACCTGTCTCTGGAGAACTTCCTGAGATTAGTATTATATTCCATGTTAATAGGAATATATATACTTGAAAACAAGGTGGATAAATTAGTAAAGGTTTATTGTATAAACCAGTACAATAAGAATAAAGGTAACAGTTATGCACAAGGTCATCGCAAGTAAATCCAGTAGTGAGTGATGCTATTGGAAGGTTGGTAGTTCTCATGTAAGTCTGAGTCGTACTCAACAGATCCTAGCTAGTAATATTTACTAGCCTCCCCATGGGGTAGGATGTAGTACAAGGCCGAATTTAATGTGGGGCAATCTGAGCCCATAGGGTTTGAGTCTGTCTACCTCCCCAGACAAGACTCTACCCTTTGGCATAGCCTCATCTGGGTTCCTCTCTACCCAATGGCAGAGAGTTCAACAACAGCTAAGAGCTGAGTAACAGATCCCAGCTAGTATATTGAGCTAACCCTCAACGTGGGTTACATGTGGCACAAGGCTGGGTTTAGCATGGGTTCTCCAAGCCCATAGGCTCAGTCAAAAATATTCCCTATTTGAATGCATATAAACGGGTTCAGGGTCAGTCTACCTCCCCGAACGAGACTCTGCCCTTCAGTGGAGCATCATCCGGGTTCCTCTCAGCTCAGAGGCAGAGAGTTTGACTGTCTAGCTGGAACAGATCGCAGCTAGTGATATCTAGCTACCCCCCCCCCACGAGGGTTGCATGTGGCACAAGGCCAGGTTTAATGTGGGATATCCGAGCCTGTAGGCTTGGCCAAAAATATTCCCTATTTGAACCCATAAAAATGGGTTCAGAGACAGTCTACCTCCACAAACGAGACTCTGCCCTTCGTCCGGGTTCCTCTCTGCTCAGAGGCAGAAAGTTCAACTGTCTAGCTGGAACAGGTTGCAGCTAGTGATATCTAGCTACCCCCCCCCACAGACACACACAGTTGCATGTGGCACAAGGCCAGGTTTAACGTGGGTTTTCCGAGTCCGTAGGATTGGCAAAAAATATTCCCTATTTGAACGTGTATAAATGGGTTCAGGGTCAGTCTACCTCCCCGAACAAGACTCTACCCTGCGGCGGAGCCTCATCCGTGTTCCTCTCAGCTCAGAGTTAGAGAGTTCAACTGTCCAGCTGGAACAGATTCCAGCAAGAATATTTAGCTACCCACCCAGGAGGGTTACATGTAGCACAAGGCCGGTTTTAACGTGGGATCTCCAAGCCTGTAGGCTTGGCCAAAAATATTCCTTATTTGAACATGTATAAACGGGTTCAGGGTCAATCTACCTCCCCGAATGAGACTCTGCCATTCAGCGGAGCTTTGTCCGAGTTCCTCTCAGCCCAAAGTCAGAGAGTTCGACTGTCTAGCTGGAACAGGTCGCAGCTAGTGATATCTAGCTACCCCCCCCCACACACACACAGTTGCATGTGGCACAAGTCCAGGTTTAACGTGGGTTTTCCGAGTCCGTAGGCTCGGCCAAAAATATTCCCTATTTGAACATGTATAAACGGGTTCAGGGTCAGTTTACCTCCCCGAATGAGACTCTACCCTTCGGCGGAGCCTCATCTGTGTTCCTCTCAGCTCAGAGGTAGAGAGTTCGACTGTCCAGCTGGAACAGATTCCAGCTAGAATATTTAGCTACCCCACCCCCAACGAGGGTTACATGTGGCACAAGGCCGGTTTTAACGTGGGATCTCCGAGCCTGTAGGCTTGGCCAAAAATATTCCCTATTCGAACACATATAAACAGGTTCAGGGTCTGTCTACCTCCCTGGACAAGGCTCCGCCAAAGAGCAGAGTCTCGTTCGGGTTCCTCTCTGCCCGAAGGCAGACATTTCAACTGTCTAGCTGGAACAGGTCGCAGCTAGTGATATCTAGCTACCCTCCCACAAGGGTTGCATGTGGCACAAGGCCAGGTTTAACATGGGTTTTCCGAGTCTGTAGGCTCGGCCAAAAATATTCTCTATTTGAACCCGTAAAAACTTATTCAGGGTCAGTCCACCTCCCTGAACAAGACTCTGCCCTTCGGTTCCTCTCTGCTCGAAGGCAGAGAGTTCGACTGTCTAGCTGGAACTGGTCACAGCTATGATATACGGCTACCCCCCCCCCCCCACGAGGGTTGCATGTGGCACAAGGCCGGGTCTAACGTGGGTTTTCCAAGCCCATAGGCTCGGCCAAAAATATTCCCTATTTGAACCCGTAAAAAACGCATTCAGGTCAGTCCACCTCCCCGAATGAGACTCTGCCCTTCAGCAGAGCCTCATCCAGATTCCTCTCTGCTCAAAGGCAGAGAGTTTGACTGTCTAGCTGGAACAGGTCGCAGCTAGTCTCTGCAGTCCATTGACTTACAGATACTTATAGATAGTTACTACCTATAGTGTAGTCACTCATGAGGATGGCAGGTTTTTCCATTACATCAGTGAGGAAGATTTCTTCATTGTTCAAGAAAATGAAAAAAAGGAAGTGACTTTTGATGATGATGATGATGATGCTCCACATCTTTTGGTAAATTTTCATTTTAACACCCGAGCGCTATTCACTGCTGAATGAATTGGGCCTATTCACTTCCTTTACAGAACTTCCTTTCATAAATTAGTACATGCTTTTTTTTTTTTTTTTTTTGTACTTAATTTAAGAAGAAAGTTAACTTTCAAATATATGTAAACATCGACAAATAAAAGAATAACAAAAGAAAAAAAAACACCTAACCCTAATTTGAAAGTTAACTTTCTTCTTTTCTTAAATTAAGTACATTATGGAAGTGGGTACTAATTTCTGCAAGGACTTTCTGTAAAGGAAGTAAATAGGCCCAAATTGTATACCTCCGCCAAATCTATCAGCAGTTAATTACTCTCAATAAGCCGGTAATGGCTGACGAGAGACCAGGAAAAAGTCCGATTTTTTTTTGGTCGTTAACATCCAAAAAGGTAGGTTTCTTCAATATCTAATTGTTGATTTGAGTTCAGCATATACATTTGCACGGAAATAAGACTATTTTGGAAACATTTGAAGGGATATTAGCGCTCGGGTGTTAAAATGAAAATTTACCCATCTTTTTTCCCAAAAGGAACTAAATGATCTAGTTTGTGATTTCAGCTTGTCAAAGTCCTCTGCCGAACTGTTGGCATTTAGATTGAAGGAAAAATACCCCCTCTCTGACAGTGCTTCATTTTTTCTTTGAAGAGAAGGACTTGGTGCACTGTACAGATATTGTGCAGCTTCTGCCCAAAATTGGAGTGCCACAGTACAAATCCAAAGATTGGAAACTGCTCATTGACAGCAGCAAGCAATCACTAAAAATTGTTCTGCTTCTCAATGGCAACCAGTTTGCCTCTGCACCCCTTGCTCACTCGACTACACTGAAAGAGAAATATGAAGCAGTAAAATATGTGCAGGAGAAAATTCATTATGATCAGCATGAATGGTTTATTTGTGTTGACCGAAAATGGTGAACATTTTGTTGGAACAACAGTCTGGGTTCACCAAGTACTCATGCTTTCTGTGCATGTGAGATAGTAGGGACACTGCTCAGCATTACACAAAAAAGAACTGGCCTGTCTGGGAGGAAATGATGCCTTACAGAGCAACAAACATCCTCAATAAGCCTTTGGTAGACAGATACAGGATACTTTTCCCACCGCTGCACATCAAACTCGGCTTGATCAAACAGATCATCAAAGCTCTGAACAAGGTTGATAGCTGTTTCACTTACTTGTGTCAGTATTTTCCAGGATTGACAATGGAGAAGCTGGAATCTTTGATAGTTTTCAAAACTGTCAACTTATCAGCAATCCAGAGTGTGAAAACTCAATCTACAAAGTGGAATTGGAAGCATGAAAAGCTTTTGTTCTGGTCATGAAGAACTTTCTTGGCAACAACAAGGCCAGGAACTCCACAGAAATAGTCACCAATATGCTGACTGCTTTCAGAAACCTTGAATTCAACATGAGCATCAAAATGAATTATTTATTCTCACATCTGGATCGGTTTCCTGAGAATGTGGGATCTATAAGCAACAAACAGGGGGAGAGATTTCATCAGCACATGAAAGAGATGGAGACCAGGTATCAGGGACACTGGGATGCAGTCATGATAGCTGATTACTGCTGGACTTTGAAGAGAGACACCCCCTGCCACTGATCATTCTAAGGGTTTGAATAAATAGAATTTCAAGCCCTAAATTTTGAACAATGATGACGTCACGTGCAATTTACATGTACTTACATTTATCAATGTATACTATTCAATTTATTGTAATTGATGTTTGTAGCATTTAATTGATAAATTGTGTTAGGAAACAATTTTTTTCTCTTAAAAACTTATTTTGTATGAGAAATACTAACAAAATTCAATCGATAATGTTACAAAAATGTGATTTAGTCAGAAGATTGGATTTTAAAAACTCAGCTTTGCACAAAAATATGACCTGATTGAGAGAAACAAATTTTCAAATTCAGTGGTGAAAAATAGTCCTAAATCATTTGGAAAAATATAGACAACTTAAATTTTTTTTTGTTGATTAATATTATTGACAGAACATTATATATTGATTTATATGTATTAATGCAAAGAAGAAATGCTTTTAGGTTTATCTGTATGAAGAGACATCTTTCTTGTGAGATCATTTAGGAAAACATCTTTCTGGTCCAACAACTGGTGGTCAGAGAGAGACTTTGTATTTTTGAGCCAAAACTGTCTTTCTAATGCATTATGGGAATTCTACTTCCCTTCATTTTACTATATATAACCTAACAAAACAGGGGAAGCGACTCATACTTCTTATTTATGAATCACTACACATATATTTATATAAAGAACTACATAGCTGACAAAGAATGGATACAGAAAAAGTACATCACAAAAAATTGTTGAAACTGCTAGGTAACCTTAACATATTTGGGAAGCATATTACAATAATCCAGAAGCTATACTGGGAGTCAAGAGTTATGTCTCTTTCCAACCAGTTCAGAATATCAGCTGGAGTGTTTCTCTCTCCAAAAGAAATGATCAACTGCTACACAACTCAAAATGGCTATTTTTTTTTTTTTTTTTTAGTATATGGTTGCTGGCAAAAATTTCTCACATGAAAATGTTTTTCCTTGAGGAAAGTTTTTCTTAAAATCAGTTCAATTTCAGGAGCTAGATAATTTAAGAAATTAAATCTCTGCTAAGGTTGTAAAGTAGTATTGTCATGGTTGATACTTAAATAAGTAGTCACACAAACTGAATATGGACAACTTCCTGTATCTGTCTAGGGGAGATGATTTATAGTCGCCACTGTTCATCTATTTAAATCAGACTACCACTATAGGGATTTTTTTCCTGGAATTAATCATTTCTCAAAGCTTACGTCAGTCCTTGGCAGTGGGTAGCATGTAAGTGCAAGGGTTTGACAGGTATTACTTAATCTTAGTGGATACTAGGAAAATCTTAGAAGTGTCATTGAAATCTCACTTTCCTACTGCTTAAAATAAACAGTTAACTGTATTATATCTTTTTAAGTTAAATTTGAGTTCAACTGCCAAATTCATTTGTTAAGCCTAATTACATTTTCATTTTTTTTCGTGTCACTTTGTTACAATTATAAGATCAGTGAAAAGCATTTTTCACTTTGTACAAAAAACATAACAAGTATGTGGTAGCGTAATTTGAAAAGAGCCAGTGACACTGAACTGAAATTCTGTCTGAGTTTGTTATATTCACTTTTACACAAAATACCCTTGGAAAAGGTACCAATCCCTTCAGATATGGGTTAAATAGCAGAGCTAATTGAGCTCTCTTGCCTTGAGGTAGCAACCCATCTAAGAGAATGAAAAACTCTGAATTCAAAACCAGCACTAAGAGAGCTGGACTCCATCAGGCTATATGGATCTAGACACACCCACTCTGTTATGGCTGCAGTACATGTGGTGCCCCAATATTCCTAATGAGTTATGAGCCACTCATAATGTAATGTGACAGTGCCATCAAATCAGGTTCAATGATATTTAGCCTGCAATAGCTGATCACTGTCAAGCCTCATCAGGTGTCTACTCACCTTTTACATAATTAGTTCTTTTTCTCCTTTACACTTTTTAAAGATTAATAAAAGTAGTGAAAACTTCCTTCACACTTCTCAGCTCTAAGCCACTAAACCAAGCCCATGTAATGTTCACATCTTTATTGTTATAGATGTTATTATAGTATTATAGGCACAATATTTAAGCCAATTAAATTAAAATTATATGTATATATATTTAAACAATGATTCATACTGCAAAATTTTTGTATCCTCTTAAGTAGGAGAAATGTCAACATCTTAACACTAAAAAGAGGGAGATATCTAATGAACCTTTCGGCCAACCTTTCATCAGAAAAAACAAAAAACAAAACAAGTTTTCTCTGACGAAAGGTTGGCCAAAAGGTTCCTTAGATATTCCCCAAAACTTTTTAGTATTAAAATGACATCTGTCCTATTTAAGGATATATATATATATATAAAATAAAGAACAAGTAGGAAACATATCTCAATCTAACATGTATCACCTTTATTAAGGCTTTGTCAGACACTGAGATAGACATGAAAAATGCAAAGAGACACTTATATGAATCAACGTTACTGTCCAATATACACCTAGACAAGTGGTTCTTTACATACACACTCTTACACTATCACACACCTTAATGTCCAAAATGTTTATATATTATCTATTGCGTTAATACATGTGGCTCATGTCTGATGAATGAAAACTAGGCAAAAATCATAGCATACCTGTGCTTCATCTCTTTGCTTTTCTGATTTGTATTTTGATCTCTGACAAAGCCTTAATAAAGGTGAAACATGTTAGATTGAGATATGTTTCCTACTTGTTCTTTATTTTATTTCATCATCTTGTCAGATTCCTATCCATATCTGATCTACATTTGATCTTCAACTTATATATATTAATAAATATATATATTATCCCTCACCAATACACTGTGTGTTTATCTAAATCTAAAAATAAACACACTGAAATTCACCTTCATCCCTGCCAGTTCCGAAGTTAGAAGTTCCGACTGACGCCAATTCAGTCGGGTTTCGATCCTAGCTAGAGGCAACCGAACATCTAGCCACACTGATGAGCTGTGAAACAGCGAAACAGTCTGTCTGTGGATGACAAAAATATATATATATATATATATATATATATATATTATAAATTAACTCATTTAAAATATGGTTTATTCACTACACAGGAATTACCATGTTTCAAAAACTGAAGCTAAAAACTTCAAATTTAATTATATAATTAAATTATATTTATAATACCTCATCTTAAAAATGGAATATAAAATTATCAAAAGTGGTATGAACCCACAATGATAACAAAATGTCAAAATCAGCTAACATTGGAGTTAAATGCTCCAAAAACATACCACTGATATCTTTCAGGATTGTGAAATAGTAGAGACAAGTGTTGGTTAAAGACTTGTATGTCATCATAGTAGTCATGAGTTCAATCCCTACATTAGGTAGTGAAACAATATACTCTGATTCAGCAGGATTGGGCATCACTGAGACAAACAGATCACAGATATCAGCAAAAAACCTATTGACACCTGATGATAACCAGAGGGTACTTGGGTGAAATGTTGCACCTATAATAATCAAGATGAGAACGATAATTTGAATAAATTAAAATATATTGACTATTCATTATCTCAAAACTGGAATGCAAAATTATATTTAGGAATTTCTCCTCTTTTCCACTTGACCTAGGGTAAGGGACAGGTAGATCTATTGCTTATAATATCATGAAAGTACTTTACAACAGTAGACACTAGTACCAACAGCCTGTCAGTGTCTCATGTGCCATCATAATGCTCCAATTTGATCACAGAATCTTTGGGTAAGCTGAGGCAATGTGGTAATCCAAACTGGATCAGCTGGTACCTTAAATGTGGTGACAGGTATCCTAGGGAGAGCATATGTGATTGGGCTCTATCATGATCCAGGTGGGTAGCAGTGAGGATTGCAGTGTCTGATGCAATCTGTCATTAACCAATAACAACTGTAAATACTATGTTAAAAGCCTACTAATTCTCCTGTTTTTACACTAATAGCCTCAGTTGCATTCCCAAGTTCCAATCCTAAATCTTGAAAAATTCTGATCAATCAATTAAGACTGTCTGTTTCTAGTCAAATCTGTGATACTATGAACACCCATATGGAAAGGGAAGAGGAGGTATGATCCCAACCATAAGTGTTTCTGTTTGATACACCAGTGGGTGGTTCCTTTTGAAGTTTGTTCTTCTAAGCAGCATCTTCTTTAACTGAAGGAAAATAGAAAGTAAAGGGTTGGATGAGGAATTTTTGGAGATCAAGTAGCAACAAAACCGGAAATAGGGTATATCCATGTGTTTGTATCAACAGTCATGCTTAAGATCAAGAATAATTCTGGTCTACTGTGTGAGATGGACATGTCTGTCAAGCAGTTTTGAAGCCTCCATTTAGCATTTCCAGCCACCAGGATGAGTAGATGGGTAAGGAGTTTGTAGTGAGAATTGGTGATATTGCAGAAGTTGTCTCACATATCACCTACCTACACACCCAGATGGGCAGGTGAAGCCCTGAATAAAAACACCTACATATAATATGAGGAACAGGGTTTGCATTATTTCTTGATGTGGCATTTGTCTTTCATTGTGCTCCCTTGTGAGCATGCAGTGGGCCCTTGCCCAACTTTTGGTGACAAGATCAAAAATTGGAATGCAATGTGAGGTAATCATTGGCCAATCAATGGAAAGCTTGGGCGAGAGTCATATTGTATGTTTACAAAATCCACTCTTGTAGCATATAAAATCAACACCTTTTCTGTTTCTCATCTAAAACAACCAATTTCCTTTGGTAGTTTCCAAGTTATCTTTAGTTACAGTGCTTTTTTCCACACTGCAACCCACAGAGGAAACATTGCAAGCCTCTTGCTACCTTATCCTTATTTCCATGGCAAATGTTCTGACAATCTACATTCCTTTATTTTACCAGTTTTGACCTTCACTGCTATGACCTGCCATGTTTTGTACAGCAAAACAAATAATCCCCTTTCCTTTTATATTCCATTGCTAAGAAGGAAATTCCATTTGGACACCTTCTTTCCAAGAACTGTTACTTTGTGGAACAAACTCCTGAGAGGATGTTCCCCGATCCCTATTGTCCTGGGTATGATGATAAACTACACTGCGCAGCAAGAACACTGATCAGAAGATTGAAGGTTTTGAGGAATGGAACCACCTCTTAAATGTCTGTTGTTCCCAAGTTCACACTGACCTGTTAGGGTCCCAGTTAAGGCTAAATAGTGAACCCCCAACCAAAAACAAAACACTATAAAAGTATAAAAATACATTTTTTAGTAAAAATACCAGCAATACATTTTTATATAAAAAACTTACCAACAATACAATTCTGTAGTGAAATTACCAACAATACCTATTTATAGTAAACTTAACAACAATATTATTTTAAAAGAAAAGGACCAACAATACATTTTATCTGTATTTGAAGGCATAGAATTGCATTCAAAATATTTAAATCTCAGCATTAAATAACCCGTCAGGGTTGATATGCTGCTAAACAAAACCAACCAAATCAACTAACCCTGGTCACTACAATCAAATCAAACACTTCAAGTCTAGGGTTAACTCTTATCTTTCCTATATATCCCTGTCAACTGCACATCTTACCTCCTTCTCTTATGCTTGGACAATAATGTCATTCAGTACCTCCACTACCTTGAGTGGCTCTTTGGGCTTATATTAGGTGAACAATTAGTAAAAAAGAACCATTCAAACACCCATACTCACTGACAAAGCCATCTTTCACATATCTAGCAATGCCTTCCTTCTTAATCTTCAGAAGTTTTTTTTAAATACTAAGATGGACTTAAGACAGGGCTCGAGAGCCACTTAAAGTAGAGGGCTACTGTTAAAATAGTAATGAGGAATGAGGCATGTGTTATAAATGAAAGAGGAGGAAGTAAGACATGAAGATTACAAGAATAAGGAGGATAGATAACAACTGACTCTTGATTTGAAGAGACTATGATTTTGGTGTCCAGAGAAGTACCCACATGGGAGTCTGCTTGCTTTTATTTTCTATTGCCACTTACTCTTTTCTCTGTCACCTTTCTGAGAAAGGTTTCCTTCCCTCCTCTCTTTCACTCCCTTTGTTGCATCCCTTAGTACCCTTCAGTCTATACTTCTTTCTATCTTCAACAGATCACAGGTGATACAGCTTTCTTTCAGTCTGTTCTTTGTTTAAAACCCTTTTATTTCATACATTTTCATTTCATATTTTGCTTCTCTTCTTTTCACATTTTAGGGGGAATTTTTTAAATAAATGTACCCCTAACCCAATATGTCTAAAACATTATTCAAGCATATCTTTTCGTTAGAAAGAGTCTCTCTGCTTTCAAATCTGGTCAATTTCTTCTGTCTTTAAACTTTTTTCTCTGGATTCTTCTTTCACTTCTGATTTGTTTATTTGTTTGTTTTGTTTTACGGCATATCAACTTCAATGGGTCATTTAATGCCGACAACTTTTCCTGGTAATATTTTTCGTTTGTCAAAAATCTATTTCTGTTAATATTTTTTTCTCAAAAATGTATAGCTGGTAATGATTTTTTTTTCAAAAACGTATTATCAGAGGCCTTGCTGTTGGACGTAGTTTATCATCTTACCCAGGATGCGAATGTAGTCTGAGTGTTAACTATTTGCCCATAGCTGGGACCCTAACAGGTGCTACCGCCCTGGGTCAGGGTGGACTTGGGAACACCAGCAATTAAGAGGTGGTTCCACACTCCTCAAAACCTACTGATCAGAGGCCTTGCTGTTGGATGTAGTTTATTGTCTTACCCAGGACGCGGATGCAGTTTATCGTCATACCCAGGACGTCTTTCACTTTTGAGAAGACAATTTCCTCTTATTTAGTATTCCCTACCTGGGCCAGTGCATATTACCCCAAACCCCCAACTGATTGGAAGCCCCAGGCAGTGCTTTGTAACCCTCACCATCTAATCAACATTTATTTTTTTTTCTACTTATAAACGTTACAAATTAAACTAAGCATTTGACATTATTCTGGTGTTTCTTTTTTTTTTGTCCAAATCCACGAATTTATTTTGCTCATGCTAAGTCTCAAAAAAACACGAAATATAAAATTCACTATTTTTTATTCATAATGTTAAATGTGTTAAAATTATTCAACTTTATAAAAAGAAAAATCCGAAATTGATGTTAAAAATTGCCATAAAACATTGTTGATTTAATTAAAATGGAATGATCTATTATGACATGTCTCTAATTTGTATCTAGATACATTGTATTTATTTTCAGTCTTTCCAGTTGAATTGTTCAGCTATATTGCATATGGCCCATTATTGTACATAATTAGGTTACAATAAAATTTGTATTTTATATAAATACTACCTTATGAAAATTGAGATGTAGTAGATTGGTGAGAGGGGGGCATGAAACCCTTGCACAGGTCCTATACCCTACCACAAATCCAACACATAATCCAATGTGAATCTTTCTTGTAATACTCAGTTACTAGGAAGGTAGATTCATTATGTTGTTTGAGACAATTTTTCTTGACAGAATCTATCTTACACATTTATAAGTCTACCATTCGCCCATGCATTGAATATTGCTGCCACATCTGGTCTGGTGCTTCTGCTATGTATTTAGAGATTCTTGATAAAATACAAAAGAGAATATGCAATATTATTGGTCCTGATCTGGTATTTCAGCTTCATTCACTTTTCCCTTTGCCATAATGTAGTTTCATTGTGCCTTTTCTGTAAATATTTCCATGGTAATTATTCTGATGAGCTTTTCTCTTTGGTACCTAGACTTTATGAATTTAAGCATACTACTGTATATACTCGTGGATAGGTCACTCCACTGGATAGGTCGCCCTACCGAATAGGTCGCACCCCTACTTTATGGCTTAATAATTGATGATTTACTGTTGACTCGCAGATAGGTTGCACTATAATCTGGGTAGTTACACGGCCCTTTTTAAACTTTTAAGAATTATCAGATATCTACCTTCATTTCTACCTTTATTTTAAAACTTACAATTTTGCAATTAAAATACATTTCGTCAATCATCATGTAAACAAAATGAAGTAATTGTTGTATGTGTATTTTTATATTTACCACATATTATTTTTATATCGAGTCAAGTCGACAAAAAAAAGAAATAACTATAGAAGAAAATGTTACGGTACATTTAGAAAAAAAGTGTTTATCTATTTATATATCAAGTTACAGTTTTAAAATTCATTCAGAACTGAATCCACAGCTTTAGTGTTTATGGGTATCATTTCCGATTTCTCAGAAATCATGGTGACAAGGTAGAGTTGTTTTAGATTTATGTCGAGTGGATACATTAAAATTCTAATCACTTTTTAAAAAAAAAATAAATATTGCTGTGGAAGTAAAAAGCGTATACAGTAATAGTGGTGTCAAGTGAATAACCGCCCTTTTGACACACTGTTTTTTTTTGGTGGGGGAGAGCATGAAAGTTAAATATTGCGAAATAATTATTATTAAAATTTTTTAAACTGCCTGGGGGTTGATGAGGTATTAAAATTCCATGTTAACTTCTGTTGCATTAGTTTCTTCTCTTGCACTTCTTACCTGTGGAATTCTCGTCAAGCTTTTTACTTACCTGTCAACTCTGACCTCCAAAAATGTAAATGCAACATTGTCATTTTCTGTCTTCTTGAATCCTGTTTTTTTTTTTTATTGTCTTTTCTCCTCAGTTTTCTTCGTTCCCAGTAACTCCTTGCATCTTAGTGGCTTAATTGCCTTGCTTGGAGTGAAATGATTTTTTTTAAAAACAGAGGGATTGATAGTCAAAAATCTTTCTGGCTCGCTGCCCTATATGAATGAGAAGCATTTTTAAAAAAATCACAACAGAAAAAACCCAGAAACCAGAGACTATGCCCGATGAGGGTGGATATTTATTTACATTTCTAACACTATAAATTGACAAAAGGTTAATACACATTTTTTAAAAGTACCATGCCCCTTCAGGATGTACCTGACATTGGCTTTCCACATCTTCTTTTTCTTTATTATCTATGAATAGTCATGTGGTCTTGGGAAAGATAGGGGAATGGTTTCCTGTTACCTTCTCCATGGTCTAGAATTCAGTGTTTTCCTTCTCTTAGACTGGTTGCTGCCCAAGGCCCAATCTACCTCACTATTTAACACATAGGTGTTAGTGGGGAACAGGAGATGGATTCATGTCTTTCATGAAGGTGTGAAATTGAATGCAATTGGCTAGGCTGAAAATTAAACATGGCTCACCAATTCCTCTGTTCTACATTGATAACTCTTGCACTACTATCACATTCCAAAACAAATTAGATGACCATAAAAATGTCATAGAAGAAAAATTGTAAAATACACTTTGTTAGGGTAAGAAGTAATGTAGGGAAAAATGGTGATGAGGGGGGGGGTGCAGTGCAGTGTGGTGCTCGCCGGCAGGCCAGCTATTATTTATTCTTCTTCGGCCGCCTCAAGGAAATATATTGTGTGGCCCCCTTTCTCGGTCGTTACACTGGGCAGTTGTGAAACAGACACCAACTCAGCTGCGCTTACTTCGACTTACTCTTTGTCTGTCCGTCAATCCATAGATCCAGCTCTATTGAACACTGTCCGCTGAATGACTTCGGTTCTGTCGCGCTGCTGGCACCCAGCTTTTTACGCTATTCCAATATGGCCAAAATTTGCATGTGTGCAAATATCGTCTCATTTTGGACGAGATATGCGTGCATAAATTGTGTCTCCAATAGCGGCCATATTTCTTTTTGTCATCACTTTGCAGGCAAGACATGTTCGCGCTCATTTTGAGTTCTGAGGTAAGTCATGTCTTTCATCACAAATAAAGTCATAAATTTTAGTTTGTGAGTATGTCGTACCATATCAGAACTCCATTTGTTTAACTCAATTGGAAGTGCTCACTTCGATATCCAAAGCTCATATGACAAAAACAGACATTAATTTCTCCCAATACCATTCAAAAACACCAGTGTTATAAAACATGTTTTCTGACTAATCAGAAAAATGCTCAAACAGTTGTCACAGTGGCTATTTCTAGACTACTGACAAACTATAAAGCAAATGCTGATGTTGCAAGTGGTAATTTGGCCTAAAAACAAATATTGAATGGTGGAAGACAATAACAAACAAAATGAAGACTTGATTAAAAAAAAATATATTGCCAAGTTTATTTTTCTTAAAGAAAATACATTGGCAAAAATAAGGTATGGTACATTAGGTAAAAAATACCTGTGTGTTCATGTAGAGGGTGATATGAGTGTTGACAAGTATTGTCCTGAGGACAGTTTTGAAAAAATGTTGTCATGAAAAGGATAGTTTATCATATATTGTTGCTGTTAGCTGGAGGCCTGCTGAAGATGGCTGGAGCTGTGGCTGATGATGATAAGACTGCTGCTGGTACAGATACTACACTTTGATCCTCGGCATCTTGGTCTAGATTTATGGGGTTTTTTTTTTTTGTTTAGGTCTTTTTATATCCTGAATCAGTTTTCCAATAGTTGCTGGTCCTGGAAGGTAACATTTCTTTTTTCAAAAAAAGAAATGGGTAAGTGCCGACAGGACACAACACTGATCTCACTCACAGAGGCAGATCCGACCAGGCTGGCATTAGTGACAGGCCCCCATGACACAGAAGACTACACAACTGCCCAGGCTATCATCAGCTTCACCAAAGTGCATTCTATCAACAGACATGCCTTTGACCAGTGATGAAACCAGCAGCAGCAGTAGCAGGGACTAACTTTTGACTACTCATATGTGTTAATTTACTCCACATTTATCTTGACTACTATTTTGTTATATACCGAATGAACTCTCAGTCTCTTATGACAACTATACAATATCAAAAAGATTGAGCTTTGTAAATCACAGGGAAATAAAAACTCTTTTACTTATCACAACCATGTCTTATCTCCATTAGTTGTTTTGTCAATTCCACCTTTTTCTTTTGTTAACAGATAAGGCCATCATTACAGGTAGGAAAAAAGTCTTAGAGAAAATAATTAGTATTTTCATCATTTTTTAAATACTATGTTTCTTCAGAACATAGATAATCATTATATAAAGATGTTCTTTGGGGTGTATTTAAATTCCACAAAGTCAAAGACAGACACATTTGAAGAAGAGAAGCAACTTGACAATGATATTAAATTCGATGGTTTAATGTACAAATGGGTGTACACACAAATAGTTAAAATGCTTGCAAATATAATTTATATTTACAGACTTAACTGCTAGAAGACTGTCCAAGGAACAGGTGGGATTTGTGTGGCTTCTGGACTCCAATAAATGTGTGGTCACTAAGGCTATTACTTTGCAACAGAGGAAGATTTCAGGATCGAATTTACTGCGTGGTCCTGAGAAGGGTTCCTGATTGGACAGTAGTTAGCCAATAAGAGTCCTGGATTAGTAAGGGCTTCAAGTTCAAGGTTGATCTTTGAATGGTAAAGAGTTAGCTCCCTTTACTATCACTTTTGAATTCTTATAATTACTCTTCACAGCCTCCTTTTTCTCTATTTATTGGGAATAGCCATGACTTCTTGGGTAAAAGAGTGATTTCATGTTGCTTTCCCCAGTTTTGAATTCAGAATAGTTTTCTAGCAGATTGGCTGCCCCCTCAAGACTAGAAAATACAGTCTATCCTACTAGAAAACCAGTAGCTGGAAAATATTTATATTTAATATATCCCAATAAGTCATATTTAATTTATAATTACTGTATATACTAAAATATAGTGTGAGTTTTTATGATCAGTTAGGTGTTTACACTATACACAGGTAATTTTTCAGGTAAAGAGGTTAAAATTAATGCATTTTCAGTGACCATAAACTACTTGGTTAGGTATCAACAAAAAAAAAAATACAGTGACTAAATCTTTGTATCAAGCATTTTACAGTAAATAATTTTTCTCAATATTTTGGGGTAGTTTTGTACAGAAAAAAATGAAAAACATATATTTGCTATAAAATATGTCCAAGATAACATTAGCATTACAATATTTAACTACGGTAGGCCTACTAGTATTGCCCAGAATCTGGGGTTGCAGTATACACAAGCTATTGAAAAAATCAGGTTTTTCACAAACAAAAGTCAGGGATCACACTATACACAAAGTAGGCTTATACACAAGTATATATAATAATATTTAAAACAACAAAACACTCAGAATTTAAATTACTTATCCTAAAGTAGTCAATATCAACTTCCAGGGATTAGCATGGCATTTCAGGGGGGTTGATTAAAATTGTTGCTAAAATTGTCTTTTAAAAAATTCTAAAAATGTTTTAAATAGCCCATTGAAGTTGATATGCCATAAAATAAACCAAACCAAATCAAAAAATTTCATTAAAACAAAGAAAAGAATGTTGAAGTGTGATGTAATATCAATCTTCCTGTATGACAGTGAAATCTGGACAATCTCCTCACAGATGAAAAGGAGACTTGAAGCAACAGAGATGTGGTTCTACAGAAGAATCTTGAGAATACCATGGACTGAACATATGATCAACATGGAAATTTTAAAGCAAATAGGACACACAATGCATAAAGAGAGCTTGGAGAATTTGATACTCACAAGATATATTGATGACTAGATTCAGAGGAAAACAACAAATAACCTAATGAGCTTCTGTAAATGAATGATAGAACAGGGACTGGATGGAATTGTAAGGAGACAAACATTACTTAAGCCATGAGGGATAGGAAACTGTGGAGAGCCATGAAAGATCAAGAAAGAAAATTAAGCAACATTTAGCCTGGTCAATACCTAGATGGATGACTGGCTTCGAATTCCAGTTGCTACAACTTGGATATGTGGTTGGTGTAATGGATAAACTCAGAATTGACAATCAGAGAGCTGAGTTCTAATTCCAGCCAGGTTCATTATATTCACTTACACTTTTATTGTGGGCTAATTACTAGGACTTGTATCAGTAAATCCTTATTATCTTTAAAAAAATTATTACAATCTCAAAATATTTTCTGGTTTTAAATAACCTGCAAAAGGTTGATAAAACATAAAGAAACGAATCAATCAGTCACGAAGTGGCATTCTATTCAGGACCATGAAAAGAAAGGATATAAACCCTATCTCTCCCTTTTTCTTCTTTCTTGCTCTAGAATGCAGTAATGACAGGGAGATCTATTTCTCTGGCAGGCTAACTGCTTCATTTCATCAAGCACATCTTTCTCGTTTAGATTCTCAAAAGTTCATAACAGCTTCGTTTCGTATTTGGAACCTAAACAAAGGAATTTCTAAAGAAATAATTGATTTTTTTATTTATTAATCCAATACATTTGTATTACTTTAAACATTATTTTTAGTGGATACTTATATTACTGCTTAAGGGCAGTATGCAACCTGGCTTAACTATGATGGTCTTTGTAGCCAGGTCGGTTAAAGCACGTTGGATCTCACACTGGTTTCTTCTGCAAAAGGGGGACATAAGTTCAAATCCTGCTGGAGTGCATTTTTCTTTAATAATATTTCTCAAATATTCAGGCTGGTAGACAAAATACTGTTTAAAATAAACAGAGCGTCTACTTAAATATGGGTATCCACTAAGAATACCATTTAAAGTGATAGAAATATATTCGATTAATAAATAAAATAATCCATTATTTTTTATACATGTGTTGTGAAGTCGATAAGGACGTCAACCCTGCAAGCTAATTTGTGTGTTCGAAGAAAAATGTATAGCCGAGACAATGTCATCCTGTTTGTTAGTTTTAAGGAGTGGCCAATGGCAGTCGCAACACATGTATATATATAGTTTTCTCTTTGTTTTCTTTTTTGAGCTAAGTTGTCCTTTATATAAATATATGAAAAATCTGCCATGTGTTGAATTTGTTTTCAAAGTTTCAATCCTTGCCATTAGCACCCCTCCACTGCACAGTGTTAACTACATCCATGACAAGGTGTTAGTTTGCTTGCCAAATTACACAACTCAACAATTGAGTTTCATATTGGTCAGTTCTGTGTACAGCTCTAGTAACTACCTGATGTTTTCTGCTATTCTCTACCTTTACAAAAGCCAGATCAGGCCAAAAGTGAACTACTGCTGCCATATATGGGCAGGAGCTGGCCAGTCTTCACTTGTCCAAAAGCATCCTTGTGGGGGACAAATTATTTTCCACCCTGCAATCCCTTTCTCACAGAGAAAATGCTTCAAGTTTCTTGCTGCACTATTGTTATTTTCACGGAAAGTGTTCAGACGAACTATATTCCTTAGTTCCACTAGTTCTAACTTTCACAGCTAGGACCTGCCATGCCACGCCCATTGTAATGAACCACCCTCATTGCTTTCATATTCCCTTGGCAAGACGTAAGTTCCACTTGAGCAGCTTCTCACAAACTGAAGCTTTGTGGATCTCACTCTCAAGAGGATGCTTCCCTGATTGCTACAATCTTAACCTGTTCAAGTGTCAACCGTCATCTTCACACCCATATATCCCTATAAACTGTGCCTCTTACTCTGTAATACTCTACCTTGAGTGGCTCTTGGGCTTTGTACAGGGTGAACAACATTGTTTAAAAAAAATATCCCAAAATATTTTCTGGCTTTAAATAACCAGCAAATCAATCAATCTAGTTGAAAAATGTTTGATTTTTTTATGGGATGTGCTTTGTTTACGAAACTTAGTTTTAATTTGTATGCCATTAGAAGGCGGAGATGTATTGCTCAGGGCAGAGCAGGGAGTATTAATCCTAATTTTTATTGCCTCACCTCATATTATGCAATATTATTTTAGGGTCAAATATCTAGTTGGATAAAAGTTGTTTTTTTTATGACACATGATTGGTTTAGGAAGCTTAGCTTTATTTTGTATGACCCAAGGTCAAATGAAATCCAAATTTATGTTTGGTGTATGATGGTCATTGACAAAAACGTCAAGAGATAAAAGAAGGTAATATTGGCTTCTCCCATCCTTATCACATGCTTTTCTTTCTTTTCTATGGGTTAAATAGTAGGGCTTGTATCAGTAGAGTCTAAAAGAGTTTCCATGCCATTTGGATGATGAAAAACTTAAAATTGTTCTTTATTTATCTCTAATTTTTTTTAATTAATTCATTTTATTTATTAATATTTTTTTATGTATAGATTTTTTCTGTATTTTTATATATTTTAATTTTTATTTTATTTAACGTACTTTATTTTATTGATGTCAAATATTACTATTATTATTTTTTATCAATTTGAAATTGTGATGATTATAATGCAATGATGATTGTTTTGCTGTCAAAATGACTTGAATATTAAACAATTCAATGTATCTATTTTAAATCTGATCACTCCCTTCCTCATCCTGTATATTAACTTGTTCAGTCCTTAAAGAAAAAAATCTCTTCTAGGTCACCCTATCAGCTCATGTTTAATTCTTCCTTCTTTCCTTTCCCACCCTCTCTCCCTCCCTCCTTCTCTCTTCCACCTCTCTCCCCTCCCCCCATTTTTTTAAAAACCTTATATTGAAATTTTTCTCTTTTTTTTCTTTCTTCCTCTTTTAATATTAGAATTGTTTTGCTTTTCTTTTTTCCTCTCCCCTTTTCCTTTCATCTAGATAAATTGACTTCATTTATTAAAAAACCTTCAGTCTGGAGAGATGAATATGTTTATATTCATGAAATAAATTATAAGAATGGATTTTTAAGGATCGTCTGTACTCATTATTATATATATGGTGAACTCTCCCATCGTATTCAACGTATGAGGGTCAAGCAGTTCAGTTCCTAGGAACCAACAGCCCAGACACCAGCACATATGATTTGATTTTTGTGGTGAAGGCTTTGTGCAGAACCAACCACACTTTTTGAAGGGCCAGATACAGAAACTTGGTGCACCACTTGCCACAAGGCCCCCAAACAACCCTCCACAGGTTTTGAATTCAGAGTTGTCCTCCTTCTAGACCAGTTACCATCCAAGGCTATAGAACCTAGTCTGTCTGACTATTTACCCATAGCTGGGGGGAGAAGAAGAGGAACCAACTACACTTTTTGAAGAGCCGAATACAGAGACCTGGTTCACTATGTGCCACAAGGTCCCCAAACAACCCTCAAAAGGTTTTGCATTCAGAGTTGTCCTTCTCCTAGACCAGTTGCCATCCAAGGCGAGAGAACGCAGTCTGTCCTGCTATTTACCCATAGCTGGAGGGCGAAGAAGAGGATTAATACCTTTCCCAAGGGTATTAGCACCTAAGTGAATGTAATGGATTCGACTGGAATTCAAACTCAGCTCTTCAATTTCTCAGTCCAAGCTACTATCCACTGTGCCTCCTACACACACACACACACACACATACATACATACATACATACATACATACATATATATATATATATATATATACATACATATATATATATATATATATATATATATATATATATATATATATATATATATATAGGGTGAGTAGAAAGAAACTCCATATTTAAAATTGTTAATAACTATCATTGGTTGATTTTCATAATACATATTTTATTTTGAACTGTATAATATATATCTTTGTATAAAGACATTTATGATATGTTTAACGTTCTTTTTATAGATACAAGTATTTAAGCAAATGCTCTGTTTTATAATAAACAGTATTATATAACATTTACCGGCCTGAATTATAAAACAGAGCATTTGCTTAAATACTTGTATCTATAAAAAGAATGTTAAACATATCATAAATGTCTTTAAATAAATTGTCAGACATTGTCCAATTCAAAAATATATCTTTGTAAGTGTTCCATCAAGTTTATTACTAATCTTCTTCATTAAAGTTCAATGTTCAACACTTTCAACTTTGGCTTGAACATGATGGTTTTGGGTATTTACTTTTCCATTTTGCTTTGTAAGCACCAGGTTTGCCCAATTCTGACCTCTATGACCTTTACACTTGACAGAATCCAAGCACCATTGATCAAATGTTATATTCTGCTAACCAGAGTTTTTTGTAGCTAGGATGGTAAGAGCAGATGATACAGTTAAATCATGTAGTAAGAGAAAGCGGCTATCAGTAATGGCTTCAGAAATTCCCAAAACATGTTCAGATCAATTATAAAGAAATTTGCAAACTTAGTGACAAGTGTAAGATTTTTCTTCTCTTTTGAGCAAACTCACACAATATGACACAACTTCTTTCATTTTTCTGTCTCCCAGGATCTTCACTCTTCACACCAGTATTGTTTCTTAGCTGATCCACATAAGTTTTTATCAGTTTTATGAGTCCTCAAGAGTATTTATTTTATCAGCTCTTCTTTCCTCATCCAAATCTATCCAATGAATTGTCATCTTTTTATTTCATAGTAATTCCATCAAACTTTGCAGATCTCCTTCTTTGTTTAGTGTTCTTTCCATGATGTACCAAGTAGACCTCTAAGCATCCTCATATATGTATATGTAGTGATAGCAATAAATATATTACTAAATAACCTCCAACCCCTATTAGTACATTATGTTGTAATCTGAAACCAAAACAATAATAAAAGAAAAAATTAAAAGTTAAACAATAAAAGTACTTTAAAATACAAGATAAGAATTGCAATTAACAATAAAGAAAATAAAAGTTAGATAATAAAAAAATTTAAATAAAATATAGAATATTCCCATAATGCATTAGAACAAACGTTTTACTGCCAAAAAGAAATCAAAATCAAAATTATTATTCTTCTTTGATGTCAACTGCCAAAGAAAGCAGATGTTGAAGACAATCTCTGTTAAAATATGTTGCCAGCTACAGATAAGCAAACATTTCTTTATTTCTGTTCTTACCAAAATAATATACATATACATATGGATAAATTGTCGTATAAATTAATCCAAAATGAAAACAACACTGACATCTCATTTTAACAGATATATTTACCAAAATTACACAAAATTATCTTGAAATACTGAAGAGTAAATTTATTCAATAAAATCACCATTGGCTTCAATCACAGCCTCTAGATGACTTCAGAATCTCCTGCAACTCCTCTAGAAGGTCTCTTTGTTTAAG
This sequence comes from Acanthosepion esculentum, assembly GCA_964036315.1. Classification (NCBI taxonomy): domain Eukaryota; kingdom Metazoa; phylum Mollusca; class Cephalopoda; order Sepiida; family Sepiidae; genus Acanthosepion; species Acanthosepion esculentum. The sequence continues at coordinate 14,672,061 of OZ038492.1, read as the reverse complement.
TTGATGAATGCTGCCATAATTGTTGCCTTCAGTTCATCTTTGGTGATACAAGGAGTTTTGTTGGCCTCTCACTCAACTGTGCCCCATACATAAAAATCAAGGGGGTTGAAGTCTGAGAAGTTAGGTGGCCAGTTGTAAGGGGTGATGTGGTTGCAGAAATTATGACAACCACGACTGGGTTCTCCTGCTTGTGTGGCATGGTGCAGAGTCTTGTTGCCAGACATGGGGTCTTCCAGCAGCCACCCTCTTGACCGAGGGCGCCACTAACTCTTCAAGACACTTGATGTAGGCTTCCGTGTTGCATCTGAGAACCTTACCAACAAATTCAGTAGTTCTTTTCGTATCAGAACAATCAGAGTAAGTTTTCTGAGCTGCTGTAGTTTTGTAATCACCATTAGACTCATCCAACTCTTTCCAAATCCTCTGCACTGTCCTCAATTGACACCCAAACACTCTGAAATGTTCATATTGAAGCTTCTGGCATAAATACCAAGCAGTACAGCATGCTGTTTCCAAATTTATGGCAGAGTGAATTGGGTCATGGTGCTCTTTTTCTCACAGATGGTGACCAACTGACCCTACTATACTGTGCAGTCGACAAAATAAAAAACAATGCACAAAATTAAAAATATAAAATGGTGACAATTTACTCATCGCATCTTATATGTTCTTTGAATAATACAATAATTGCTTTAGAATGTGTTACTAAGATATAAAAAAAAGATTCTTATTGAATGTAGACTAAAAAAGAAGAAATTACTAATGAAACAATTATTTCCCTAATTCATCGTTGTAAAGAAAAATTAAAAATATTCTTGAATTATAAGAAATTATCTATGCTTTCAGTGTGTATTACTTGACATGATGAAATGTGTCAGTAAGTTATGTACCATGCGTGATACAAGTTTAGGCGATCATGTATCTTTCGATACATGACTGACAAGGCAGATTTTTTTCCCACAGTAGGTTGCCATTTCTTTCTGCAGTAGACCAGTTGCCATCCAAGGTTATAGAATCTGGTCTGTCCTGCTATTTACCCTTAGCTGGGAGGAGAAGAGGATTCAGACCTTTCCCAATGCTATTAGCATATAAGTGAATGTAATGGATTCAACTGGAAAGTCAGTCAGTCAGTTATGTGCCTTGCGTGATACACGCTTAGGCGATCATGTATCTTTCGATACATGACTGACGAGGCAGATTTTTGCCCGCAGTAGGTTGCCATTTCTTTCTGTGGTAGACCAGTTGCCATCCAAGGCTATAGAACCCGCTCTGTCCTGCTGTTTACCCATAGCTGGGAGGAGAAGAAGAGGATTCATACTTTTCCTAAGGGTATTAGCACGTAAGTGAATGTAATAGATTTGACTGGAATTTGAACTTGGCTCTCTGATTCCACAATCTAAATCAATTTATCATTTTTCCTATGTCTATAAAACACAAACTGTTTTTGAATTGTATTTTATTGTACCTCATGTATAATTTTGCTTATAATATTATAATCCTGTTGTGGTCAAGTGATACCCTTTTCAATCCACAAAAAATAAAATAAAAATAGCATTTAGACAAGGCCAACACAGCACAGACCCCCACAACATATGTTAACCTGTTTTTCTTCTTTCCATTTTCAAGTTCCTAAATAGTTGGGACTGTTTTTTACCATATAAATTCAGTTCTAAAATAACAAGCTGCACATGTAAGAATGAGGTGAATAAAGATTAAAACTCATTAATTTTAAAACCAAACATATCCCTTCTTTTCCCACCTCTGTAAAATTGCCTCCCTGTGTCATTTTTATAAATACTTCCATGGCAACTGTTCAGTGAGCTCTTTGCCAGGGTACCTAGACTTGATGAATTTAAGCACAGGACTAGAGTGGCAACAAAGTCTCACCAATATGCAGTTGAGTTGGCTAATTGTAACCATAAGTTCTATGATGCTAACAGTTTCTTTTCTTGCTTGTGGAACTCCCTTCCAGCTCCATAATTTCCAGCCAATTTTAATCTTCAAAAATTTAAATGCAATGTCAATTGCTTTCTACTGTCCTCCTGATTACTCTTCTTTTGTTCTTGCTCCTTAGTAAAGTTTCTGCTTTCTAATTCTTCCACACCCAGTGACCTTTTGTGTCATAGTGGCTTTACTGCCATGGGGTGAAATTGATTAAAAAACCCTGAAAAGATGTCAGATGGTTAATAAAAAAAGGTATAAGTTGGTCTATTAGATTTTGCAGTGTATATATGTAGGCTTTGTAGACTCCTGTGTGTAGCATACAACTACTGCCTCACCATGTTAGGCATTGTTGCTGTGGTTCCTGTACCAATTAATTTTTTACAGGCTGAAGTTGCCAGTTCCACACCCAGCCCAATTTGAATTTAGGCTTGTAGTTTTCCTAGACTGGCTACCAACCATAGCTAGAGCCCAGTCTGTTTTGCTCTTAACCCCTAGCAGTAGAGAGAAGAGTTGGATTCATGCCTTTTCCAAAAGTATTTGTGTGAAAGTGAATGCAACAGACTTGGCTTCACACACTAATCCCACTTTCTGTGCACTTTTGTAATATCTTATTATTGTACATGTCTATAAGATTGTTTTGACCAAGTAAATGGTTAAAGAAATAACAAAACAAGTGTTGCAGATATATCATATATTAAACAGTAAGTACAACAGAGGAGTATTACACGAGTAGTGAATGTGTGTCGGTTGACCCAGCATTCAATCTATTCGACTGTTAATATTTAACATCCTCCTGCCACAAGGGATGATATGTGGCATAAGGCCGAGTTTACCATGGGTTCTCCAAGCCCGTAGGCTCGGCCAAAAATATTCCCTTGGAACCCGCATAAACAGGTTCAGGGTCTGTCAATCTCCCCAGACAAAACTTTGTCTTTCGGCAAAGCCTCATCTGAGTTCCTCTCTGCTCAAGGCAGAGAGTTTGACAGCAACGAACAGTCTATGACTGTTCCTCCAAGGACTTCTCTACTACTAATCTTATAGTAGGCGGAAGAGTCCAACATAGACTTTTTAGAGGGAGGACACCACAACAAAGATAAAGAACAAATAGGAAACATTTATCAAACTCATGTCTCACTTTTATTAAAGCTTCATCAAAGATATTCCACTCTCTTTTTAATAAAAGTGAAACATTAGATTGATAAATGTTCCCTATTTGTTCTTTATCATCATCTCTTAATACCAAAGATTTTGACAAACTTTGTTTTCATTGAGTTTGGAGCATTTTTTTCATTGTGGTATACTAATTTTTTAGCGATTTTTATAGAGGTACCTATATCTGTATATTTATTTTATGTAATAACTATGATTTATAGATTTTTATCATTTTGTGGAACAGACTCCTGAGAGGATACTTCCTCAATCACTAAAATCTTAACCTCTTCAAGTCTAGGGTTAACCGTTACTTATCCTATATATCTTCATAATATGCACTTCTTACCTCTTCCCTTTACACCCTCATTCAATAACCCTCTACTTTGAGCGGCTCTTGAGCCTCGTATTGGGTGAACAATAGTATTAAAAAAAAAAAAAGAAATCAATAGAAAGGTCAACAGTCAAAAATGTTTGGAGGATCCTTATTTTGTGTATCCATGCATTACAAATCTTGTAGATCCTTTTTTTTTTCTTTGTAAATCAGAAATCTTTGTAGGGATTCAGTTAAGCTAAAAAATGATTAATTTTTCTAAAAAAATTTCGACATAGTTTGTCCTGCTCTTTATCAAGGCAACCTCTTTTTCTTTGAGGATCTGTTAATTTTCGAGAAAACGGAAGTTTAATAGTGGAGGCAGTTTTTCAAGTAGGGGGTAAATTTTGCAAGGTACTTAAAATGACAAAACTGGACACTGAATTTGTGTTCAACATTATGACCTCAAACGTTCTATTTACAATGTAAACGTGGTGCTAAACTAGACCCTGACTTTGTGTCCGCATCAATGCATGTCCGTCGTTACAAAAAAAAAAAAAAAATAAAGTTTTCCGATAGTGATTTTTATTGAATTAAATTTCAAGAAAGATACTTTCTTAAAACGCTAAAATAAAATTAGTTATGAAGTAATTAAATTTTTGACAATTTGCTAAAAATTCGGTTACTTAAATTATAAAGCAGTTTCGAGTTTCTAAGAGTTATAATGGACACAAAATCAGTGTTCAGTTTAACGTACATCGACCCGCTCTTTTTACAGTTATCTCGCTTGTTTCCATTTTTTCTCGAAAGTCAACAGATTTTCAAAGAAATAAAGTTATCTTCATAAAGAGAAGAACAAAATTCATCGAAAAAATACATTTTTGTAGAAAATTATTCATTTTAGCTCAACCGAATTTTTTTACCAAAATAATTGTTTCTTGTCGAATGAACAACAAAAAAATATCTTAACCCGCTAATAAACGTCGCAACAATATTTTGTTAAAAAAAACCCCAGCAAAATAAAGTGGAAAAAAATTAAACTAAATAAACCTTTGAATAAAATATACGTAGGACCATTATTTTACCTAATTAGTGAAACTTTAAATTTGAAATAGTATAAAGATACGTAAGTATGGTTCGCTTAATTCGTATATTTCGAGCAAAGCAGATACGCAGTGAATATTTTTAGCCAATATGGCGGTAAGAAAAAAGTAAATTAAATAAAAATAAATATTAAATTATCACAAATGAAAAATCACACAATCGAAAAAAAATTATTGTGTAGAAACATTATCATATCGGAGGCTATGTTTTTTCAATTCTCAAACAATAACTTTGAATAATTTAATGTATTATTCATCACGCAACCATCGCCATGTGTACAATGGCTACTTCAGCCAGGGAACCTGTATTATAGAAGCACTGCCGGCAGCATACAATAAAAAAAACGGATATTATAAAGTATTACAAGGATTATTCTCGAAGGGTCAACCTGTTTTCGATCATTTTTCGTCCTCTGCTTTGCTTGTTCTAACTCAAGGGTTAATTTGGAGCATTCACTAGGCCCGTTAATGGACTCTCATTAGGGTATACTGATTGCGTGTCCTGTCTTGTGCGGAGGTTGCAGTGTTGCATGGCGGTCTAGCTGGGTACCAGGATTTTTGGGTAAGTTTTCCCAGTGTTCCATTGAAACGATGTTGTTGTTGGCGGCGGATGATGATAGCCACCTCCTTCTTGGCTCTCTCTCGCACACCATATCTGTCTGTGTATGAGCTGCCCGATTCATTTTGTCGCAAGCATGGCTTCTTTCTTTGCCTTTTTCGACTTGCTTTTTTAGTCCAAGCTTCTGTACACTTGACGAAGAAGGAAGACATTTCTTGTTTTTTTTTGTCTCCATTTTTACATGAAATCTCCGAAAGCCAAGATGGAGTCGGCTTCTTTTTCCTACGGTTTCGACTTAATCGTCTCTCTCTTATATGTTTTGCTATTAATATATCACTTGTGTGGCATTTTTGCCTTATTTTATTGCTTTGTCTTGTGTCCTCTTTTCAATCGCCGCCTAGATTTTCTCTGGTGCTGCTAACTAAATGCTAAATAACGATTCCACAACTTTACTATATTCTTCACCTCTCTTATTTATCACATTTAAAAAGTCAACAGAAAAAGATCTTTTCATGTATTTGCATCTATAAAATCGTTTTTCCCCTTTTTTTAAAAAATAATATCGTCATCCATTGTTTACGGGTATATTTATAATGGTACTATTCTTATGTTGTTCAAACTTGTATGATCTGGCCCTATATTTGCTAGAGAGGTCTGTTATAAAAAGGAATACAAAAAATGCTTTGTTTTCATGTGACAAATTGAAAAATGAAACATTGTTTTATTCTCTCTGGACTGATATGTTTAACTCTTATTTTTAATATTTAAAATATCTTTAAAAAATCTATTGTCTTTAAGTGGTGTACGTGAGGAGTTGATTTTCACATGAGCTACGTGATTTCCTTCATTCTTTCTTTACTAATCGATTCTCAGTTTGTCTTGTTTTAACAAAAAAAAAAGAAACAACAAACAAACAAATTTAAGATTTATTTAAAAATGAAAACCACAAAATAAACTTTCTTGATGTACACGTGGTATTCTTACTTTTAGTTTTTTTGTCCTAAACCTTTCAATGGCTGTTGGTCAGTGTGTTGTAAAGCATGCACATTTTCTTTAAATTTTAGTCTGGCATGTGTTATACATTTTGTTTTGAATCTTTAGGGATGCGACTTTCAGTCTTCCTAGACAATTTCTTTGTAGATGCTTCAAATACAAAGAAAAAGAATTAAGACTACTAAATAATAAAATTTATAAATGCAGCTAGCATGCGGGGTACAAATAAAAAAATAGTTTCGGTTGTACCTGACCAATTTTAAAATTAGAATCGTTGTTAAATAAACTTATTTCTCTTGATTTTTGCATACAACTTTGTTTTTAATTTATAGTAAACTATAATCTACTTTGAATAAAAATTGTCTTATAGTCATGGATTTACAAGAAAATTGTTATTTTATTTGGGACTAATTATATAAAAAACTAAAAAGCTATCCTGACCCAAATCGACAGCTGGTGTCCACTGAACACACACAAAAAGTGATTTCAACTGCCATCCAGTCCAACCGGGAACAATGCGTTAAATCATTTTTATTGTCTTTTGAAAAACAAAAAAGACAATAGTGTCATTATGGCTATTGTTCTTTTAAAAAAAAGTAATCTGATTTTCTATAATTTTTTTTTCATTCGAAGTGTTTGTAAGTAATCTAAAAACAAGACTTCGTCGGTACGAGTGATTAAAAAAACATAGTTAATAAGTTAATGAAAAATTTTTTAAAAAAATTCTCTATTGTTTCTATCAGTCTTTTTTACTCTTTAATACTAGCATTCGGTAAACCGTAAAGTCAATGATAACACCTTTTCTACATAATATAATAGAAACTATATTTGAAATGATAAATAAATATTAAAAAGCAGAGGATTGAATGAGTAATGTAGATTGAAGACCGTCATTTTCAGTATGTAAATGAGAAAAGGGTTTTTTAACTTTAGTTTTTACTATGCTTTGACAATATCTGATTTCCTGTTTGGAATCAAATTAAAACTTTGTGCATGTTCCCTCTTTTAAAGTACTTAAAACAAACATGAAAATACTTTGGTAAAATATCAATATGAACTTGCTTTATTACATGTTTTTATTTTATAAATATGCAGTGTAAAATAACTCGTACATATTTCTATGTATCTTTTTAGACTAATAATGTGAGCGAGTTGGAAGATATACCAAGGGAGGTAAATCATATTTCACCTATAAAAAAAAATGAGCCTTTCATATGCATTGTTTCAATAGCCAATTTGTAACTGGTACAACGATTAATTCATCTTAGGAAATCTTTTGTATGCAATAGCGTATGAAATTAAAAAAAAACATTTTCGTCTGAATTTCTTGAATGAGAAATTATTGTTTACAACACAGATGAGGACAATTGTCCAAATATAGTTAAAAATGTAAATAAAAAGAACATTTGTAAACAATGTTTTCCAGTCTATTAAGCAATAGCCTCAGGTTAATGAGTGATTCGATAGATGGGACAGGTAAATTATTTACCATAACTATATGTATAAACGAATGTGTTCCTTTCTGGTTAAAGTTTAGAAACAAATGTATTTTTAATTAAAAAATTTAATCATAGGTATTTGCTAAGTTTAATCTAGCACATGAGATACCAATTTAGTATCAAATTCACTAATAATTTGTGAGGGTAACTTGCTAATCATTGTTCTATAAAATAAGATTCTTTTCAATTAGGTTCAGTTATAAATAATTTCCGTTTGTAGTTTATCAACTTGAGTCTTCAAAAATAAAATACAATTAACATTTTATCCAATTATATATTCACCATTAATCGCAATGACATGTTACCTCCTTATCAGGCAGCTCTTTGATATCTTTTGAATAAAATTATTCACATTTTGATATGAAAAAGTTTTTAAACTTTTGAATGGTTTTTATTACAGAAAGTTTTCTCCATCAAAGCATTTAACAATCAAAAAAGGTAATAACTGGTTGGTGCAAGGCCAGGTGAATATAGCAGGTGGGGTAGAACAAAGCAACCGAGTGCCAAATTTTTTCCCAGTATTCTTGCTGTATATGATTTTGCATTGTCATGGGCAAGAACATTTCCTGTTAAGTGCTGGGTGGTTTTTGGCTAAATGTTTATGGACATGTTGCAGCTGCTGAACATATTAATGAGCATTTAGTGTTTCATTGAATTTTAAGAACGCTAAATGAATAATCCATCACACATACTACATTACCTTTCTTCCATAGAGTTCAGCTTTTGGGGTCAGTTGGGGAGATTTATCCTTGTCAATGCCTTTTGCATTGAACATTGTTCTAAACAACCCATTTTTCATCACCTGTTATATATTTAAGGAACATATGGTTAGGATGATACATTTGTCATTACAAAGATGGAAATTACTTCATACCTATTAGTTCAGCATACATGTATTCAGCTGATGATGTTTGAGGTAAGGTATTTAACTTGAAAACAAAAGATCAGGGTAGGGAAATTTGCATTATAAACAACAAAGGATAGGACTTCATTTTGATATTAAACATGAAAATCCAGGTGTCTTGTTTTTTTGTTCTTGGTTTTTAAAAAGAAAAAATATGCACATCAGGTAGTTTCTGAGGTTTGTCTAGCACAAGGCTGCAATAGTGGAGAATAATATAGTAGAAATTTTGTGATGAAGTGATCCTGTCCATCTTGAAAATTATGATTTGCAATTCTTTTGCTTTGATTCTTAGGCTAACTATAGGAAGAAAATTCACAAATATCTTCCACCCATCGTGTATTTTGGGAACCCTGTCATCAAGATTGTGAACTATGTTGATCATTACTACTGAATAGTGAGTTCAATTCTCACTAAGTGCACCATAGTTGTGGCCTTGTATATAACAATTCATTGGGTTATTCTTTGCCAATATACTTAGTTTCATGTGGAATCATTTGACAAATCAGTTGAGAAAATTGTCAGCAAAAGAATGAAATTGAAGTCTTCTTAATAGAAGTCCAGCAAATAGGCATCTTATAAAGGATATTTAAAATGTTTTTTCTATCTTTTAAGTCCCTGTTTTAATGAGATTAATAATAATCCATTTATTACCTCTGAAAATGAGATTTTCAGAGGTAGTAAAGTGAATTATTATTTACTGTCTATTTTTAATATTAAAGGAAAGCTGTGTGTCAGAAAATCGTTTTTATTCTTTATTTCAATTTGTCTAGAGAAAGACCTTTTTTCCCTATTCATATCTTTGTTTTCTCTCTACTCTTTATCTCTGCCTACTTTTTTCCCTTTTTGGTTCTTCCCCCTATCCACACAAGTATTCTTCAGAATTTTATGCAAATTCAACTTTTGTCAAATCAGTTTTGAATCCTTGGAAATATTGGCATCTCATCTCGCCATAAAGGATTTTTACCTTTTTGTATTTGAATAAAATTAAAGGAATCCATATTCTTTTTGTAAATTGTGTGAGGAAATATGGATTTGGGAGGATTTTTTTCTCTTATATATATTATTACTAATGTTTTATAGTAATTATGTCATGATGGCTTCCTGTGACCTAATTGGTAGGGGCACATTTTGGCTATAAGTTATTTTCTGACGGAAAAAGGGAATACAGGTTTGATTCCTTTCAGGAGACATATTTATTTAAAGCACATGTTTACAGGAATATCGGCATGTTTACCCACAAAAATAACATAAAAAGAAATGTCATCTGGGTTCTGAAGAATAACGCATTGCTAAGCTCTAAGTGTATATTGCATCAGTATTGTGAGCTTTCGATATTTTTGATATCATAATATGAGTTGGGATCAAGTATGGATTGGAATCTGACAACGATAAAGAACAAATAGGAAACGTATATATTAATCTAACTGGTTTCACTTTTATTAAAGTTTCTTCAGAGACTGAAAAAGAAGAAATAAATTCTGGTATTTTTACTTTTGTGTTGTTTTCATTGGTCAATCATGTATTGTGCATTCAACTCTTTAGACCCAACATTAGTATAATTTGTGGCATTACAAATTCAATACAATAATATATGCATACTTGCGCACACACACACACACACACTAGTTAGCCAGTGATGACATTTTACTATTGTTAGGGTTCCTCATGCAAATCTTTAAATTTGTTTTGTTTTAGTTATTGTTCTACTTTACTCCTTCAGAGTTGTTTTTTATAAGTTTTATAAGTATCTTTGAAAAGCCTCATTGTCATAACTAAGACAGTACCACTAGACTTTGACAGTAGAAAGGCAATAACTATTACAGCAAAATATTAGACAAAAATTTTCACATATACTTCATATATTTTATTTATATATGATGGCACTAATAAATGAAAAAGAATTGCTATTATGTTGCATTAGTTTAAAAAACAGGTCAGTATTAAGCCTACATATTGCTAATGTCATACTTAATCTTCAGGCTTTTGACTTGGCAATCATGTTTGCATTTCTTCAGAAATTATTTTTATCATTTAGATTTTCAATGCATTTTTATGGTAACATTTGCAATATGAATATGTATTGCTTCAAACTGGTGTTATAATGGATACTTTGTATTTGAAAAAGACACACCATTTTTATTTATTAAACTGTATTAGGTCTATTGGCATGCACGTTACATTTGAGAAATCTTTGTAAACAAGATTTTTTGCTCAGGGCAGACTGACAGAAAGAGTAATACATTCTTTAGAAAAGAAAAATGGTGCATCTATTTCAAATATGAGTATCCACTATAATAACATTTGAAGTAATAAAAATAAATCTATTCTTGCATGTGTGTTATACTCATTGATTTTCAATTCACCACATACAGATTAAATACCAAAACAAATCTTAGCTAAATAATTTCAAAATTCAGTGCTTAATTATCCCCCACCCCACCAGATCTTATTTAATTTGTGCAGAGAAAGACCAAAACAAAGGTCAGTAGAATGCAATAAAAGCTTACTAATCAATGTCAAGTTCAAATGCAGTCTGAGCAAAAATACAATTGTAACTATAGTTTCATTTTTTTTTTTTTCTCAAATGTCAATTTCCTCTATCACTTACATAGTTTTAAAATACTATTTTCCCTTTTTAAGGAAAGCATACTTCCACATTCAGATGTTTTTTTGAGAAGCCCATATCTGCACAGTTCCATACCTGAAATATAAACAAAGTTAAAAAATAAATTCATTAATTCTTTATTTACTTATATATATATATACGCACACACAAACAAGTTTCATTAAAGACAACTGACAAGGTACTGCGATTAAGCTTTTTATTCAACTTTTCTTGTGTTTATACAAGTTTTTTTTTCTTTTCTGGGCATAGTGTGTAAAAACTGTCTGCATGTTCTATATATCCGAGTGCTTTCAGCTATTCTATTAGCCATTATCAAGGATGTTTTTTATTCTTAACTGAATTTTTAGATTTTTTTATGCATAATATTGGATCTTGCAGGTGAGTTGTTGCTGACAATAAGATTAGCTGTTTTAAATTTTTTTTTTTTTTTGTAGATAATTTACATTTTCTTGTTCAGCTTGACTGTGGTTGTGTATTTCTTTAATATTTTAAAGGGAAAATTCATCCTGCTTATGAATAATTATATTGGGCATACTACATTCCTATGAAGAAGACTCACATTATATCTCTCTAACCATAGTTCAGTTGTTTAAACAGACGGAAACCTACCAAACTCTATCTGCAACAAACTTGTGGAAAAAATAATTAAAGCCTCATCCAAATGTTTTTAAAAGAAAAAAAAGCTAACAGTAATAATAGTATTAATAATAAAAAAGGAAAAAGCCAACACTTTATGACATCAGCAATGAAAATGGTCATAATGTGTTGACCCTGTTTGGAAAATAAATAAAAACATTGCCATAACTAACTAACTAACTAACTAACTATATATATATATATATATATATATATATATATATATATATATATATATTCAGTAAAATATATATATATATATATATATATATATTCAGTAAAATATATATATATATATATATATATATATTCAGTAAAATATATATATATATATATATATATATATTCAGTAAAATATATATATATATATATATATATATATATATTCAGTAAAATATATATATATATATATATATATATATATATTCAGTAAAATATATATATATATATATATATATATATATTCAGTAAAATATATATATATATATATATATATATATATTCAGTAAATATATATATATATATATATATATTCAGTAAAATATATATATATATATATTCAGTAAAATATATATATATATATATTCAGTAAAATATATATATATATATATTCAGTAAAATATATATATATATATATATTCAGTAAAATATATATATATATATATATTCAGTAAAATATATATATATATATATATATTCAGTAAAATATATATATATATATATATTCAGTAAAATATATATATATATATATTCAGTAAAATATATATATATATATATATTCAGTAAAATATATATATATATATATATTCAGTAAAATATATATATATATATATATATATATTCAGTAAAATATATATATATATATATATATATTCAGTAAAATATATATATATATATATATTCAGTAAAATATATATATATATATATATTCAGTAAAATATATATATATATATATATATTCAGTAAAATATATATATATATATATATATTCAGTAAAATATATATATATATATATATTCAGTAAAATATATATATATATATATATTCAGTAAAATATATATATATATATATATATTCAGTAAAATATATATATATATATATATTCAGTAAAATATATATATATATATATATTCAGTAAAATATATATATATATATATATATATTCAGTAAAATATATATATATATATATATATTCAGTAAAATATATATATATATATATATATTCAGTAAAATATATATATATATATATATATATATTCAGTAAAATATATATATATATATATATATATATTCAGTAAAATATATATATATATATATATATTCAGTAAAATATATATATATATTCAGTAAAATATATATATATATATATATTCAGTAAAATATATATATATATATATATATTATATATATATATATATTCAGTAAAATATATATATATATATATTCAGTAAAATATATATATATATATATTCAGTAAAATATATATATATATATATATATTCAGTAAAATATATATATATATATATATATATATTCAGTAAAATATATATATATATATATATTCAGTAAAATATATATATATATATATATTCAGTAAAATATATATATATATATATATTCAGTAAAATATATATATATATATATATATATATATTCAGTAAAATATATATATATATATATATATATTCAGTAAAATATATATATATATATATATATATTCAGTAAAATATATATATATATATATATATATATTCAGTAAAATATATATATATATATATATATATTCAGTAAAATATATATATATATATATATATATATTCAGTAAAATAAATATATATATATATATATATATATATTCAGTAAAATAAATATATATATATATATATATATATTCAGTAAAATATATATATATATATATATTCAGTAAAATATATATATATATATATATATATATTCAGTAAAATATATATATATATATATATATATATATTCAGTAAAATATATATATATATATATATATTCAGTAAAATATATATATATATATATATATATATTCAGTAAAATATATATATATATATATATATATATATTCAGTA
>OZ038492.1:14643239-14653239 GCA_964036315.1 Acanthosepion esculentum | reverse complement strand
ATATATATATATTCAGTAAAATATATATATATATATATATTCAGTAAATATATATATATATATTCAGTAAAATATATATATATATATTCAGTAAATATATATATATATATATATATATTCAGTAAAATATATATATATATATATATATATATATATATATATATATTCAGTAAAATATATATATATATAATATTCAGTAAAATATATATATATATATATATATTATATATTCAGTAAAATATATATATATATATATATATATTCAGTAAAATATATATATATATATATATAATATTCAGTAAAAATATATATATATATATATTCAGTAAAATATATATATATATATATATATATATATTCAGTAAAATATATATATATATATATATATATATATATATATTCAGTAAATATATATATATATATATATATATATATATTCAGTAAAATATATATATATATATATATATATATATATTCAGTAAAATATATATATATATATATATATATATTCAGTAAAATATATATATATATATATATATATATTCAGTAAAATATATATATATATATATATATATATTCAGTAAAATATATATATATATATATATATATATATTCAGTAAAATATATATATATATATATATATATATATATTCAGTAAAATATATATATATATATATATATTCAGTAAAATATATATATATATATATATATATATTCAGTAAAATATATATATATATATATATATATATTCAGTAAAATATATATATATATATATATATATATTCAGTAAAATATATATATATATATATATATATATATATATATTCAGTAAAATATATATATATATATATATATATATTCAGTAAAATATATATATATATATATTCAGTAAAATATATATATATATATATTCAGTAAAATATATATATATATATATATATATATTCAGTAAAATATATATATATATATATATTCAGTAAAATATATATATATATATATATTCAGTAAAATATATATATATATATATATATTCAGTAAAATATATATATATATATATATATTCAGTAAAATATATATATATATATATTCAGTAAAATATATATATATATATATATATATATATATATATTCAGTAAAATATATATATATATATATATATATATATATATATTCAGTAAAATATATATATATATATATATATATATATATATTCAGTAAAATATATATATATATATATATATATATATATTCAGTAAAATATATATATATATATATATATATATTCAGTAAAATATATATATATATATATATATATATTCAGTAAAATATATATATATATATATATATATATATATATTCAGTAAAATATATATATATATATATTCAGTAAAATATATATATATATATATTCAGTAAAATATATATATATATATATATTCAGTAAAATATATATATATATTCAGTAAAATATATATATATATATATATATATATATTCAGTAAAATATATATATATATATATATTCAGTAAAATATATATATATATATATTCAGTAAAAAAAAAATCCTTAATGTCTAATAGAATAACCGAATGTGCATAGATATATATATAATATTTTGACAGTTTTTACACACTTTATACCCAGAAAGGAAAAGAAAAATTATGCAAACAGAAGAAAAATTGAATAAAAAGCTTAATTGCAGTCCTTTGTTTCTAATGAATCTTGTTGAAAAGAAAGATTGCTGCTGGGGCGTTTGTGTAGCAAAGGAGCAGGACAGGTACCAGCTCCTTTACTCTGATACTCTGCTCTCCCAGGACGAAAAGGGGAATGTTGCATGGCTTCAGTTTGTCTTTGCAATGCAAGTGTGGCCTTCCAACTGAGCTGCTTGTTAGAAACTGGCCAAAGAGAAGTTGATTTGGATGTATGAGAAAGATGTTCTGCCCACCTCAGTTGGATTTTCTTTAGGGTGGCTTTAATACCAGTCATGTTGCATTTAGTCAGAAATTGTTTCTAATGCAATCACCCAATTCTCTGTTATAGATCCTATGTAAACAATGAATGTAGAAGTCATAAAGGTGATCAATGTGTTGTTGGTACAGAGTCCAAGATTTGTACCATAAAGCAGTGATATCAGCACTACTGATTTGTACGAATCAATTTTCACCTTTTAACGAAATATCACAGCTGTTCCAAAGTCTGGAGTAAAGATTACAGAAGGCAGAACTAGCCTTTCCAATCCTTCACTCAATACGGTGTTGCTTAAGTGAAAGAGGAAAGTTTTCAAGACTTTTTCCCTCAACATAAACAGTGGGATCAAGAGCTGGGGGATCGTTACAGATAGGCTGATAAGTTCTATTTTTTTTTTTTTTTTTTTTTTATGTTGATGATCAGGCCAAAAGCTTTTGATGCATGAAAGAATTTAACATATCCTCAAGGGTGGGGGCTACAAGTGCACAATCATCTGCAAAGAGTAGATCACACACTGTTTGTACAATTGTCTTAGTTCTCATATATATTTCATTAAAAACGACAGACAAGGTACTACAGTTAAGCTTTTCATTTAATTTTTCTTGTGTTCAAACAAGAGCTTTCTTTTCTGGACAAAGGGTGTGTAAGAACTGTCCAAATGTTTTATATTTCCTAGCGCTTTCGAACACAAGAAAAATTAAATGAAAAGCTTAACCGTAGTACCTTGTCTGTCGTTTTTAATGAAACATGCATAATCGAAGGATTGCTGCCTAAATATATATATATATATACACACACACACACACACACATTTCTCATTACTATAAATGTTATATTTAGTGGATACATGTCTGAATAGATGGTTTATTTTTAATTGTTTAATAAAGAAAATGTACCCTTGGCTTGAGACTGCTTCCCCCTTATACAGAGGAAAACCACTGTATAGCTTGGTATGCTTTTAAACTGATCAGCCATGAAGAACTTCATGTTAAAAGCAAGGCTCAATTTTAAAATTACAGTGAATGAAAGTTTGAAAATATTTATTCAATAAATTCAACCTGTGATATCTTGGGTTGGATTTAACAGCCACTAATTTGATATTTTTCAATATTGAAAATGATTGATGAAAATAATTTAAGCTTCCTTCTGAGAGCTATGTATGAATTTTGTCATTTACTGTCATGTATATCTATATTTGGCTTTTCTATTCATTAAAAATTACTATAAAACTAGCTAATGACATAATTTATCATGTCACAGGTAGTTTTAATTTAACAAATTTTCATTCACTCTAATGATATATATAATAATAATAGCTAGCCACACGTATTCAAGGTTACCCATCTACTTGGGTGGCTAGCCAGTCCCTATTGCAGACACCCACTCAGCCGCATTTGTGTTTGTACAACACCCATGGAGCCCACCTGTGGTTTATACTGCATCTATGGTGAGCAGACCATAGTTACTGTTTCTGGGAGAGAGCATGTTATCTAACATGACCAACAATCTGAGCATGGCCAGCACACTTAAGTTCTCAGTCCTGATGACTTGTGACTTAATGTTATCACAGCCATTGACAGTCCCCAAGTGTTCTGTTTACCCAATTTCACTCACAAGGCTTGGGTCAACATGTGGTGTGGCTTTCAGGCACTTTCCAAGGGTGCCACACACTGGGATCACCCACTTCTAGACTGATTACATCAGCAAACCCCCTTCTTGACAAATTGACCATGGTGAGATTCAAACTTGGGTCTTATGGTCAGAAAGTGATCATTCTAACCACTTGGCCACAGTGATAAAGCAAATTCTTACAGAGAACAGGTGAGAATTAATTTGAACTAAATTGTGTTCAAAATTAATGTTTTGACTTTTAACAGTACCCCCCTGTCTTTATGACAGTTTCTTAAATTCACTGCTTAGCTTTAGTCATTTTTTGCAATAACAAATTAAATATTGGTAATAGGATGGGTGATCATTTGATGATTAAAAACTGGACTTTGCAATTACCTACCTAAAATGTTTTATAAATTTTGATACTCTATCTACTTTACATTAAAAATCAGGAAGAAAGGGATTGTTATTACAAGTGCATTGCAAAGATTTTGTTCAATGGAAAAAAGTTCATTGAAAAGTAGGAAGAAAAGAATTGCTACTGTATAAACATATAAAATAATCTGCAAGACTGGGTGGATCCTATATATATATATATATATATATATATATATATATAAATTATATATGTTAAAATTACCTCATGAGGTAATTTTGATTTCTCTGTTATAATAAATGCATTGAGCTCTTTTGTAAATCAGTTTTTTAATATTTTATATTATTAGGATCCACTTGGATTATATACCAACAGATTTATTACCTGTACTATATAATAGCTAGCCACTTGTATTCAAGGATACCCATCTACTAGGGTGGCTATCCAATCCCTAATTCAGATCCTCGCTCAGGCACATTTGTGTTTGTTCAACACCCACAGATCCCACCTGTGGTTTATACTGCAACTATACTGAGCAGACCTTAGTTACAGTTTCTGGGAAAGAGTGTATTATCTAGCATGATCAACACTCTAAAGGCCAGCATGCTCAAGCCGTTGGCCACAATATCTTGTGACTTCATGCTATCACAGCTATTGACGGCCACAAAAGGGCTCTGTCTATCCAATTTCATTCACAAAGCTTGGCTCAAGCCGTGGTATGGTCTTCAGGTGCTTTCCAAATGTGCTGCGTGCTGGGATCATCCCCATCCAGACCTATAACATCAGGAAGTCTCCTTCCTGAGAAATCAACTGTAGTGATATTTGACCACGAGTCTTATGGTCAGAAAACAAATGTTCTACCCCCTTGGCAATGTGCCTGTATAACCTGTACTATATATATATATATATATATATATATATATATATATATATATTATAATTTTTTTCATATAGACAAAAACAATTCTATATGAAAAAAATTATAATAAATAATTATTACTCTGCTATCAGTATTGAGCCCTCTTTTGAATTAATGCCGTGAGCATTACATTACAATTTATATATTATTTTCATTCTCATTTCATTCTCATAGAGATATATATATATATATATATATATATATATATATATACACCATTTGTGCTTATCTTACCTGGAGATATATATATATATATATATATATATAATACTAAAACTCTAATCTTGTAATTATTATATGTATGTTCTCAAGATACAGCTTAAGCGATGCAAAATATCCCAACCAAGTTAGGAGCATAGTGTATCTTGAATCCCTGTTGAGTGCAATTCCAAATTCTATTAAAATTACACTAGGGGCATTTTTAATAGGAAATTCAGTATTTGTTTTTCAATGCCTATTCTTGTATCAATCCATGTATATAAGCAAACACTTGCATATTATACTACTGTTAAGTGTGTGGAAAATAAATGCACATAATATATTATAGCATTATTAAATAAATTTAAATGTGCATAACATCATATATTTAGACAATTCACTACACTACATTAGAATATGTTTTTATAAACTACTTGAAAGGTGAAGAGGCTATATGTGTCACATGACTTCATGGTAAATAAATAGAGGCACGCTGATTTGCTGCTGAAATAAATGCATGGAAGAAACAAGTATGTATGATAAAAAATATACTTATTATTTTGAAAAAGACTCCACCTGTTTTAAGGTGTTACTCAAACCTTTCATGCAATGTGTTAACTGTGAAGCCTGGTGGAACAATAAACCCTTTTTTATTGTCTTTCATATTATTAATTTTGTATTAAAGTACATTTTATGGAGAAATTTTTCTTTTAATGTAAAGAAATATGACATCTGTTGATATTGTAAAATAAATTTTCATACTTTAAATCAAGATATATTAAGGTGTTTTTGGGGTTGGAAATATTTTTACTTATTAACTTTAATAAAAAATATACTTTGAAAAAGACTATGCTTATTTTAAGTTTTTTACTCCAAATTTTCAAGCAGTGTATTAACTATAGAGCCCAGTGGAACAATAAACCTTCTTTTACCATCTTTAAATACAAATTAGAATGTGTAATCTAAATAAATGGCAAATTCTGTTTGTCCATCCGTGTGTCTGAAGCCCCTCTAACACAGGCCACACTTGATTCTACATGGACATCTTTTTGGAATCAGGATGATCTTGGGATTGAACAATCTGCCCTTCATCTGGTGCTTGAACATATAGTATTGAAACTTTTGTCCAAATGAGGAGGGAACAGTTAAAAATTCAAATTTTAAAATAACTGAAAAAAATTAGTAATTTTAAGTTTTTAATTTATATTGAGTTTAAACACAAAAACTTTGACTTTAAAAAATTTTGTTTTAAATTTAGTTTAAAATATCTCCAAAACTTTGAATTGAGGAAATCAATCTTATTTCTTCAAAATGCCAAAGAATCAGAGTTCAAGTGAGAAAGTTCATGACCTGAGGTTTTTGAGGTTCCATAGAATTTGTGATTTGAAGAAATCGATTTTCGGTCTAAATTGGAATATCAGCTCAAATCCGTCTTTTGGCTGGAATTGAACTTATAGCTTGAATTAAAGTGAGGAGCGAATTGAAGATTCAAAATTATCATTGCTGTTTTCCAAGCTGGACTGGAGGTCCGCTTAGTTTTGGCCCACGGCAGGAGCTAACTTAAAAGTCCGTATAGTGTGCAGCTTTTAAACTAGTTAATAAAAATGATGATATTGTTACCTCATCATTTTGTATCATGAACTGCTTTTAAAAGAAACCCAATGGTCTAGTTGGAATTTAAAGCTATTTTTGCTGAATGATGGCAACATGTATCTGTCCATTTAGGATAAAAGCTGGTCTGTTCTGTATAGATGTGAACAAATGGCAACCATTTGTTTGAAATGTCCTGAATTTTAAAGTCTCAAATTGCCATGTTGGAAGTTTTATAATGGATTGTAAGAATGATTTAACAGGTAAAGGTAAATATTCAAACAATAACACTGGGAATGGCTCAAAATGATTGGCAGTTACCAGTGAACTATGAATTCATTCATTGAAGATCTTGGATGCCTCCAATGCAGGTCTGATAAAAGCAAGTTTAAGACTTGGTGATCTGTGTCTCATATCTACAGAGGTCATACAAAAAAAGTCCTTTGTCAAGATATGTCATTTTTAATGGCGGGGGCAGTGAGGAATTGTTGAAATGTGTATGATGATGGGAAAACACTGCAAGACTGATTACTAGGCAGCCTTTTAAAGACATCCATAGGGAAAATTGAATGAAATGAGCAACAGAATACATGAAGACCAATTTTTTTTTTTTTTTTTTTTCAACTGTCTTTTTCATCACTAAATGTTGTGAACCAATGAACCAGATGGATAGCACAAAAGCAGGGTGGCTACTGGTAAAAATTGCTCCCACAGATTGAGACATCAACAAAACAAATGTAGTACTGTGTTTTGGGATGAGATTATAGGTGAAGTAATCGGCAAGTTTCAGATGGTGTTAATGGGTTTTTATTTTTAAAAGTTGAAAGCACATGTGGAGCCATGACTCAAGAAGAAGCCAAACACTTTAAAAAATATTATATTTATGGATGACAATGCTTCATCACCTTTCATAAATAAAACTAATGAGTATTTGAATAAAAATTGTTTTCCAAGACACTTGTTTGAAGTGACTGGCTTTTTCTTAATTACATGCTGTTTTTGTTTGTTTTGTTTGTTTTTTAATAAAAATTTTATTTTAAGTGATTGAAGTAACACACCTGAATAACATATAGCCTTTTATATGCATCGATTACTATGTTAAAAGAGGATTAGATAATCTAAATTAGTGTTTGCAGGAGGTGCCATAGCCCTGAAAATACAATTGTTTTTCTGATATTAAAAAAAACATGAAGAAAGAAAATGTTCTAAAATCTTTAAAAAATATCTTATCAAATGAATCCAACTCTAAACCAATGATGAGTAGTTTTCTATTTTTTTGGCATATGGGAAGTGGGGGGTAGATTTAAACAAATTTATATTCCCTTCATTATGCATACTTATCAATTACGTTAAGGGGTAGTTTATGTATATATATATATGGCCTGATGATTGCATCTAGCATGAAACACTGTTGCCTCTAAGTGTTGACTTCTATGTTCACTTTTATATTTTTATATATATATATATATATTATATATATATATATATATATATATATATAAGAGGGGAAGATAATGATTAACTCTAGACTTGAACTGGTTAAATTTGTAGTGATTGGGGAAATATCATCTTGGGAATCTGTTCCACAGGGTAGTGGTTCACAGGAAGTAGCTGTTTGAGTGGAGCTTACCTCTTGCCAATAGAATACAGAGGGAATGTGGGTGGTTTGTTTCTATGTAAGTGACATGGTGGGTTCTAGCCATGAGGGTTAGACCTAGCAGAACAAAGAAATATAGTTTTTCCAAACACTTTCCATGGTAGTACTGAAAGACTTTCCACATCTCACTTCTGAGAGAGAGGTTGGGCGGGGAATAGTTTTTCTCCAACAAGGGCTCAGAGATCCTTTTGAATTCTATCAAGACTGGAAAATGAGACCTGGGCAACTCCCGCTCAAATATGGCAACAGTACCTCATATTCGGCCTGATCTGCATCTTATAAAGGTAGAAGATAGCATGAGGAGTCGGATACTTACTGGAGCAGTACAGGGAGACGATCATTTTACCTGCATCCTTAGTGATGGATCATATGTAGGAATTCCACTTGAGGTTGGGTGTGAGTTTGAAGCCTCTCAATTTACGGGGCCTCCTTAACATCCATTCATCATGACTAGCAGTAGTTCAGGGTCTGATTTGGTGGTGATGGAATGTAACCTGTTTGGTTTTAGAGGCGTTGAATGTAACCAGCCAGTTTTTTCCTCACCGAGAAGTTAGTGTTAGCTTGGAAGAGATCAGCTACCAATCATTGATCATCAAGAGTTTTAGGGCTGTATTTCTGAATGCATTTAAGTTTATACCTATAGCATAATATGCAAATAAACAAAAACAAGTTCTAGAAGGCTCCAGAAAGTCATAATACTATTGTATACAATTTTAGAAATTTCATGTTGGTGGTGACAATAAACTGAATTAAAACCTTAGAGGTCTGCCCGTGTTTAGATGTTTACAAGTGATTGAAGTATATTCTTAGATAGATCATTTATGTACATCAAAACGAGGGTTGGTCTGAGAATTGACGCCAGTATTGACTGCCAGGGTCTGGCTGTTAATAACTACCTTCAGGGATCTACCTGTTGGGAAGAATTTTATAATAGAGAAAACCCTTCCAGTGATTCCATAGCTGGAGAGCTTGTGCAGCAAACCTTTGTGCCCCACCTTGTCAAAGGCCTTCAATGTAATGGACCTTGCCGTGTGTGTGTCGTCAAGAGCCTCACTAATTCTGTGTCTAATGATAGTTAGGACATCAGAAGTGGATTGGGCTGATTGAAACACATACTGCTCATTACACAATAGGTTGTTCCTATCTAGGTGCTTTATGACCTTGTTAACTAAAGCCTCAAAAAGCTTACTGATGATACTGAGGAGGCATGGGTCTGTACTGAGGGGGGGGGGGATTGGTTACCCACATTCTTGAAGAGCGGGCATACACTTGCCATCTTCCTCAGGCTTGGGAAAGCTTTCTCCTTCAAGCAGCGGTTAAATATTTTTACTAAGATTGAGAAAATTCTGGGTTGATATTCTTAAGGATGACCACTGGAATTTTGTCTGAGCCAGTTTTTTTTTTTTGGGTCAAGGTTTTTGATAAGTCTAGAGATCTCTCTTACTGAAATGAGTATATTACTGATATTGTGTTCTGTGGGAAGTTTGGGAGGTGTGGCTTTTGCCTTTGTCATCTAACATAGAGTTTGAAGCAAAGATTGAGGTGAAGAGCTTTGTTATGTCTATCAATGAACTCTCTTACAGTGATTGCAGGCAGTTCTGAAAGTAGCAAGGGCCAGACTACACTACTCTTTGCGATAGACTTTGAAGTAGTGGTTCCACTGCACTATGGCTCCAGTGC
>OZ038492.1:14583239-14638239 GCA_964036315.1 Acanthosepion esculentum | reverse complement strand
TCTTTACATCCTTTTAAAACTTCATGTCTCACCTTTGAGATGTATTTGAATCTTTTGATTACTTTTTTTTCCCTAGGATATTGAAGTAAAGATGACTAAACATAATTGTTATGCCATGTATATTCCATGAGTTCAAACTTAACCATCGTGCTGTTGTGGGAGCCACCTGTAACATCAACAGTGCTTGGTAGCTGGAGTGGGCTTCAGAAAGGACTGTGCATTGTTGGTTGCTAAAATGTTCTTCTGCTGATTTGGATCTTTAAGTTGTCAATATGGTTGCTCAAAAGAAATACTTGAGCAATTGGTGCATAACTGCTTGTGTCCTATACAACAATTGGAAGACATCTGTGCACAAATTGCAAAATGAAGAAAATGAAGAGGGTACCCCATGATTTAATTAATGATCAGCAGTTTGTACAATTTAAAACTTGTTGCAATTGTTTGTTTCAAAAATGTTTTTGATTGTGTGCTAACTATTGATGAAAAATGGATTCTTTATGTTAACTGGAAACATGGTTTTTGCAAGCTTAACAAAACTGCTCCCCACTCAACCTTTCTAAAAGTTTCTCTTGACCATTTCATGTTGCTTCAATGGAGTAATACTTTATAGCCTCTGGTGACCTGGTCAGACAGAGTCCTAATTTTGAACTGATGTTTCAAATGTTGTGAGTATTGAAAAGGGGCCTATCCTACTGTGTGATAACCTGAGACTTCATATTTCAAATATACCTTGGTAAAATCTGATACATTTAAGCAACAAGGTCCTGCCTGACACTCCCTATTCATTGGACCTGCCCCACCTTGCAATTACCACTTTTTCTAGGTATTAGGCATCAACAAGTATATATGAATGAGGACCTAGGTGAAAATGTCATCTAGCAATTAGTCAACTCCATGACACCAGTTTTTATTACGATAGAATAATTTCACTGCCAGAACATTTGTAACAGTGTCAATTCAAATATTGTTTACTTTGACTAATAAATTATGTTTGATAAAAGTTACGATGTTTTAAATTTTGTGGTTCAAAATAGCCATTTATTTTATTCAGCTTGTGAAGCATCCATTTGTTCAGCCTTTTTGATTTTTCAACTTGATGCAAGCACCAATTGTCAGAATTTTTTTTCTTTAAATAATAATGTTTTATTAATGAAAATTCTACTAATTAACACATGGCTGGGTAGAAAAGGGGTGGATTCATACTTCTCCCAAGGGTATTTGCATGTAAATCTATACAACGAAACTGGCATAAATTGGAATTCAGCTCTTTGATTTCCAATTCCAAGCCATTATCTATTACACTACCAACACATCCATGCTTACAGCACCTGGTATTCCCAGCTGGATCATACAAGAACCGGTGTTTCAACATGATACAGTCATAAGCCATACCACCTGCACATTTATGCTTACAGCACCTGGTATTCCCAAGTTGTCAGTGATCTCAGTATACTGACCAGGCTCAATGTTGCTTAATTTTGGTGATCATACGAGAACCAGTGTTTCACTTTAATATGGCCATAAGTGTATTAAGTCAAGAATGTTACAGCTCTTTACTTAAAGACAGAACTTTACAGCATGTCTTTGGCATATCTGAATTGCCAGTATCATTTATTTTTGCAGTTGAGGGATGTTTCTTGAGTAAAACTTATGATTTGTTCATTGCTAGGGTTGATCTCAGATAAATGAATCGGATAAAAGAGGATTATTGTATATTAATGCACTTATTTATCTATATCTATCTATCTATCTACCTACCTGCCTATACCAATTTCCCAAATCATTATCATCTCCAGTTGCGTAACTTCCCATAGATGTCTTAATGATTGGTAGCTTTATAGTGTGTGTAATACTTTCATTATTTCCTGTGGGAAAACTTTCATACTAGAAAATATAGTTCAAGTATACATAGTTTTCTATCCTTGGCCTTGTGCCCATTTAATATCTATGATCTACTTCTAATACAAATTCAGTGGGGTTGTTGTTGTTGGGGGGGGTATCTTTGCTCTTGTAACAGAGAGAGGTTGACGCACACACCCACATGGATGCACACACGCAAATATAACGTTTATTGATTGAAAATGGAAAACACTATCTTCCGTGAAGTTACAAACTGTGTCAGCACTATTAATAGGAAAGAAAAATCTAGAACAATGATATATGAAACCTAAGACAGCTGATGGATAAAGAGTGAATTTCAAATCGGGTTGGCGAAGACTTGTTTATAAACAAATGCAAAGGGCAGGAGGCGATGTTTAATTTGGGTCATTAAAAAAAAAAAATAGACGAAAATAATATTTTTGATAAAAACATATTGAAGTAAATTGGACTGGGAAGGTAAGATCAGTCAGTGTATGTTTACCGCTAGCAAAATCTAATCTAAAAATTGCTACAAAGGTACTACCACTGACAATACACCCCATAGTGAGTTATAAATGAATTAAATTCTTTTCTGTAACATTAATGCTAACAAATGGCTCTGAATGGTGTAAACACTGCATTTTGTTACTTATTATTAGAAAACCCATGAAAATCTCGCTGTTTTCCTATTTAAATTTTCTGATGAATTTTAATTCTTAACTTTTGTTAATGATTAAATAAGCTCATGGCAACTATTTACGTTATTCAGACTATTGTCCTCATCTTTGTCGCCATATTTATTACAATGTTTCGGCCGTTGTACACTCTGGCCTTCTTCAGGTGGTTGGAATGAAGGAGTGTACAGTGCCCGAAACATTGTAATAAATATGGCGACAAAGATGAAGACAACTTTAACAAAATAATGCAATAGCATTTTTAAGATTTTAAATTGACAACTTTTCGATTTTACTGAAACAGCTGTTAAGAACTTCTATTCTCCCTTCTTTTTTTCATTTTCTCAAACAGTGTCTTTTCTCCTTTTTCCAGGGGTAAAAATGGAATAGTCCATTGTCTATGAGGTATTGGAAGGAGATATTAAACACTTTTATCTTCCCTTATTCCTTTCTGGCCAAATCCCTGTGTTACAAACATTTCTCTTAATAATAATTTAAAAATAATTCAGCAGATGTTATTTTATTCAATTTATGGTAATTGGATTTTTGGTGATTGCTTATTTGGTTTCCATTGTTCAATACTGTGTCTGAAAAATGGCACTTTTATTGCGGTCACCATTGTTTCTTGGTCTTTTGGCTGAGATCAAAGTGTAGTATCTGTTCTTATCATCTTGATCTGATTCTCTCTCTCTCTCTTCATTTCTATCCTCCCTTTTATTTTCTCACTGAAACCAAGTAATGGTGATCAAAAAATGGAATAATCCATTATTTATGAGGTATTAACAAAACATAACTAAGGAAGGGACAAGCACTATTATAATAGGATTATTATTAACAAAAACTTGTTTGAGCAAGTCCCAACACTCTGTCAGTGTTTCTCTACTAGGATTCCATGAAAGAAACAGTAATAAATAGGCTGATAGAGTAAATTTTGTTTAATTTTATATTTGTAATTTTGCTATAAACGTACAGCATATCATTGGAAAATCCTTGGTTTATTATAATAAAGGTTTCAACCTTTTATATTATTTAAAATTATAACATAGTATTATCATGTATATAGCAGTTTTTATATGATATCAGTGTGAAACCACCTTCACTGGTTAGTGGACAGGACCTGTATGTAGCGGATTCATGTATTATTGAGTGACTCACTTGAGTACAGCGTGCACTGGTACAGTTCCTTATTCCCTGACATTATTCCCTTATTCACACATATTATAATTTTTATGTAGAGACGTGAAAACTATTTCAGGGGTTCCACAAGGGTAAAAAGGTTGAGAAACGCTACTCTATATACTTACTAGTTATTGATAATGTAGAAGAAATATTTTTTTACTGGTCGGGTTTTTATATTTACAAACACACTATAGAAATGCTTTGTAAATGTGGAAATAAAAAAAGTATTGTGATTTGCTAGATACTAATGCAGGTGCTACTGATAGAATAAGGCTATTAAAGATATTGTACCAAAAGTTGCTTCACATGCAGTTATTCCAAGGGGGTTCTTTAGCTGTAAACTACCAAAATGTGTTTGCTCTCTGAATTTGTATTCATTTATTCTTCCAGGTTTCTGTTTGTTTGCATTTAATGAAAATGGAGGATCTTGAATCAATTGAACAAGATGTGAAAAATAATTTAGATTCTGGGGAGCTTGAGGGTGCAGCTGATGATACTGCAAGACTTTCGGTCAGTGCTGGTGAACAAGAAGTTATTGGTCTTCTGCTACATACAACTGAAGTAAGTACTTTGCCTTTTTATTGGTTTTGTGGAATGCAAGAACAAACCTTTTAATCTGAAGTTTTGGTATGAAACATTTTTACCGTTCTGTAAATTATTTTGACTAACATCTTACTCATTTGTTTTTTTTTTCTTTTTATCACAGTGTTTTCAACTGATACCATCTTCTTTCATGTATTGATTTTCTAAGTGAATCTTAGATGTGGCACATGGCCTACCATCTTCTATCATGTATATTGCACCCAGAAGCATTACCCAGTCTGTTTTTCTTTAGTAGGAACAATCTTCAGATCAGTTCTTATTTTTTAAAATTGAGCCTTAAATCTGTTACCAATCTTAATTTTATAAGAAAAAAACTTGCACATAAAAATTAAAAAAGCAAAAACAGACAAAAAAGAAACAAAAATAATGTTCAACATATGAAAAAAAAAGTTTCTTTTTAATTATACATCAATAATAAAA
This sequence comes from Acanthosepion esculentum, assembly GCA_964036315.1. NCBI lineage: Eukaryota > Metazoa > Mollusca > Cephalopoda > Sepiida > Sepiidae > Acanthosepion > Acanthosepion esculentum. The sequence continues at coordinate 14,633,503 of OZ038492.1, read as the reverse complement.
TAAAAATTATTTTGTTCACTTCCAAAAGTTAAAAAAAAACATTTTTAAATATTTATTCTTATAAATTATTTTTTACAGACCAATAAAACTTGTTTGACTAGCTTTATAATTTGAAATATTCTTTTAATAAAAGTAAACTCAGTTTTCTGCTAAATAACTTGATATACTTTATCAGTAAATTTGCAGATTAAGCCCTGGAGTCATGCACAGAAGTTTACTTAGTTAACGGCCTTTTTACTAATCTTCCTATCTTACTCCTCTGAGTTGCTGTGCAAAACCAAAAGAAGTCTTTAGACACTTTTGAAAGTGAAGCTTTTATTGAATTCTTTTTTTTTTAAATTTGTTTAAGTTATTTAGAAAAGCAATGACAAGTGTTGTTTTTTATAGTGAATCTGTAATAATAATGAATTCTTGTTTAAATAATAAAACAAATTTCAAAAGGTAGCTTTTCTGCAATTGTCATTGATATTTTGTAAATAATCATACTTAAATAAAATTGCTTAAAATTGTTTATATTATTATTAAAATCATGCTTTTTAAAACCCCAAATTTAATTTTTAAAAAAATATTGAACTTTAAAATTGTTCATATTATCATTAAGTCCTTTCTAGCACTTTTTTTTTTTATTTCATAAATAATCTTGCTTTTTAAAATCCCAAATTTAATAACCCAAAACTTGGGTTACTTTTTAAATTTTGCTCATTCATTTTAAATTAAAGTTTGCGCATTGCATGCGTAATAATCAAGACAAGTGAAAGTTCCTTGCATGACTACTTGAAGCAAACATATGTAAACAATGCCAGTAATGGCTGCCTGGCTGTAGCTGTGATGTGAATAAGGCCAAACTTATATTGTTGATAACACTAAATAGTATATTTCTGTAAACTTTTACTGTTATTTTCAAAATAAGCATGCAAGTTTACACCAAAATGGAAATTTTCATTACAATTGGTTTCCGGGGCTTAATCTGCAAATTTACCACTTTATCTTAAATAAAAAGTTCAACCCTGAATTATTTTTTTTTCTTCTAGGGAAATACTGCTGCTGGCCAGCATCCAATGACAGTGAATATTGAAGGATCTGTGGTCACTGATTCTGAACACACTGTACAGGCCGTCACGTTAGCTGATGGTACCACAGCTTATATCCAGCCTACGAAAGGTTAGTTGTAGGTCATCCCTGACTGAAATCATGTGACTAGACTTTAAAAAAATATATCTACATTTATTATCTAATAGTAGTAGTAGTAGTTGTTGTAGCCTTCTAGGTGTCTGAATTATGTAGCATTTTCATTGTTAATTTCTGATTAGTTCATTCAGTTATTGCTACCTTTTTTATTGAAATGTACAAGTTGTTTTATGAAGTGGGTGCTGAAAAGTTCTTGGCCTGACCAAGAAGCCCTTCACAAAATGTTAGGACAGATTTTGAGGAGTGTGTCAGACTGATAACTTTCCAGCACCCGTTCATACATTCTATGACAGTTAAACACCAGGGATCAGAAATACAGAGAATTGTGGGTAAAATAAGATGATAGACACACCAGGGAAAATGAACTGTTATTAACTAATTTTGATAAGTAGCAGCTTCATTTTAAGTTTTTTTACTCAGACTGTCAGCTGCCAGTAGTGAGTGGACAATGTATGATGGGAAATAATGGATAAGCTTTCAAGAAGATTTGAACTTGTGTCCCTTGTAATAAAAAAAAAATGCTAAAAGTAAACACTAGGGAAAAATTAGCAATTGTTGACAATGTACTTCATCTAATCAAAAATGAGGATGAAAGTAAATACTAGTCAAAAACTAATAATAATTGCTGACAATGTTTTATCTACAAAACTATTAATGACATGAGGTTAATGCAGGTGACCCCTAAAGCTCACTTATTTGCCCAACTCTTTCTACTTTATAGTAACAATCTACCTAAGAGCATACACCAATGTTTAGTGAATATCTAAGCAGATGATACAATGGTATATGAGTGCACCTCCAAATATCTGGATGACCAGATCCTGGCAGCTGATCTCTCCTCTGACTAAGCTCGAACAGGTATTCTCTCTGGGAGGCTCCTTGCTTTGAACACTTATTGGGACTAAAGTTCATCTCAGACCTCAATTGGAACTTATATAATCCATCATTAAAGGTGCTGGCAAAATGGTTGATTCCTTGTACTGCTGCAGTAAGTAGCTGACTCCTGCTATGCTCTACCTTTAAAAGTGCCAGATCAGACCAAAAATGGAATACTGCAGTCATATCTTGGATGGAGCTACCCAGTCCTCACATTTCAGTCTTGAGAGAGCTCAAAAGTGTCTACATGACCTTGTTTGTGGTAAATTATTTTCCACACTGCAACCCCTTTCCCACAGACGAAATATTGTAAGACTGTTGGTACTCTGTTGCTATTTCCTTAGAAAATGTTCTGACAAGCCACATTCCTTATTTCCACCAGTCTTGACCTTTACAGTTATGACATGCACTGGGTAAACTTTGGTAAAAAAAAAAAAAATAATTAAATGCTCTAATTTTCTTTTTGTTTTTCATCTTATATTTTTAGTTGAAGAAGCCAAATTCCTAGAAGGGACAGCTGTAACATTAGATGATGGCACAACTGCAATTATGCACACAGGGTTGGCTGAAAAGGCCGAAATAGGTAAGTAGATCTTTTTCTTTTGTTCGCTCCCCATCCATCAGATTGTTGGTAAAAAATAATTTTGCTTTTGTTAGGAAAAAATTAACAGTGTTATCATCCAAACATTTTCTATTTTATTAGACCACTGTATAATGCACACTTTAAAATTTGGAGTTAAAAAAATAAGTTTCCAAGTATTGGATTGTCCAATTTGCAGTTATTATAAATAAGTAAATCTTTTAATTCATGAGTTGTAGTGCAACATGCATCTTGTAAGGGCAACTAATGGTTTGTATTAAAGTTTGTGGATATGAGCATGGTATAGCAGTGGAGAATAGGGCTGCAATAGCATAATGTTAAATGATGCTGCTACAGATATATACAGTGTAGGCATATGTTTATCTTGCGAGAGAAGGGAAGCACCCTGTTTGGTCAAAATTCAGTCTTTTGGTGGTGACCTCTCCGGGATGCAGACCTGGGTGATGGTATATGGAGGCTGTGCATTGCCCAGACTATATGGTCCCCACTCTCAGCCATACCAACAAGATCCAAAGGAATACAGGACATTACATTTGGGGCTGACTTGACTGCAGGAGTTGCCAGAAAGTTGTCACTGTTGAAAGGCTTTGGGGCTCCACTACAGGCTGTCTTGAGTTACTTCTGTAGCTTTTTCTGTGTTTTGGATATGACTGCAAGGCAGCAGAGGTTTAAAATGGAGGGGAGGGGTTCCTTCTAGATGGACTGCCTTCTTGGGCTTTCAACCTCCACCTACGAAAAACACCTGGCACCAGTTTTATGCCTTTATCCATTTTCCTGCTTGGAGCTGGACTTAGCCAGAGGCTATTTGACACTCATGGCATGAAAGCATTTTATAGACAGTGGGAGCTTGTCCCCATTATCACCCCTAGGTATGACAAAAGATTCGTACATAGAGTAACCGTTATTAATGTAGATACTGGTATTAGCATGTGAAGTTTAAATTATTGCCAAGGACATTACATTTGCTTTTGCAATTGGCCTTGAAGTGGTATGAATCCGTCTCTTCTCCCCCTAGTTAGGGATTAAATAGCAAAGCAGACTGAACTCTTTGGGTTTTGGTTGGCATCCAGCCTAGAAGGAAAACTCTGAATTCATAACCAGTTGAGCAGGGGCGGGGTAGCAACTCCATCCTTTAAAATCTACTTTCTATGAAAACCATAGCAACAACACCTAATGTTGTGAATTTGTGGCTCTATACTGCTCTAGAGAATCCACAGAATTAAAATAGACTTGCATTGGAAAGACTAAAATAAAATATCAAATATGTTAGCATTTATTTTCTTTGGTGTTTGTACTAATTTTATTTGGTGTCAACAATAAATATTTTAATTCTGAAGTGTATAAAGTGTCAGTTGATAATTAAGATCCCTATTAAATGACTATTTGTACATTCTACTTGGTAGTATATGAAGTCCTCTTCAAACATGTTTAGTGTAAGTTTGCCTTGTGCTGGTATTTAGTAATAGTATTTGTCAGGAGTATTACATCCAAGCTACACATAATGATGTCTCAGATCAGTGATAGAAATTTTGGCATTACAAAATTATATGCCAATTGAAAATCACAGATACATGAAAGTAATAGAACCTTCTAAACATTCAACACCTCCATGGAATAAAGACTAAAAAGATCTTTGTCTATATTTCTGAGATGAGGTATTATGTAAGGTGTTGGTTAGATCCAGTGACAGACCCAAAGAGTGTGAGTTCAATACCCGGTTTAGGCAGTGGAGAACTTTCAGAGGGAAAATTAGCAGGAGATAACTGATAACTGACATCCATCAAACATGGCACGTGGAACTAGAACAGTCTACCCCAGTGATCGAAATAAAGAGTTCAGTTCGAAATTCCAACCACCTGAAGAAGGCCGGAGCGTACAACGGCCGAAACGTTGTGACAAAGATGAGGACAATAGTCCGACTAATGTAAATACTGTTAAAAGATCTTCTTTTTTTCTCTTTTGCATCCCAAAAACACAAGGCTGCATTGCAGTCAATAAAAAAGTACAAATGGTGAGAATTCTGAAATTTAAAGTTGCTATTTAAAATTGGATCAAAAGTAAACCAGAAACTTTCTTACACAGAACAAAAAAAGCAGAGATGTTTGGAAAAATGTGTAGCACTAACTGGAGACTATGTTGAAAAATAAACTTTATTTTTGAAGAGAAACAGATTTCCACCATTTTGATTCCAGTTTCATTATTCTATCTGGGCTGAAATTTCTTTTATAGAGACCTTATCTGTCTGTCATTCCATGTATTTATTAAGTGTTGACTGTGTTGAAATTGTAATTTTGAAGAGAAATAAATGTATTTTGATACCAGTTTCATTTATCTCTCTGCTCTAAAACTTTTTATAAAATTGGAGACTTGATATATCTATCAGCACTTGTAGATTTGTAAAGAAATAAATTGACTTTATTTTGATACCAGTTTCATTATTCTAAAATAAAACCTTTCCAGATCTGGTGTAAAGCTTGTTTTGTAGGATTGATGACCTTAATTATCAATCAACCTTTGTATTTATATTGATTCAGATCAACATTTACTAAGTTTAGCTTAGTAAACTTTGAGACTAACATGAGGAAGAAATAAATGTAGCAAGTTTGTGTTACACCAATCTTCCAAGTAGGGGAATACCTCGGAAATCAGCAACTGAAATTTTGACTTTTACTCAAGCTTGAGAGCAGTAACCTTTGACATCCAGAATATATTGCTAGTAATTTCTTTTTTAGTAGTTTAAAAAAAAAAAGGTGGAGTAAAATAGAGGGAGAGCTTCTAATCTGTGTCTGAAGGCTTTGAGATGAAAGTCATCTGCACTAAAACAATGACCAAATTAAAAAAATAAGTGTGCAAAAATTGAATAAAACATTTTCTCATTTTTCTGCTTTTCTTTAACTTTTTTTCATAAAAAAAAAAGAAAAAAAGCTTAAAATTTATTAACTGTACATCAGTGGATGTCTGGAAACCTAGATACAAAATAGTTTTCCTTCCTATAATCAGAATGCCTGCTTTTAGATTTCAATTTGAGCCAGCTGTGATTATATCATCATAAAAGTAAAATTGAATTGCAACACACATCTTTCTCATAATTAATAAGAGATTTTTATGTCATTGGGAAATAACTAAGTTAAACTTTGTTTTAATAACAGTACTAATAATATTTTTTTTTCTTTCTCTCTCAGTCCCTGAACCAGAAACCACAACAAAGTTTGTTGATGGTCAACCAGTGCAATTAGAAGATGGCAGCACAGCCTATCTTCATCATCATCACAAAGGTATTCACTTCATTCTTTCTCATTTTGTAAATTGGCTTCTTTTTTAGTCTCTCTCTCTCTCTCGTTTGCTTTTTCTTTATTTCTCACTCCATTGTGCTCACTCTCCCTCTTCCCTTTCTATCTTGTTTGCCTTTCTTTCTTTATTTCTTTCTCACTCTATTGTGCTCTCTCTCTCTCTCCCTTTCTTGCTTGCCTTTTCTTTCTTTCTCACTCCATTCTGCCCTCTCTTTCTCTCTCACTTCCTCTTGTTTCTTTTTTTCTTTCTTACTCTATTGCTCTCTCTTCTCTCTCTCATACATGCACACTTTCCAGCTTTCAGGTTATCAAAATTACAAGTATTTTTACTTTTAATAAACTTCTACCTATCCTACCTACACAATGCATGCATGAAAAATAACTTCTAGATATAATTCCACTTTCAGTTTTATTTAATTTCTTTATTCATTTAGTTGGTATTACAACAGACAGAAAATCTCTATCTATAAAAGGCAGGATGTGTGTGTAACGAATGCACGGACGCAATTTTCAATGGATTTGCACCAAAATTTACATGCACATGCTCCAAGTTAGCAGGAAGGCCAAGACCAACTTTGCATTTCCCAACTCCCATCGATAGTGGAGATAATCGATTTTTTCATGCTTCTACAGTAGTTTTGATGTAGCTTGCGGCCATTTTCTACTGGCCAGCGTGAGAGTCTATAGCTGGCCGCCACAAATAGGCAGGAAGATTCTATTGGCCAGCATCAGAGCCAACAGCTGACTGACATGAATGTTAACTAGCATGCTAACATGCAAAAAAAATCGATAGCTGCATTCGTCACAAGCGGGAAAAATTTAAATCTGCATGGCACTTTACTCCAATTGGCTCATTCGCTTGCTTAAAGTCAACGTTGATTCTGATTCCGCAGAACTGGGTTGGGTGTGAAAAAGTATTTGTTGTTAACATTCTTTTTTCATTCGGTTTTTCCAGTTACGAGTCCTTTTTTTTTAAAGCTGATCTTTTTGTGTTCATTTTGTTGTGTTCTTTTTTCGTAAGAGATTTAATGTTTACTATAGAGCTTAGAAAAAATTCACAGGCAAGAAGTAAGGCATGTAGCAATATCAGCACGGCAAATGGCACTCCTTTAAAGGCAAGGAAGGACAAAAATATTTTAAGTCAAGTGATAGCGATTGCTGTATGAGTCGTACAATTTTTGAATCAAGCATGGGCAACGCCGGGCCATGCTGCTAGTCATATATATATTTTTACAAAACCCAACTGGCATGAGATAGTTTTGCTATTGTGTATGTATGTATAATTTATATGTAGATACATATAAACTTAAGTAGAATTTATCCACTATGGCAAAACTATTTTCATGTACAACCTTATGTTCATACATGAATTTTTATTGAACTCAGGAGGTTTTTCAAAATGTTTTTCATTGGAAACTGGGGTTATATCTTTTATTACATCTAGTTTTATCTTTAACAATTACTGTTTGTAACCCTTTGGTGTAAGACTATAATTGAAAGTGGCATAAAATCTGTTTGACATGAGATAACATGCTGAAATTACTCAGGATCAACTCCTCTGATGAATGTTAACAAATGGCGAAAATTTGGATAAAATCTGAGGACCTTCAGAATGGCCCCTTGTTGAATCTTGCAGAAATGACCCAGGGATGTCTATTCAATATGTGCACTTACTGAAATTATGTTTATTGTAATAAGACATATTGTTAGATAAAAAAAATTAATTGCATAAAATCTATATAAGTAAATGACCACCTAAAATTTCTTACACATTTCATTTTGTGAAAGAACTTGAGACTAATAAGTGGGGGAGAAATTACAATAAAACATTGGGGTCAGTTTACTTTGAATGTTTAGCTTTAAATTTAAATTTTGACATCTGGTGCATCAGGATGTCCAATTTAGCTTTTTATTGCTTTTTTTTTCTTACATTTTTATTGCTGCAGTTTTTAATTATTCTCCCATACTGCAACAACCGTACCTTTGTAAGGAAAGGAGATATGTCGTATGATCCTGGATGTAAAATTACCATAAAGTGTACATGTGTGTGTGTATGTGTGTGTGTGTGTGTGTATATATATATATATACACGCACACACACACACACATATAACTTGAATCAACCAACAGCCACAGGTGTCCCTCCCAGAAACATCTGGGGAAAATTCATAGATGTTCCTTGATCAAAATTATTGATAAATCCCAAATATTAGATCTGTATCTTTTTAATAGTTTTAAAATCAGACCATCTTGAAATTTAATTGCATTTTGCTAAATAACATTTTCAATGAAATTCTGACCTTCACATCTCCAAGGATATTGCAAGTACAGATTTGAAACTTGATGACAATAATTAATATTTACTGCAGATTACAAAAATATAAACTACTTGGGCATGATTTTTGCTTTTATAAGAACCTGAAAATGGCCAAAATTCAAAAAGACATTGTTCATGCTGAGAGTTTCTCATTTACAAAGTATGCCAGATAAAACACCCGAATTAGTTTTCCTATCATTTATGACCGAATAGGCTAAATTTTTTTTTAATTTAATTCTATACAATATTCTCTTGCCTTTATTGCAGAAGGTCTCCAGCCTGTACAGTTAGAAGATGGTACCACAGCCTATATTGCTCACACTAGCCCCCAGACTCTCTTTGGTGATGCAACAAACTTGGAAGATCCAGAAGCTCTCCACTTGGAAAATCTTAATTCACATGTAAGCATTGAAATGAATATTGCAGGAGAAATATGATATATAAACTTGGAAATTATCCAACTAAGGACAGGTAATTAAAGAACAAAATGGAAAACACATTTCATTCTTTGAAAAGACTTCATCATACTTTCCATTTTTGTCATTCAACAAATATTGTACAAAAACCTTTAAAACTTAAAGCATAACCATAACTCTGAAAATGATGCTTAAAGTTACTCACTACAGGATAATGGGTAATGAAGATTTTGTTGATATTTTATTCTTCATTGACATATATAGTAATTTCTACTTTATTTTTTTTCTTATTTTATATTTTATGGACTTGAATGATCATAGTTTTTTACAACTTCTTCTATTTCTAGATTAAAATTTACAAAATTATGACTACGGCTACTTATAAAACTAAATTCTGAACCTGTTTTAAGTTGAATCAGATAGCTAATCACTTGATATTGGCTAAGCATAATATTGCTTAACTTTAGTTATCGGTCAACAAATTTGGTGTACTTATGTAGATACATCAATAAATCTGTAGCTCATCATTTTCAAGTTGAAATGGCATGATGCAACCGTAAGTTCTATGCTGATAGTTCTCTCGCACTTCTTTCTTGTGGAACTCTCTTCAGATTTCTTGTTTTCCAGTCAACTTTGATCTTCAAAAATTTAAATGCAATGTCAGTTGTCATCTTCTGTCTTCTTAATTCCTGTTCTTTTATTGTTCTCTCTCCTTAATAATGTTTTTCTTTTTCTCATATTCTTTCACACCCAGTAAACCCTTGCATCATAGTGGCTTTATTAATTTGTTTGGCGTGAAACGATTAAAAAAAAAAATCTTCCTTGTCAGCACACATAATAATGTGATCAATGTTACATAGATTGATCATTATACAATGAAATTTTTTTCCTCGTTCTCCACTTGGAAAATCTTAATTCGCATGTCAGAATTGAAATAAATATTGTACAAGGAAAAGAATATATAAACTCTTTATATCAGATTAATCATAGGTAATTCGATGACAAAATGGAAAATCTGATTCATCCTTTGGAAAGACTTCATCAGAATTTTTTATTTTGTCATTCATAAAAAATTATTCACCATAAAATACAGTAAGTAATTTTTTTTCTCTTTGCTCTACCTCCTTTGTTGTATATATTATTATAACTTTGATTTTATATCCATAGGTAAAACTATTCTATTAAATTATTACCAACACAACTAAGTAATACAATTATTTAGACCAATATTTTCATTATAGTCCTTTTTTTCAGGCTTATATTGTAGCTCACATAATATTTTGAGTCTTTCTACAGAAAATACAAACTAAAATCAGCATTTATATTATCAAAATTCCTAATACTAGCATTAGTTGTGTGGTAGTGGGTATGGTACTGAGTTGTCAGCTATTTATTTGTAAAATAAAAATTTTCATTTACAAATGAAAAATAGTTGAAAGTTTATGTTGACATGCTTGCCTGATATTTAGGATTTCAAAATTTTAACAATTAAAGCCGGTGCAAACTTTTCTCACAAATGTATCGGTAAGTTTCTTTTCTTCCTTCCATCTTTATTTCATTTCTGTTTTATTACATTTTATTTTATTAAATTTTATTACATAACTGTTTTTTAATTAACATTCAATGACTATCAAGCAAGCAAAGAAAATATATATATATATATATATATATATATATATATATATATATATATTAATCAAATTCACTCCAAGCAAGGTGTGGAAGAATTACAAAACAGAAATATTACTAAGGTGTGAGGACAGTAGAAAGGTAATCAGGAAGACAGTGGACATTGCATTTAAATTTTTGAAGACTAAAGTTGACTGGAAAACATGGAGTCAGAAGAGAGTTCTACATGCAGGAAGTGCGAGAAAAACTGTTGGCATAGAACTTACGATTACATCTAGCCAACATGACTGTAAATTGATGATACCTTGTTGCCAATCTAGTACTGCACTTAAATTCATAAAGTCTAGGTACATCATCAAATAGTTCTTCTGAACAATTACCATGAAATTGGAAAATAAAGAAATGTGCATTTTTCCTGCATGCATCTTGCAATATGTGTTCCTAGATTGTTGTGCAAGTGAAACGCACCTAGCTTTTTGATTTTGAACAGTGAAACTCGCTCTACCTATAAAGACTGGTTTAGTGCCTCTAATTGACAACAATATCTCTGAGAATCAGTCAGTTATGTGCCATGCATGATACACACTCAGGTGATCATGTATCTTTTGGTACATGACTGATGAGGCAGATTTTTCCTGCAGTAGACCAATTGCCATCCAAGGCTATAGAACCTGGTCTGTCCTGCTATTTACCTATAGCTGGAGGAGAAGAGGATTCATACCTTTCCCAAGGGTATTAGCATGTAAGTAAATATAATGGATTTCACTGGAATTCGAACTTGGCTTTCCGATTTCTCAATCCGAGCCACTATCCATTACTTCACCATTTGCAATTCAATGCTTTGTATTAGACAACTCCCTTCAAAAATAGAGTATAAACCTTGTTTTAATACAGACACAACAGCAGGCTCTCCCTTAGGTCATAGCCATTCCCTCTTTCTTTGAATAAAATCCACATTTCATCGTTTATGGAAATGGTTTGATAATCTCTTATCCTTAATAATGAACAAATGTTGCTTCTCTATTAAGTTGGCAAGCTGTCAGAGCCTATGAAATGTCATGAACCAATTTTGACACTTAACCAAGTACATGGAGGTCAGTTAATAGTTGTTGTATTAAACTGCTTTGCCTTTTCTTGTGCTGTCAGCTTAGGATGAGGGTTTTTTCAATTACAATTAGGAGAGCTTAATTGTTGATTGAAGTTCATCATTCAGAATGAGCAGAATTTTTTCAGGGAAAGCTTCCCTAACCAAAAATAAGAAAATCATCACTAACACTTTATTTCCAAAGACATTGCAAATATTGCTGACCGCTTCTGGAGCTGAGCCTTTTCTGGAGCTCATACAGCATGCAATGTCTCAAATATGTCTAATGTACACCCATTTTTATGGGTCATATTGGTTCAAAAATTATTCAACTAGACTGAAGGGAAAGAGGAAAGATCAGGACATTGACGCATAACCATGCTTTATATAATCAATTGTAACAAAACGAGAGACTGGATTTTCTTTCCACCTTGATATATTAAAAAATGTGGCTTGACCTCAAGTTTTTGTTGGTACACATGGTTGAATGAGAGCAGAGCACATGATCTGGTCACATCGTTTATGTATGTTAGATTAATTGGCTTTAACCATGAAAATCTATTAAAAAGCAAACAGTATCCAGCATTAGCAGGAGTTGGATTTAACTTCATTTTTCCTCCAACCAAGATTTCAAATGTGCTAAGAACTTTTTACTAAAAACTAAATTTGTCTCTGTTGTATTTCGACAATCCTGACACGAGATGAAGATAACCAGCATATGGAGAGAGAAAAAAAAAAAAAAAAAAGAATGAAGTATCTATATATTAATACACTTGCCATGCTTGGTTGAGAGGCAAAGTGAAAGGGAGAGGGGCACAGAGAGACAAAATGAGAGTGCAACACAGAGAAGGATTGGAGGTGGGTTATCTTAGATAAAGTCATTTTTTTTTTGTTTTTTTTTTTTCTAGTGAGAGATTAAATCATGTTTTATGACTTAAACATCTGTTGATGTCATTTCAGTAGACTGTCACTTTCTTATAACCATCTTGTCATGGATCAAAAAGTACAGGGTGAATCGTTAAAAAATTTATTAGGAATTCTGTGTAATTTACATGGTTCCTTCTGGTCATATTATAATTCTGCTTGTTCCCTAGTTTGTTAATATGTATGTTACAACCTGCCTTTACCTCAAATAAATAATGGACTATTCTGTTTTGATAGTGACAAAAGACTGAAGGTAAATGATATATCATAGATACTGTTTTGTTTAAGGAAAAAAAACAAAGGAAATATAGAAGCTAGAGGAGGTGATAACACTTTAATGTATTTAATGTAAAACGTTTCCAATTTTGGATATTTTCATTTGTACCCTCTTACTTCTTTAACTAAGGCCATGTATTTATAATTATTTTAATTGCAATATTTTGTTAAAGCTGTTAAGCTTAAATATTTAACAAGGCAATTGGGGAATTTTCATAGGGTATTATATAGTTGTAGAACTTGCAAGGTGGTTAATCAATTATTAACTTAGGAATAGTGATTTATCAGAAAATTCAAATAGGAAAACTGAAATTTTAGTAAGTGCTGCTAGTTTTATTAAATCCGTTAAAAGTTAAACCCTTAACAACCCTATTGGTGAGTCAAAGAATTTGTTAAATGCAATTTGTTTTTGTTGTTGTAGGTAGCAAATGCAACTTCAATTCATGATGATGATGATGATGTGGATATTAAGCCATCTACTGCAGCCATTGTAAGTTGTTTTCTGTTGATTTTGTAAAAAGGAAAACTAACCAATTGTCCATCTATTACTAATCCTTCCTTTTGGATTTCTCGTTTTCTTAATGCTGTCAAATCATAAATGTTACATTACCGACTAACTTGAGTGAGTGATGCAAGGACTAAAAATCTTTTGACTTGAACAAATATGGCTGCTTTTTGCTGAACTTGATTTGTAATTTTAAGAAAAAATTCCAAACCATTTTTATCGAAAATTTATGAATTATACTTTGTATGCTGTCAAATTTTAACAATTCTTTGCTGGAATTGTTTCAATTGAGAACTTTAGAAATTTTGATGTTGCAGAAGACAAATATAGTAATAAGTACATTTGTATAAACTTAATATATCATATTTAAGTTTACTGAGAGTTTTGCATAAGCAGCATGTTTATTTTATGTAGGCTGTATTTTGTGTGTAACTTCTACCAATAAAATATCAATCTTGCAGTACTTGGCTCAATAGAATTGTAAACGAAAAAGAAAACTGCCCCTTAAAGTTTAATTTTGGTTTGTAGTTATTTTGATATTTGTTTTCTATGGTGTCAAAATCTTTTGAGAAAATTCTATAATCACTTCTTGCCTGAATTTTGTTAGCTATTCATTGGATGCATTCTTCTTTTTTTCTTTCTTTTCCTTCCTGCTTGCCTTCCTCAAGTGTCTTGTGTTCTGGAATGTTTTTGAATCTTGTTTCTGTGTGATACGTGTGCATCCATCCCCATCATACACAACACAATATCAATGCTTCTCACAAAGCAAGATTCAACAACATTCCAATATGCAGCCAACACCTGAGGAAGGCCTAAGGATACAACATGGCCGAAACAAAGATGAGAAAATCAGCCCGTGTGCAGCACATACAATGATTATATAAACATTATCTGTAGTTTTTTTTTTTTTTTTTTTTTCTGCTTCTTCAGGATTCCAAACATATTGGAATTAAATAAGAACTTTTTACAGCTCTTGTCTATTTATCTTTATTATGCTTTATTGTTTCTTTCTCTTGGTAAATATCCAATGTTTTAATTGCTAATTTATAGTCTCTTTCTCGTGGTACTGTGTTGAAAGTGATTGGCAGGGAACACCAAACAGAGCCTTGTACTGCTTTCTAAAAGTACAACAAGGAGGACTTTCCTTAATTTTGAACAACTCCTCCTCTTCACACTAAATACATTCTTTTGGAATATTTATTAGACATTTGTATTAAAAGATCTAACCCAAGCCAAAAACTTTTCTCTGCATTTTTAAATAAACTTGATTAAATACATGCTGAAGGTGAGCCGGTTTTAGTCTTGTGCTGCAAGTGTTGCTATCTGCTTGCTGCAGTCCTGACTTGAACGTTTCTCCTTGTAGACGGTGATCTCTAATTCCAATCAGATGGCCGCAGAAAAGGCTCTTGCTATCCAGGGGGAGAGGTCGTACCGTTGTGCATTTGAAGGTTGTGGACGTCTTTATACTACGCAACACCATCTCAAAGTAAGTTTAGACATTTTGACCTTACTGTTTGCGGCTCATGTGAACATGTCCTCATTTCGGTGTTCATTCACATCTTGCAAAAAAAAAAAAAAAGAAGTTTTAAAATCTTTTGTTTGGTTCTTTTTATCTGTTGGTATATTTTTGGAGCATTGCCACAGCACCAGGATGGTGTTTTGTGTCAAGAAAGGCATCTGGCAGTAAAAACTTCAGATTACAATAATTTAGCCCTAAAGAGACCTTTCTGATTTTTTTTTTTTTTAATCTTTACATCAGCTCCCACAAAAAACCAAAACAAATAAGTAAAGTAATTTAAAAAATAAAAAAATAAGTCAAAAAATTTTTTAAAAAATACAAAAACTGTTGCAAATGCAAAAATGAAAACTAATATTTATAGCTAGGGAAGATGCAACAACAAAAACTACAGCCCTTTTCTGATAATGTCAGATTGTAGAAAAAGGTACTTTTACTATTTCTTATCTTAGAGTTGAATTTGACATCATACAGGATAAATATTGTGACTACACTAAAATTGATCCAAATTCAAATTGAATACTTTTTACATTTAAAGTGTTTTTATTTTATGCAACACACACACATATATACACACACACACACACACACACACACACACACACACATTGTATATCCATTTTAAAAAGGGCTTTTTAACATAAAAAATATAACATTTTTTTATTTAGTTAGTCATTTACAGCCTTTTTTCTGCATAGCAATTTTTCAAAATAGACATCCACAATAAACAGGCGCCCATTTTGAAAAAATGTTTCATGCAATTTTTCAAATTGGTCACTTGTTTATCATGGGCGTCCATTTTGAAAAATTGCTATACAACAGGCTAACCAAATAAAAAAAAATAAAAAAAAAGTTATATTTTTTATGTTAAGAAAAAAAATTTCTTTTAAAAAGAATATATATATAGTGTGTGTGTGCATGTATATGCATATTGGTTCAATTTGGGTGACAATCTGACGGAATTGTAAATATACGACAATTTAAAGCATCATCAAAAAAATTTTTCTCTGACACTGATTAGCAAAACATGTCAAAATAAGTTTTACAAATTGTCATGTACATATAATTATTAGAATTAAAATAATTCACTTATACAAATCTGTACTTGGAGTTTCATATCATTTTTTCCTTTTGATATTTTGGTGAACTAAGTTTACTTACAAATCATTTCTTTTTTCACTATAAATTTTTTATCATAGTGTAAGATGTTTGTAAAAATTCTGTTAATAGCTTAAATGTAATTTTTAAGATAAAATTTTGAATTTGTTCTGTTGTAATTAAATCATGCATTAGCTTATATAGAATTAGATTGTATTAGATTATAATTAGAATTTAGAAATTATTGATTATAATTAGATTATATAGAAGTTGAATATTAATGGAATAGTAATTTTCTTTTTGATTTTTGTTATTAAATTAGATTTTAGCATTAAATTCACAATAACTGATCCAACTGGCTACACAATGTTTGGGGCGATTCAAGTATAGCAAAATATGGCTGTTAAAGACATGACCGTTTATTATTTATGTATTCATTGTCTGTTTTCTTTTAGTCTTAGAAGAAAAAAGTCAATGAATACATCAGTAAATAATAATAAGCACACGTCTTTAACAGCCATATTTATTGTTTCATCATTTCATTAAAATATCCCTCCAGTTTTGTTTATTAAACAAAGAAAAAGAATCTGTTGTGTGTATTAATTTATAAATGTTTACACAAAATTCTGTTTGAGAAAAAAACATTGAATCTTCTGCATTTGTATATAGGAAAGCTGTTCTATAATTTACTTGTAATCATAAGATAATCTTTTTAAAATGACCACCACAATTAGTTGGAACCTCAACTTTTAACCTTTGTACTGTAAAACTGTTTATAGCAACATGAATAAAAATGAAACAATGTCTTTATCAAATATTTGACAGCACATTCACAGTAAATGATGAAACCTATAGAGATATGGTAGTTAATGACAGAATGGAATTTGTGAACCAAATTCAAACTGTTGAGGATAGCTTGCATTCACTTTACACTCTTGGGAAATGTCTGAGACCATTCTCTAGTTACATGTAAATAGTAAGGTAAATACTGGTAAAATAGTAATGTTGTTGTCTTTAGCCCTGTAAAGCAATCCATCTTGAGTGGTGGGCTAGCAATCTAGCCTCGTAAAAAATTGTTATTTTTTACCCAAACTTAAGCTGCAACACTTGCAGTTTGCAGCCCTTTGTTCCACAAAGAATCTGCAAAAATAAATTTTAAAATATAGATAAAATAAATAAGGAACATATTGTATACTGTTTATGCATGTGTGTGAATTCAGCTCTTCCAAAATGTGTGGTTGGTTCTGCACAGGCCGTCACCACTATAATCGAATGATTTGTGTGGGTAGTCTGACTGTTGGTTCTAAGAATTGAGCTGCTTGACCCTCGTACATCGAAAACAGAGAGTGAGAGTGTGTGTGTGTGTGTGTGTATGCTTGCTCAGGCACATTTGTATTTATTCAACACTCACAAAGCCCACTTATGGTTTATACTGCAACTATACTGAGCAGACCGTAGTTACAGTTTCTGGGAATATCTAGCGTGATCAACAATCTGAACAAGGCCAGCATGCTCAAGCCCTCGGCCATGATGACTTGTGACTTGATGCTAGTACAGATATCGAGAGCACCCAAGGGTTCCGTCTACCCAATTTCACTCACAAGGCTCGGGTCAATCTCTGGTATGGTTTTCAGGCACTTTCCAAAAGTGCTGGGATCAACCCCTCCAGTCTGATAACATCAGAAAGTCTCCTTTCGACAATATGACTCAGAGTTTCATGCACTATGCAATCAAGTACAAATGAAATGGCCATTATCTGGTTAAAATTTCTGGGTTTCACAGTGTTAGCTGGATAAATTATTACTATTATTAAATATTTAATTTTGCTATAATCTAAATTTTTATATATATATATATATATATATATATATATATATATATATACACACACACACGCACTAGTATAATATCCATAAAAATGATGGGATTATTTATGCTGGATTAGCACTTCTTCTGATGAACAGTGTAGTATCTGTGCTCACTGTGAAGCCTGTTATATACATACATAAATATGTAAGCTTTAAGTAATTTTAAAGAAAAACTAACACAATGAACCATCTTGATATAAACAAAAATAAAAAAATTTCTGAATTTATTATGTCATATCCAGATGTACTCTAATGATGTGCAAGCTAAACAGGCATTAAAAGTATAATTAGCATTTAAAGCATCTAACCTAAACATTATCCATAACTGTGAACCAAAAAAATCACACTGATGTAGAAACAGTGGCTTATAAATTCTTGTGCTCTTTCGAAGATTGCATCTCTAACATTAAGAATAATAAAAAAAAAAAAAATTAAATTGTTATATTAGTCACACACTTTCTCATAGGTTATCTTGTCATGAATCAAAATTTAGCACAATTTGTGCACATATCAGTCATCATACCATAAGCAACCAAAATACAACTCTCCCAGATAGACTTTGTGCCTTGAGCACCTATTGGAACTTAAACTCAATCCAGACCTCTAATGGAATGTGTACACGCAATCCATTGCTAAACATGATGGAAAATGGTTGTTTCTCTGTACTGCTCTAGTATGTACTTGACTCCTTCCGCTATCCCATACCTCGACGAGAACCAGATCAGGCCAAAAATGGAGTACTCCTACCCTATATGCCCAGTCTTCACTTTTCAGTCTTGAAAGTGTCTCCACATCCTTGTGAGTAACAAATTATTTTCCACCCTTCAACCTCTTTCCCAACGAAACAATGCAAACCTCTTGCTGCTCTGTCAGTATTCCCATGGAAACTGTTCAGACGAACTACATTCCTTAGTCCCACCCATTCTAATCTTCGTGGCTAATACATGCCATGCCATGATGTAAGTTCCACTCAAGCAGCTTCTTTCTATGAACCACTGCTTTGCAGAACTGACTCCCAAGACGTTGCTTCCTCGATCACTACACTTTTACCTGTTCAAGTCTGGGGTTAACTGTTATCTTCAACACATATCCACATAAGCTGTTACTCTGTAACCCTCTATCTTGTGTGGCCCTCAGGCCTTGTACAGGATAAACTGCACTGTAAAAAGGGGAGGTGTGAACATCATTGTAAAAAAGTTAATGTGAGATATATATTAAGAGATAATACCAAAATATACAGGACACTTCAAGAAAATTTACTCAAAATACTAAAAGCTATACTATACAAAATAAACACCCAACATTAAATATCTTTCACCACAGTGAACAGCATGCATATATATATATATATATATATATATATATATATATATATATATATTGCATGTGTATAAACGGCTCACATACAGACATTGTGTTTTATATATTTATGGACAAGTTAAACTCCTGACAATCAAAAGTTATTTGTTAACTGATAAAGTATTATTTAACCTGGCACAAGACCACTTTTGCAGAGCACACACATAAAGAGGATATTTAACCAATTTTGTAGAGAATACAAAGAACTGAATTTGATGCTCAATTGGAATTAACCTCCCTGTCGAATATTTCTTGCATAAATTGTTGTGTGCATCTACATCAACAAATTGTCATTTGCTATGGTCATCTATGGAAGCCCTTACATCTTAACAGGTACAAATGGTTATAAATTGGTATATTTAATATCTTTCTTTTTTCTTTTTTTACCAGATTTTCTGACAGGTGTCTTTATTTTGTTATACCTCCATTGATTAACAAGCTCTTTCATCTTTGACAATTTCAAAATTTCTTTCCAGCTTTTACCTGCAAGCTACAATAAGTTAATTGGGCAAGAGGTGTACACATATTTTGAATCTGTTGGCAGAAACAGTATTTACTAGTCTATAAGAGGCTAGTAAATATTCTAGTATTATGCATAGGAGGTTGTCATCAAAGGCTTTAGTTGTACAATTGGAAATCTGAAATCAGTTTTAGCTGCCCCCACCAAAATCCTTGTTTTAGTAAAATAGGGATACCTTATATGACAATCACCTTTTTTATCAATGCCCTCAATTCAGTAGTGAATATTAATTTTGGTGATCAAACATTATACAGTGAAAATGTCAGATCAAAATTCATATAATAAATGTGGTTGATTTTTGTTTAATTCATGTTCTCTCAGGTCCATGAACGCTCGCACACTGGAGATCGTCCTTTCAAGTGTGAGTTCACCAGTTGTGGAAAGGCGTTTGCCACAGGTTATGGCCTCAAAAGCCATACCAGAGTTCACACTGGGGAGAAACCTTACAAGTGTCCTAAAGATAACTGTGATAAAGCTTTTAAGACATCAGGAGACCTTCAAAAACATGTCCGCACGCACACAGGTATGGTGTTGTTTTGTTTTCATTGCTCTATCTTTTATAACTTTATAAGTCATTTTTCTTTTCTTAAATGAAAATGTATAATTTAGAATAATACTAAGAAATCATTAGAAAGGAGTCAGATACTAAATATAATCAAGCAGTGTATATTTGTCAATTTAGAAGTCACACTTAAATTATCCAAACACTATCTTTCAATATGCTATAGAAAGCTGGATACCAAAGGTTCAAGATCAGTTACAATAAACAGTAGATCTATGTGCGGACAGAAGAGCTGTAATAAACTGTTCAATCTATCTAAGAAAAAATTAAAAAGAGGGTGCTGAAAACTTTTTGGACCAGCTCTTTTCCCCAAATTCTTATAACTTAATTTTTAAGCAATTAATGAATTTGGCTACAAAAATAAGGTTAGCAAATACAGACTTTGAAAGATCAAAAAAAAGAGAGGTACATTTATTAAATAGCGTAATTGAACTTTGCTTTGCTGTGATGTCTTCTTGTGGCTTAATGTTAAAGCATGCTGTGGTTGAAGAGAAAAATAAAAATAAAATTTACTGCCCTTCCTCAGTAAATGAACCTTCAATCAACCAGCCAGAGACTTCAGCTTTTAACAGAGATGTCACCCCTATTGACTGGAATATGGTCACCCAGTTCTATAAAAGCCAATGTTATTCTTTCTTCTTTCTTTCTGCCTGCTGTCTGGAGAACCTTTGTCACTCAGGATTGACCCTCACTCAGGATTTTTGCCAGTTGCTTGATTCCTGAGAATCTCAAGTGGAAGAGAAGAAAGAAGACTCTTAATTTAAACTACATTAGATTAAAAAGTGAATACAGGTTCAAATCCTGTTGGAAGGGATATTCTGTTTAATAAGACTTTTGATCTCTAGGCCAGTAGTCATTAAATTCACTGTTTAAAAATACAGTGATATCTACTCAAACACCTGCACCCACTATATATAACATTTACAGTAATAAGTTATTAATAAAATGTGACAAATTTTACTTAGCATTTCTTCCAGTGCCAGAAGTTGATAATCAGAAAAAGCATAAGACCTACTCACACAGACCAGTGCAATACAATCTTCCTGTAACATCATCGTTGTAAAGACTAATAACAATACAAGATTAAATTTTTCATATAAAATTATTGTTTACTCTCTTCTGGATTTTTTAATTAATGCTGGTGTGTGGTTTTGTAAACTTTCTTCAAATGTTGATCTTCACACAAAGATTAGATAAATTCTGTCGTTTCCCTCTCAGGTAGAGTACTTATATAATTTCCTGTCATCTAGCTGTTCCACAGATGCATATCCTAAACTCATCTGTTTACATATCAGGGCAGCTACTAACATCCTTGATTCTGTACCTGGTGGATATGAAGTTGCCTTCCAGGCCAACCTTTTGATGCTCTGGTGTGACACTGAGTGCAAATCCTACTTTACAATCTTTTAGGGTCAGCACAGATCAACTCCTCTTTGAACAAAGGTTACTTATAGATATTAAGTTTGATTCAGACGTCTGGTATTTCCTGGCATGAATCCTATAAAATATACCCACTCTCATTTAGTCTATCTTTACAAGTACTAGTCTGATTATTTTATGAAATTAAATATTTTCATTCCATAAATGTTTTTCAGAAACAGATATCTTTGCTGAATGCAATAGATATCTGTTGAAGGCCAGCAAAAACATGTTGAATTGTTTAAGGGCAGAGCTGAAATTTAGTGAGTTTCTGATAATAATTAACTGACCTGAAGTGGCAGAAATTCACATTTTGTAGCCTACCATCTCATATTCTTTCACATTTAAGTAGTTATAAATATATGTAAATTCTTTGACAAAAAGCAATGAAGAATGGTGAAAAAAATTATACGTATAATAACCTTATTCAGTCAGTAAATTCTTCACCATCTATTTTTTTTTCATTGCTTAACAAATTGAGTACCAAAGCTTGCTAAAACAGATTTGGACTCAAGAATGAACAAAATCCAATGTCTATCAATTATTTGTCTTATCAGAAATATTTGGTTCATTACTGCAGAAATTGACAAAATTCTAACAACTGCAGCTAAGCCATCCCTAAATGTAATACTCTGTATTCTTATGGGTCTTCTCAGTATGGGGCTAAGTTGAGGAGGCGTGTAGTCTTGTCAGTGCACAGCACTCCATAAACCATCACCCAGGCCAGCATCCTGGAGAGGTCACTTCAATGTTGCCACCAAAGGACTGAATTTTAACCTAACCGAGCACAACCATTATCTTGTGAGATAAAGGTGTCTACTACAGTTGCTACTACTACTACTATTGCAGAAAATGGCTGGCTAAATTTTAGTTGTGAAGTTGTATTACAAGCAGTGGACAGATATAAGAAAAGCTAAAATATTATTTATGTTTATTACCTTCAGATGAAGTAGGCACTAAAACATGACCAAAATATTAGGTTCATCACCCTGACTTGTCTGTAAACATTTCTGATTGAATGAAAGTTTTGAGCTCTTGTGATACTATTGACACCAACATAGAAAAGGAGGAAGATGTGATTTTATCTTGATCTCTAAGAGTTTCTGTTTTATGGCTAGCAGATGTTTAGTCCAGTTTTCTATGCAGCATCCACTTTAACTGAAGGGAAACTGGAAAGTAAAAGGAGATCAAGTGACAACAAAACTAGAAATAGTGTATATCCAGGTGCAGGTCTATATTAATTGTCATTCATAAGATCGGAATCAGTTCTTTGGCAGGAGACAGACTTGTCTGCCACATCATTCCAATGCTACATATTGATATTGCCAGCCACATGTTGGGATATGTAGATGGGTGAGGAGTTGGTAGGGAGGATCTATAATTTTGACATAGCAGAAGTCCCAAGAGTCACCTACTGATCCAGCTAGGTGAAGCCCTGAATAAAACCTCTGCATGTAATATGGAAAACAGTTTACATTCTCATTTCTCAATGTGGCATTTATTTTTCATCTTTTTCCCTTGTGAGCATGCAGCAAGCCCTTTCCCAGCTTTCGGTGTACACTGGCTAGACCGAGAATCAAAATGCAATATGGGTAATCACTAGCCTGTCAGTGGAAAGCTTTGGAAGGGATTGCATTGTATGTTTATATTATGTGTTTAATAAATCCTGCATATAATATCAAGAAATATATAAATAGAAATAATAATGATTGTCATCAATAATGAAGAAATGTCATTTTGTGTGCCTTTTTGCTTATTTTACAGGTGAACGCCCATTTAAATGTCCTTTTGTGGGCTGTGCGAGGTCATTCACAACATCTAATATTCGTAAGGTACATATCCGGACGCACACTGGAGAAAGGCCTTACACATGTCGGGAAGCAGGCTGTGGCCGCGCCTTTGCTTCGGCCACAAATTACAAGAACCATGTACGCATACATACGGGTATGTATCGTAGCTTTTATTTCCTACATATTTTAAAATATTCTAGCCTTTTCTGTTTATGCTCTCAATTTGTGTCGGGATTTAATCAAACTGATACAAAAGTATTTTTAATGTTCCTAGATCCTCAGGTTTTTGCCTCCTTGTTTTTTATAGACCATTAACTTTGTTTGCTTTTAATGCTATTAAACAAGATCGTGTCAAAGAAACATTCAGTTTTAATAAGTAATATTAATTCCTTAGTGAAAAGAGCATAGTGCTTTAATATGTAACTGGTTCAATTATCTTTTTACAGATTGGCAACTTTTAGTCCAATTTTTCTATTGCTAATTTAGATATCATTTCCAGTGAGGGGAAATTGGAAACATTTTTACATTATCGCATTAACCTGCTGCCATTGATTTGATGTCATTACCTAGCAACATCAACTGTTGGTAAAAACATTGAAAAGAAATTCACAAGTAAACCATTTTGGTAATTTTCTTTTTTCTTTAAATAAGCTTCCATTCATGAAACTGCAATGATTAGTTTTCTCATGTTTTATTTTAACAATGCTTCATTAAAAATTAACTTTTCGTTTAATGGTCCTTTACTTGCCTTTTATTATCTGAAATATATATTTATGGAAATACAGGGTGCGATGGATAAATTGTCGTCTAAATTACTCAAAAATGAAAATAGTATTGACATCTCACTTTAACAGATATATTTACAAAAATTACACAAAAATATCTTGAAATACTAAAGAATAAATTTATTCAATAAAATCACTTAGCTTCAACCACAGCCTCCAGATGACTTCAGAATTTCCTGCAACTCTTCTGGACAGTCTCCTTGTTTAAGTTGGTGAATGCTGCCATAATCCTTGCCTTTGGTTCATCTTTGGTGTTACAAGGAGTTTTGGTGATCTCTCTCTCAACTGTGTCCAATACATAATAATCAAGGTGAGTTACAGTCTGAGGAGTTAAGTGGCCTTATGTAAGGGGTGATGTGGTTGCAGAAATTGTCTGACAGCCATGACCATGCTTGTATGGCATGGTGCAGAGTCCTGTTGTCAGACATAGGGTCTTGCTAGAGCCACCCTCATGACCCAGAGCAACACTACCTCCTCAAGGCACTCGGTGTTGAGTATGAGGCCCTCACCAACAAATTTGGGAGTACTGTTTTATCAGAATGATCAGAGTGAGTTATCTGAGCTGCCATATCTTCATAATCACCATTAGACTCATCCAACTCTTACCAAATCCTCTGCACTGTTCTCAGATTGACACCCAAACAATCTGATTTGTATTGGAGCTTCTGGCACAAATACCAAGCAGTACAGCATGCTGTTTCCAAATTTCTGGCAGAGTGAATTGTGTCATGGTGCTCCTTTTCTCACAGATGGTGCCCAACTGACCCTACTATACTGTGCAGTCAACAAAATCAAAAACAAAAAACGCATATGTGCAAAATTAAAAATATAAAATGGCGATAACTTACCCATTGCACCCTGTATAAGGCATTTTAAAGATAAAATATACTAATCAGCTATTAGACAATTTTGTCTGACTTTTGACTTGTTTTTTTTTTATACTAGCAACTGGTAATTAATTTGAGTTAAGCTTGGTGATGCTTAGTAAATTCTCATGTTTGATCCTTTATTTCATGCCTAAAGTATAATCCTGAGAGTTACAAATTTCAGTTATGTTTTGAAAGTTGTGTTAAAAACAAATCTGAACCATATTTTCTAAAGATTACAAAGCTCAGCTTCGTTCAGAAATGAAGTATATTTTATATTTCATTTTTGGATTAAGCTGAGCTTTGTAATGTTAAGAAACTTCAGGCAAAAAAAAAATAGTGTAATCCAATGAAAAGTCAGTTTTCAATGATATCAGATTAGAAATGACTAAATCCTCTCTCAATTTTTAAAAAATTTTTTTTTATTAAGTGGATAGAGATTCATTTGAATCTGATTTCTACAGTTCTGGTTAATTCCATACAGGAAAATTTTTAAACAAATCTCAAGAACTTAACATATTCCAACAAAAGGAAATTTTCATAAAATGTCATGGAAAACAATATGCAAATCTACATAACTTCCTGGGGAATTGAATGACAAAATGGTAAAAAACACACATAATGCATTTGGCCTTAGTAGGAACTTCTTAGGACTAATAAAATTTTATATTAATGGCTACTGAATTATGTAAGAGTTGTGGTCATACATCAATGGGTAGCAGCAATGGAAGCTGAACCCTTTGTTTACATATATCGAGTTCAAATATAGTCAATGCTTAAATGCAATCAAGATTATTGTTTCATTTTTTCCCTCTCTCATCAGAATTTACTGTCATTATAAAATGAATAAAAATTTTGACATATTTTTCAAAATCAAAGAGTGGATCAGTCTAGAATGTAGTGATAAAAAGTAACACTATTTTGAAGTTGATCACTGTCGTGACCATGATGAAAATGGTGGGCCCCCATGCCAGTCTCAGCTAATAGTCTCTACTGATATCTCTGACATGAATGTTAAGCTCAGCTAACATTTGTTTCCATTTTCTATCGGCACAAATTTATTTTGACATTAAATGAAAAAAAATAATTATGAAAGAATTGTATGTCCATATGGTAGATTTTAATTGTACATTTCATGAACTGTATATTAACTTGATTCAAATTGAAATGTCTGTATGTTACAGGAGAGAAGCCTTATGTATGTACGGTACAAGGTTGTGGCAAACGATTTACAGAATATTCAAGCCTTTACAAACATCATGTAGTGCACACACATTCCAAGCCTTACGTGTGCAATCATTGTGGCAAGACATATCGCCAGACATCCACATTAGCAATGCACAAGCGTACTGCTCATGGGGAAGAGGTCAGTTCAGAAGGAGATGCTCTTTATTGTCCTGACCAAGCTTTAGGTAGGAGGATGTCTAATTTTCTTTTTTTTTATTACTTACTTTGTTTTCTATTTCTCTATTTGGTAATGTCAGATCTCCCTCTCACTCTTTCCCATTATCTCTCTCTCCCTTTCCCATTATCTCTCTCTCTCCCTTTCCCATTATCTCTCTCTCTCCCTTTCCCATTATCTCTCTCTCTCCCTTTCCCATTATCTCTCTCTCCCTTTCCCATTATCTCTCTCTCTCCCTCTTCCATTATCTCTCTCTCTCCCTTTCCCATTATCTCTCTTTCCCTCCCATTATCTCTCTCTTTCTCTCTCTCTTTTTCTTTATAATTAATATCGCTTGTTCTTTTTTCTTTCTTTTGCTTTTTTTTTTTTCATCTTTCATGTTGTTAATGTGTTTTTTCTTTGTTATTTCAGTTTGAATACCCTCTGAGCATTAAAGTCACTAACATGAAGTTAAAATAAAGATATAAAAAATGGCTTCCAACAAGACTTGAACTAGCATTTCATATCCTGGGAGCTCATCTTTTATAGATGATGCCTTAACCAATTTTGCCTCAAAAAAGCTACTATTAAACTTAGCCCAAATCTACATATTACTATTTCTTGGTAAAAAGCCAAGTTGTAATAACATTACAAATAATTATAAATATTACTTCTGTTGCTTGTAGATCATAAACAGACAATAGGACATGAAGATTTTAAGGAGGTATGTGACTATATGATTAATTACACCTTGTCTAGCCATATATTTTTGTCGCCTACATTGGTGAATGTTTCGTCCATGAAAAACAAACTTGCAGGATGTGAGATGTGATCAATAGATCTTTTCAGAAGCCATGTCTTTATTTCAGCTTTTCAATACTGATATTGATTTCAAGGGAATTTGATCTGAAACACTGAATTCCAAACCAACCATAATTTAAAAAATATCAAAAGTTGATGATGGAGATGCAATATCTTAAAATTTCTAATATGGGTTGAGTATCCTTTATCTGAAATTCCCAAATCCGAAAACCTCCAAAATCTGAAAGTTTTTCAGGTGCTGACATGACTTGCCACAAATGGAAAATTTCAGAAACCACTGGGAAGGTTTCTAGGTGATATGCAGCTGTTGTAAGTGACCTTATCTGTTCTGGGTGGTAGTTCCCCAGCCCAGCTACATAGTCTATGTAGATGCCAGTTTTTTGTTAGCAATCATCACAGCAACACCTTCATACCAGGCGTTTCGTGTTCAGTAAAAATATTATTCAAAATGTCAAAGTCCTTCATTTATTTATTTTTTGTAAATAGTGATTTTTTTTTTTTTTTTTTTTTTTTTCTTATATGTACAGAAAGTACAAAAGATTATTTTTACGGGAAATCTTAATTTTACCACTTAAAAACTTTATCTGTATGTACACAAAATTAATTAAATTTTATATAAAACTACCTTCAGGGTATAAGCTGTGTTATGAAATGTAAAGGAATATCATGTTTCTGATTGGGTTTCATTCCCAAGCTGCCCCATTTTATAGATTCTGTATACAAATTAAATAGCCTGTATTAAAAAAACTGAAGCACTTCCGGTCCTAAGAATTTCAGATAAAGGATTCTCAACCTGTAATTTTCTTTTGAGCTTTTTGAACTTCCAAAAGTTGTCTCCCTTGGTCTTTGTTGGACCGAAAACAAACAAAAAAAATAAACTCTTTTTCTTCAGTATCTGTCTATCTTTCTGAGATGAGGTATTATGTACCCTATTTACATTATTACACGGCCCAGAACCTGCCTAGTTGTTGAGCTCGTTATGTACTTTCTGCTAATGTCAAGCACAGGTAAAGTTAATTTTCAGTGCAGCCTAGACTGTTCCCATTTGGAAAATTGGTGCAACATGATCTTCTATGTGTCCCCATTAAATATTCATCATTTTTTTTCTCCTCTATCATTTCAGATATCTCGTACACAGTTGTGGATGAGTGTATGGATACTCCAAAGAAGAAACCTCGACTTCATTACAATCTTACAACTGCTGATGCGACTGGGCTCCAAGAAGATGGAGAAGGCACATTAGTTATCAACACTTCAGATAGTGGACAAGTGTGCTACACATCAGAGGGTCAACAGGTAGCGTTCTCTTTGTAAATAGGAAAAAAACCCCAAAAACAGGATTTGTGGGGTTTTGATTATTATTGACATTGGAAATAGAATCAGCAAGCCAAGTTTAAATTCCAGCTGAGGATGTTGTGTTCATTTTGCACCCCCCATTCTTTTTGGGAAAGGTACGAAACCATATATCCTCTCCGCAGCTATAGATAAAATAGTAGGGCAGCCTAGGCTCTCTAACCCTTTATAGGGTAACCAATCTCTGGGAGCAACTTTGAATTCAAAACCAAAGAAAGCAATGAAAAACCACCCCTTCTGCTCTCATAGCATTGTACAATTTATAGATGCTAAAGAATAGGAAACTGTGAAGAGCCATATTTGCCACCATCCAAAAAGAATATGGCACTTAAGCAAACAATAAAAACAAATCCAGATATTATCTTAAATTTTTAATTTTTATAAGATGAAGAATTGACTCATATTGACTCATTGTTTTTTAAATTTTATTTTTATTTATTTACATTATTTACACTCAGATTATTGTCTTCATCTTTGTTGTTATTATCCCAACATTTTGACATTCTGCCTTCATCAGGGTCTTGTCAGTCTTCAGGTTTTGAAATCAAAGTTGTACTTTTTCTAGACTGGTTGCCAGCCAGGGCTAGAAAGTTTACTCTGTCCTGCTGTTTAACCCATAGGTAGAAAGAGTAGAAATGGATTCATACCTTTCCCAGGGTATTTGCACATGAGTGGATGCAACAACCCCAGCCAGAGTTTGAACTCGGCATGTACATCTCACTTTTCATGCTAACAATTGGTGTGCTACATGCAATAATTCACATAATAGTGTGATTATGTTCTTGAAAAATACATTTAAACTTTGTTATATTTTAATACGTATTTAATCTACCTTAAAAAATATATTATTTTGTAAATAATCTAATAAATTTTAAGATGTAAATATTTGATGGATGGTTTGCTTTTCTCTCCATCCAAATACTTGGGTTTAATAAATGTGTAATAAAAAAGAGCTTTGTTTTCAATTTAGCCAGATAGGGAACATAGCTGACATTGCAGTAACATCTGATGCATTCTACTGCAAATTTATTTTCTTAATATTCCCTGCTAAAACTGTCAGAATATTTTATATCAATAAATAAGGAGAGAGGACTTGAGATATAAAAAAAAAATGCATAAACAATTAGAAAAGAAAGAGAAACAAAGAAAAATATTTATCTATCAATTAAGAAGAGCGCATTTTAAAATAATCAGAATTTCTTGGCTGAAGTATTTTCATTGCATATTTTCTGACTAGTCTATCTTGAATGTTGTTTACATTTTCTGACTGTTAAGGGTGGGAAGTAGCTTCTGATGAGATTTCAGCCCACATTCTGCATTCATAGTTGTCTATCAGACATGGATGACATAACTGAGACGCTTAGCCAAAGAGATCAACCACCAAGGCAAAGGGTAATCTAATTATATAGTCACATCTTTTCTCTAATACACTTTGCTTAAAAGGTTGTAGACAGTAAAATGATCTGAGTGTTGCAATAAAAAGCAACAATAAGATGAAAGAAAAACTATTCAGAAATTGTTAATGAAAAATTCTTCCTCTAAGAAACCTGAACAGTTAATGACTATTGTCTGCTATTTAGTATTTATTAGTAAATAATGACATAGAGAAATTAATAATGAAGGATATATTTGGTGAATTTATTGTATTTATCCATCATTGTATGTTTATCTCTATTGCTGGTTCTACTCTCCTCAGAATGACAAAGAACCTCCCTTACCCAAATTTATAGACAAATCCTACAGATGCATGCTGGGATTTCTTCCTAACCCACAAAAATGGATCAATTCTCTGTCTCATCCCTCATATTTTTCTTCTTTCTTATCTTTAAGTCAGAACACTACAACCATTTGACTGTATCTTTTTTGTGGGTGAACACAATTCTTAATTTGTGAATCTTTTTGATTTATTACTGTTGCTTTGACTAGTTTCGACTTGCTTCGTATTATTTTGCCCTGTTGTTTTTTTTTTCTTTTTCTTATTGTTTATTGAAAACTTTGTCAATTCTGCTTAACCATGGCCAATTACTCCACAAGGCTAAATTACAAGTAGGAAGATTGTATAGTGTCGATCTTCCAAGTGAGTAGGGCCTACTTGTCTGCTATGGAAACTAATTTGAAATCTTGGCATTTGATAAGTAGTGACTAGTTAATTGAAGACTTCTAACTTACATTGATTGAATGACTTGGATGACTGTGGTTTATACTTGGATGCAGGTGAGAACTTTTAAAGGAAATGAATTACAAATTTTTCAAAAGACATGGAGGAATTTTATACGCTTCATGTAAGGAACAGGCATAGCTCACCAAGAAGAGAAAAAGAAAATTATGTGTACAGATAACTGAAAAAGGAAGAAAAACATTTATGGGATTAATGTAGCATGGGCGTACAAGTTCTGTGTTTGTGTACCACATGGTTGGGTTGAAATTTAACAGCCTGCCCTGGGAAAGAGATCTCCCCAGAGAAAATGTGTCCTAACTTGTTGCTACTACATCTTGGAGCAGAAAAAGAAGATAGTTTATGTCCTTTCTTTTTATAGTCTTGTACAGTGTTACCAATTGGTGCCCTTGCAGACAAGATGTGAGGTAATCCTCACAAATATGAACATGGGAGTTTGTCTGGGGGTGGGGGTGGGGGGTGTTATTTTGGGCTGAAATTGTTTCATCCCTCACCAGTGTCATCAGTTTTGTTGGTGTTGATTTATAAGCAATGAGTTTTAATATTGATTTTCAAGATAGACAACCCTTACTCACTTGGAAGATTAGATGCAACGCTATCTTTCTGTCTGTATTTTATCCCTTTAAATGTATACCTGTGTAATATTGGTTGATTTATTTGTCCTCATCTTTGTTTTTATCACATTGTTTCAGCCAGTCTGCCCTCCAGCCTCCATCAAGTGTGTGATGAGCTGGGCTGGGCGAAGGCTAGAGGACAAAACGACTGATACGTTGTGCTAAAAACAACAAAGATGGGGACAATAGTCAGTGGGTAATTAATTCCTCGTCACCTAAATTCAGACAGAAATTATTGGCCGATTTGTTCACACTGCCAGCATCCAACATTTCAAATTAAAATAAATGTCCTAAAATATTTGACCCCTGTTGCATTTATAGTTTTGTACCACACTGCTTATTTTCTTCTGTAGATTACTATGATGGCCGGAACTGAGCGTGTAAGTGTGGTGGCTGATGACAACACAATGGTAGCTTTACAGGCAATTCCTCACCCAGCACAAACCACAATCAACCAACACGGGGTGGCTCATATCAGTCTTGGGGATCACAACCAACACGTGTTTGTTGTCACAGATCCATCACAGTTGCAAGCACTGCAGGTAAAACATTAGAACTTCTTTCTTTTTCCTTTTTCTTTTCTTTTTCCTTTTCCTTTTTCTTTCCTTTTTCTTTCTCTTTCCTTCTTTCCTTTTGTATAAAAAAAGAAAAGAAAGAGTACATCTAAAGTCATGATAAAGATTAAATTTTCAGCAATCTTAAACTGTTGTGCCCGCAAAAAAAATGGTGTGTTAAAAAGACAGTTTTTCCCTTAACACTACTATTTTAACTACCTTTTCTCTTTGGCAATGTTTGTTTTAAAAAGAAATGATTAGAAATTTAATAAAACCTATACATGTGATGAAAGTGAATTAATACATTTCCTTCTTGAGAGCTTACAATAAAAAAATATTAAATAGTATTTATTTATTGGATTGTTTATTTACACTATTGTTTAATGCAATGGTTGACAAGACATCAGTTAATTGCCAATCTATTTAAAGTTCTTCATAAAAATGCTAAATAAGGATTTCCTTATAGTCTGTTCACATATTTTAAGAATTTAGAAAAGGTTTATAAATTTATGAATAAGAATTGTTTTCATATTTATTTCTTTATAAATTGGTAAATGATAAATATTACATTGTATTAGTTTTTAGAATGTTGCAAATATGAAATTGTAAATAAACAATCTAGTAAATAGTGTTTAATATTTTTGTTGTAAAAGAACAAAAAAATGTATAAATTCACTTTCATTATGGTTAATTTTTGTTCCAATTCTAATCTTCACTTTTTGAAATGATAAACATTACCAAGGAGTGAAGGTAGTTAAAATAATAGTGGTGTCAAAGAAAAAAAAAATCATCCTTTTGATAGATTGTTTTTTTTTTTTTTTGCTTGCACAAAGGTTAAAGATTACCAATGATGTCTTTTAGAAATTTCTTATCACACTAAGATTGTTTTCAGTTTTCTGTTCAAAATATTTGTCTTATTAAGCTTTATACACATTCTGTAATTATTATTTTTAATTAGAATGTAAAGTTTCATTAACCCAAGTAATAACATGAAAATTGGAAAACCTGGTAAAATTCCCAAAATTGTTGGCACATTGGAAGATTGATATAGAATGAAGATCAAGTGACAGCAAATCTCCTTAATACTCCTGCACTCTCCTCTGTATTTTTGATGATTTTAGCAATAGCATTGTTGCGATGGTATAAATTCTGTGAATTTCCATTATTTCAAAAAAACAAAAAATAGGGAAAAAAGTTAAAATTTTCAAGTGAAGAACCATTAATAAATTGTAACATTGTTCAGACTATTAAACCTTTTCTATGTATGATCACCAAAGTTAAGCAGCATTGAGTCTGGTTAGTACTTACATTGGTGACTGCTTGGGAATACCAGGTGCTGTAAGCTTGGATGTGCAGATGGTATAATGGATAACTGCTCAGAATTGGAAATCAGGAGTCAAGTTCCAATTTTAGTTGGGTCTGTTATATTTATTTATGCACTAATAGCCTTGGGAAAGGCATGAATCCACCTATTCTCCTTCAGCTATGGGTTAATTAGTAGTACTTGTACCAGTAAATCATTATTACCTCAAAAAAACAAAATTTTACAATCTAAAAATATTTTCTGGATTTCAATAATCTGATAAAGTTTGATAAGCTATAAAAAAAAAAAAAAAAAAAAATCAATCAATGGATCTCATATATATATATATATATATATATATATATATATATATATATATATATATACTTGGACCCTGAATTTTTACCTATCACAATGAACAGGTGTTCTTTCATGGAGGACCCGTGCTTTAGAGTTTAGAGTATTGGACTGGTTAGTGGGAGGTTTTAGCTTCTATTTCTGACAGCACTTATTACTTTAATTTAATAAAAAAAATAAAAAAAACAATGAGTGAGTATTACTTTAAACCTGTATAAATGACCCTTGCTCTTTGCGGTCAGTCTATCTCAAAAATGTTCTTTTATGATCTTATTTTTTTTTTTTTTAAATCTTCTTCCAGCAACTGGCAGAACAGCAGCACCAAGTTGATAATGTTGATGGTTTAGAAACTTTTGCCACTGCCACTGATAATGGTGCTTCCCAGTCAGTTCCTGCAGAAAGTTGTATCATCACTAACACAGTGACTGACCCTCCCGGAATTCTTGCCTTTCATACTGAATGACCTATGCCACGATTAGAACTGCCCAAACAATTGACCTTATCTCTCAGACGGACTGGGTGACCAATGCTTCTAGTAGAGCCTCTGGCAGAAATGATTTTTGCTACTGTTTGTCCTGACTAAAAAAGACTATTTTCACTGAACTGACTGCAGCATAAACTGGAATGACCGAACTCTTGTAGGAATTTTAAACCAAGACCTGGAATTACTGACTGAATTTTATACCAATTGATTCCTTGACTAGAATATTGGAACCAAACTTTGATAGTGATAAGGAAAAATGTAATGACTAAATCTAATTGACTTACAAAAAAATCTTCACGTTGACAAATTATAATGACTGGTAAAAATAATAAATTCTAAGTAAATGATTCACTCAATCTTTAGCATCTTTTGACTAATTGAAACAGAATTTCTGATTAGGTGACCAATACAACTGAAAACATAAACTGAATTGCATTGACTGCCTATTTGCTAGTACTCGTCAGATGCTCTCCAACAGTTCATGCCGACTGCCCTTTAGTGTGGACAAAACAAGAATCCATTTGTTTTGACTGAAACAACACCACCACCACATCCAAATGTTGGGGAAATGTCGAAAGCTACTCCTTGAAAAGATTTCCTGCATGTTGAACCACATTTCCACATCGTTTACTTAAAGAAAGCAAACTTGAAAGGAAAATGAGAAGAGAGAGAGAAAGAAACAAAGTCCACGAAAAGAAATGTGTAAATATCTTTCTAGATTTGTATTAAACTGTTCATGGACATTGCTTCTTTTCTGCTTTTTTCATCACCATGGAAAGCTGTCTTCTTCGTTTTCTTCTTTCTTTTTCTTCTTTCTTTTTCCTCTTTCTTTTTCTTCTTTCTTTTTCTTCTTTCTTTTTCTTCTTTCTTTTTTCTTCTTTCTTTTTTCTTCTTTCTTTTTCTTCTTTCTTTTTCTTCTTTCTTTTTCTTTTTCTTCTTTCTTTTTCTTCTTTCTTTTTCTTTTTCTTCTTTCTTTTTCTTTTTCTTCTTTCTTTTTCTTCTTTCTTTTTCTTCTTTCTTTTTCTTCTTTCTTTTTCTTTTTCTTCTTTCTTTTTCTTCTTTCTTTTTCTTCTTTCTTTTTCTTCTTTCTTTTTCTTCTTTCTTTTTCTTCTTTTTTTCTTCTTTCTTTTTCTTCTTTCTTTTTCTTCTTTTACTTCTTTTTCTTCTTTCTTTTTCTTCTTTCTTTTTTCTTCTTTTTTCTTCTTTTTTCTTCTTTTTTCTTCTTTTTTCTTCTTTTTTCTTCTTTCTTTTTCTTCTTTTTTCTTCTTTCTTTTTTCTTTCTTTTTTCTTTTTCTTTCTTTTTCTTTCTTTTTCTTTTTCTTTCTTTTTCTTTCTTTTTCTTTTTCTTTCTTTTTCTTTTTCTTTCTTTTTCTTTTTCTTTTTCCTTCTTTCTTTTTCTTTTTCTTCTTTCTTTTTCTTTCTCTTTCTTTTTTCTTTTTTCTTTTTCTTTTTCTTTTTTCTTTTTCTTTCTTTTTCTTTTTTCTTTTTTTTTCTTTCTTTTTCTTCTTTCTTTTTCTTCTTTTTCCTCCTTTTTTTCTATCAAATCCAATAAATATGTTAACTATATTTTCTCTCTCTCTCTTTCTCTCTCTTTGTGCACTTTTACACTTTATGTAAGGAGGTTGGAAGATATAAATTGCAAATCATTTACTGCCACATGCAGATTGTTTATTGGTAAGTAACACAAATTGGAAATGAGGAACAAACCTCTGGAAAGATTTAAACTTGCATCACTGATTCTGTCGATTTGATGCTAAAAGCACATAATTCATTTCTTTTTGTGAAATTTCAAATTTTTATTATTGTCCACCCAATCCAAGAACTAAGTATCACTCAAGCTGGAGATTTACTGAATGCAGATGTTTTAAGGGTATATAGGGATGGATTAAGGGTTGCATATTACAAGGTTAGGGTAGATAACGGTTGGCTCTTGATTTGAAGATGTTAAGATTGTAGTAATCAGGGAACCATCTCCTTGGGTGTCTGTTCCACATTGCAACAGTTCTGGGGAAACAGTCTGAGTGGAACTTTCTCCTTACCAGTGGAATACAAAACGAATGAGGATGATTCAATCTTGTGGATGTGGCATGGTGGATCCTAACTATAAAGGGCTGGACTTAGGCAACCAAGGAATATAGTTCCTCTGAACATCTGCCATGAAAATAGCGTTAGCAGTAATAGGTTAATTAATAAAACAAGGACAAACGAACGGGTACCAATGTAATCAGTATGAAAAAACATTTATTAAATATTAATTGATAACCACATGACAGAAATGAATCACGGAAAGAAAGGTTTTAAGTCTAGAATTTTTGGGGCACGTCGGTGTCCTTCATCAACAGAGCAAGAAATAAACAGAGAAATGGAAATTACTCACCAACAGATGTTTTTGTAGACGGTGTATTTTCTGGTGGAAATCATGTTATTAGCAAAAACCTGATCATTTTTCGTTATCTTTATATTAAGTTTAATGTAATTAACACAGATACTAGCTATTAGTGTCAGGTTGTTTTTGTTTTTTTTCTCTCTCTGTGCTTGTGCATGAGTCAAATGTCATATAAAGTATCACACAGTATAATAACACCTGAAATTTACAATAATAATAAATATTTTCCTTACTGGTAGCACAACTCTGAGTTTCATGCACAATGTCAGGTACAGATTGAAAATATTTGCATCAGCCTTATATTTAGGCAGCATATCTTCATTCAGGCATG
This sequence comes from Acanthosepion esculentum, assembly GCA_964036315.1. Classification (NCBI taxonomy): domain Eukaryota; kingdom Metazoa; phylum Mollusca; class Cephalopoda; order Sepiida; family Sepiidae; genus Acanthosepion; species Acanthosepion esculentum. The sequence goes on along the minus strand of OZ038492.1, from coordinate 14,596,853 downwards.
TTTGGTTAAATAATCTAGACATACTATGTTTATTTTTATTTGAATCTTTTCAAGTTCTCTGATCAATTTCTTAATGTTACAATTAAACTTATTAAGAAAGGTGCCATAGTTTTTCTCATTCCTTTTATTTTCCCTAAGTACTTTCAGTCTCATCTTCAGGGATGAATTGCTAAGACAAAAACTAATGTAATAAATAGTTGAGTAATTTTCGTAAATGCAAATGAAACACATTTGTTGATTCAAAAGTTAATATCAAGGGAAGTAAATTTATATTTGTAAATTTTTTTTTCTTTTTAAAGAATTACAATTTAAGTATTTTAAAACATTGCTGTTGTAATTGTAATTTTTAAAATCTTGCTGTTATAGACATTTTAAAACATTGTTGCTATACTTGTAATTAATCTTATTTGGTGTTGGTTGTAATTTTCTTATATAGAAGGCTTTAAGAATTTAAAGTTTTTTTTATTTTCATGCTGAAGTAACATTTATTGCTAATTAATATTTCTCTAAATTGTAAATGTGGACAAGAATGATCATTTAAATGTTAGGCTATGGAACTTGAATCTGCCATGTGCAATGTAAGCTTTCCTTAATGAGCTCAATGGCAGCATTAAGAAATTGATCCAGGAATTTGAAAGGATTAAAATAAAAATAAATAGCCATAATATACATATATATGGTGGTGGTGGGGAAAAGAAAGCAAGAAACGTTTCTGATCATAATTCCTATGACCAACGAATGTGTTCGATTTTTTTTTTTTTTTTTTTTTTTTTTTTTTTTTTTTTTTTTGGTTAAAGTAACACTTCATATGAAAGGAAACTTTTATGTCAAACTGTTGAGAATGTGGATCTTTCTGCATGGTCAACCTAAGATGGAAAAAAAGACGAGCATGCTGTCTATTGTTTTTTTGTATCGTCTTGGCTGAGGAGGAAGTGACGTAAGTTGTTAACGATTGGTCAGCAGTGACGTTTATTTAACGAGTCCATTTGTTGTGTGCTTGGCATATTTTTTTTTTTTGCTTTAGGATCACCTGCAGGAATATTACTGTTTCAGTAGGGTCTCTTGGGCGAACAAGTATGATGTTGGAAGACCCGAAACTTGTTATGACCCCAAGTCATAACATCACTGACGAGATGATCCTGAGCACTCGTTGGAGTGTTTTCATGACAAATATATACTTCCATGAAATTGCTAAAAAGTTAGCATACTTTGATGAAAGTATGCCCCAAACATGATGAAAACAGAGTTTTATCATCAAAATCTTTGTTATTATTAAGAGGAAAGATCAAAATATTTTTGAATGATTAAATTTTCTACTCCTTTTTAGAACATTAAAAATTCTTGCAAAAGTAAAATAACTGGGATTTTAATGAAATATTGACAACTTATTCACAAAGGAATGAAACTCTTTTAGATATTGTTTTTTTTTTTTTTATTAGAAAAATCTTGGTAAAATTATTTTTTTTTATTTTTATTTTTTATTTTTTTTAAGATGTGTTTCACCTCCTTACTTAATTTTATGAAAATTTGAGAAATTTATTATAAGTTTTAATGACTATATTAGTTAAAAGCAGAATTCTTTGGAGAATTTAAATCATCAATTTATTTTTTTGCAAAATCTGAACCCATCTTACTGAGAATCTGCTGTGAATTGAAAAGTAAAAAATGCAATACAACTAAGACATTATTTAATTAGAGAATCTTATAATTGCTTCATGAATTATATATAATGAGGACAATATTGTCTTAAGAAAAAGATTTTTTTTCAATGAAAATTGAATATTTACAAGATTTGTTTTCATTTCTTTAAAAATTTTAATTAGAATAATTTGTAATATTTTTAAATCTTTTAAAATTCAGTTTGAATGGTGTAACTCTTAGGAAAGATATTTATTAAGTAAAACAATATTTACTAATCATATATTGTAAAGCTTAATTCAATCTGACAGACTTGAATATTTTTAAAAGAATTTTGAATTGTGTATGTGCAAAAATGTGCCAAATTTTATCAGTACAGTAGCCCATACATGCCATTATCAGACAAAAAGAGTGACAATTATAGTAAATTTAGAGGCAATAAACAATCCAATAAACATTACCAAGAATATTTTCATGCATTTTTAAGATTACGAGTACTTAAAAGGTGTTCGCATTCAATTATTTTTTATGGTTAATGTCCATTAGAGCAACATTAGATAACGATCTATCAGTCATCAAGCTGTCATGGAGTTGATAAAAAAAACTGTCAACCAAAATAAACAATCTACCATTGTGTTGAAAAATGCATTTCTGTGATATTTGAAACTTAAGAATAATAGATTAATTATACTTTAAATCAACTAATACTTCTCAAATAAAGCTTCAGAAAAGTATATTTTATTTTTGGAAGATTTTTTTAATAGAGAGTTTTACATTTTTATAACACTTACCTAAAAATGGTGCTTGAAATTAAAACTAAACTTTGAGAAAATTTTTTTGTTATTAACAATGAATTTCAAATGTTAGGTATCATGTTTTTATGGCGACAGCGGCTCTGTGTGTGTGTGTGTGTGTGTGTACAGCAAGAATACCAAATTACCTCGTGGGTATAGTTACCTGTACTATATTATATATGTGTATATATATATAATATAAATTTATTTATTTAAAAATATGGTTCTATCACTACACAGGAATTACCATGTTTCAAAAACAAGCTAAAAACTTCAATTATAGAATTAAATTAAAGTCCCTACTTCTGTTTCATTTTCAAGCAAATTTTGGAATAACATATTTTGAAATGGTTATAAAGAATTCCACGAACTTTAAAATTTAAAGTTTGTAGTGTTCTTTATAACCATTTAAAATCGATAAAATTAGAAAGATATTATATAGAGAATTTTAATGCCTGAACTTAAAAATCACTGTAAGCACTAAATTGAAAAAGTGAACTTCCTTGATATAATATTAGATTTAATAAAAAATGTATACATTCCTTATAAAAAAAAACAATACTAATCCTTTGTATATACACCCTAAGTCTAATCATCCTCCATCTATAATTAAGCATATACCTTTATCTATTGAAAAGAGAATAAGTACAAATTCAATGAATGAGAAGATTTTCTATGAACATATTAATTTCTATAATAAAGCTCTAAAAGATAGTTTTGGGCTTTTGTAGCCACTAACTTCTATAAAAAAGGAAAATGGAAAGCATAGAAAAAACAGAAGTAGAAAAATAATTTGGTATACACCTCCATACAACCAAATGGTAAAGAATAAATTAGGACAAAAATTCCTTGCATTAATCGTTAAGCATTTTCCAAAAGATAATAAACTCGGTAATATTTTCAATAAAAATACAATAAAATTAAGTTACAGTTATACTGAAAACTTAGAAAAAATTAACAAACATCATGTTAATATCTTGAATAAACACTTAGACCAAAACCAAAGAAATTTAGACAATATAATAATAAAAAGAGATGAAGATAAACAAATATTATGTAACTGCAGAAATCCTTATAACTGTCCTCTTAATAATAAATGTCACAATGGATCATTAGTGTACCAATGCAATATCTCATCTATTTAGGATCCAGACAACATAAAAGTCTACATTGGATGCACAAGACATGAGTTCAAAAAACACTTTAACCAACATTAATGTTCTTTTAGGATAAATAAATATCAAAATCAGACGTCCCTATTGGAATATTTCTGACACTTAAAAGAAACCAATAAAACATCTACTGTGAAATGGAAATTAATAAGAAAAGCTAGAATATGTAGGTCATTAAATGACCCATGTCCTTTGTACATAAATGAGAAACTATATTACTAGGTTTATAAAAAATAAAAATTTACTTAATCAAAAAAAATGAAATAGTTATTCTCTGCCGACATTGTCAAAAATTTTCCTTAATGTTTAAAAATAAAATAAAAAATGACAAATGAAATATACATATTTATATTTGATATTTAATAATAATTTTTAAATAATTTAAGTAATTCTATTACATTTATTTGTTTTAAAAGATGTATAGTCTATTATTAGAATTGTAATTCAATATGACATTAATATACAAACAACCCTTTTAGAAAAAAATCTTTATGTATATGAGTAATTTAATTTAACAGCAAAACAAAAGTGATGAAAAACTTTGTCATTGAAAAAGACCAGACGACATGCGTTGAACAGATGTCATCATTCATTTGAAAAGGCACCCCCTACCCTACCTTGACTTAACCTCTTTTCGAAACTAACTCATCTTTTGATAGAATAGTTGTCAGTTAAAAAGAATACCCTACTGCTCCTTGTTAAAATGAGTGGATTTTCCCAGATCCATAGAAACTAATATTATGAATGTATGTGCTTATAAGACTCAGTAAATTTCAAAATAAGTTATTCCAAAATTAGCTTGAAAATGAAACAGAACTAGGGACTTTAATTCTATAATTGAATTTGAAGTTTTTAGCTCCTGTTTTTGAAACATGGTAATTCCTGTCTAGCAATGGAACCATATTTTTAAATAAGTAAATTTATAATATTTATGCTCTGTAGATTTGCATTGAGCACTGTTTTGTAAAAATATTAATAAGATACTGGATTATATATCTTACTGTTCTTTCTCTTCATATCATATCATATCATATCATATATATATATATATATATATATATATATATATATATATATATATCAACAAACACTATTTAGAAAAATATGACAAACTGTAATGGTTTTTTGTGATCTATTTCGTCCAAATTCTGAACGAATGCAAAACATCTATTAATATCTGCCAACCCACTTAGAAGCTGAAAAGGTTTCTTGCTGAAATGCATTGATGAAAAAGGGATCCCACGATACACAATTATCTGCTTTTTGCAAGAATTTCTAAATCAATATTTTCACTGAAAAAAAACAAACAATCCTGTACAAATTCATGGTCCCACGTTGACACCAGAAAAATCAAGGTTTTTAATCAAAATTTGAATGGTTCTAAAAAGGACTCAAAAAAAAAAAAAAAATCCATCAAAAAATTTCTTTGATCTTTCTTCATAAGAACATAAAGATTTTATCAATAAAGCTTTTCTTTTATTAATTTTGGGACATTTTTTTTTTTTTTCATGCATGCTCATTTTTAGTGAATCTTTGTGGGTATCTATGTTAATATATTGTAATTCTAGGAGGGTCAGTTTATCACTTAGTCACAATAGAAAAACGATTTCTCACTTTATGCCCAGCCAAAAACTAAAAGTGATTTCTCCATACTGTCAAAAATGACTGCATATTTTTAAGTCTAAGTCTAAGTCTAAACAGTTACTAGAATGAAGGGGGGGGGGCTATATTTTTTTCCAAATAATAAGCTTGCTATAATACTAATATTAACATCTGAGCCAGCCTAATTTTTTGGGTCATTTATAGTTTTCATCGAGATCACACAAATTGACATAAAAATACAGAGCAGGGGAGACAACTAGAGTTATTCCCCTTGAACTGGCAACATTAAAATTTATAAACAAATAATAGAAATATATTTGGCATAAATGAAATGTAGCTACCTCCACTTGCTCGTTGGAAAAACAGCATAGGATAACGAAAAAAGAAGCTCCGTCAAAATGTTTATTATTATTAAGAGGAAAGACCAACGTATTTTTTTTTTAATCCTTTCTATCACGTTTGAAATTTTGGTTAAAAATCTTTATTTATTTTTTACTTCATCAATTTACGCGTGTTTTTGCTTTTTGCGCTTTTTTTTTTTTTTTTTTTTTTTTTTCGATTAAAAACATTGATTTGGAAATTCTTGCAAAAATCAAATAATTGTCAGATTTTAATGAAACTTTCAGGATTTATTCACAAATGAATGAAATTATTTTTGAAATTTTTTGTTTTACAAAATCTTTTTAAAAATATATTTCTTTTTTACATGTCCCCCACAGTCACTTATTTAATGAAATTTCGATAAATTTCCTTTCCAAAAATTTTTTATTAATGCAAATCATCCAATTTTTTTTTTCCAACTGTTTTATTCCGAAAATTTGCTCCGAATGTTAAACTAAAAATGCAATTTAAACTATGACATTATTTAGTTACAGAAGCTTTTAATTGCTTGTATAAATAAGATTTATTAAGGACAGTAATTGTCTTAAAAAATTTTCTTCGATTGAATAATGAATTTTTGCAAGAATTGTTTTCATCTTTAAAATTACAATAATTTATAATGATTTAAAAATCGTTTAAAATTTTGCATTACTTCCTCTCTTTTAGGTGATATTGTAATTAAATGGAAACTATATTTACGACTCAAAAATTGAAAAACTTATAAAACGGTTTGCAGAAAGTTTTTTAAAATAATTAAATTTTTTTTTAGTCAAACGTTTCCATTTTTCTGTGTATGGTAGCCAATACATGACATTATTATTAAAATGTCACGTGTTGTAAGAGTTGTCCTAACTTTACTAAGAAATTCGCTTGTCTGCAATTCTTTATTCATTTCGTGTTTTTTACGTCTCAACAGACAATGCACATCATCCTTTCAAAGTTTTAACACTTTAAAATAAGTTACATTTTTAATTTCTATTTTACTAAAATAGGAATGTCCAAAACTTCGCTAAAAAAGAGCATACCCTGATGAAAAAACAAAACAAAACTTGATTAAAAATTTTTTGTATATGTCATTATTAAGAGGAAAGACAAAACTATTTTTGAAAAATTTCAATCCTTTCTAGCACGTCCGTAATTTTAGCTAGATTTTGTTTTAGTCATCAAAATTGACGTAAAAATCAATCATGTCATCCATTATTGACAGTTTTATAAACAAAAGTAAAATTCTCCGTTTAAAAATTTTGTAAAATTCAATTATACTTTTTTCAAAAGTTATTTTTGGAAAATTAGAAAATTTAAAGTATACTTAATGTAATTTGAAAGAAACATTACTTACAATTTTAGCAGAATTGTTTAAAAGAAAGACATGTCCAACCGGGGCGATTGGTTTTGGGAGGTGTGAATTGACGTACATCAATGTATCGACAACTTTCGTCAGGCGAATTTATCGTATAGTAGGACAGAAGTGACAAAATTTGTGCTAATTTTAAGTGAACCCGGTTAGTAGAGTTAAATTTAAAAAAATAAATTCATTTTTTTTTTTTTTTTAACCTTCCGTTTGAGGGAGAATTCCGGAATAAAAATAACATTTAAACTACGAAAAAATACATTTTTAGAATTCAAATTTTCTAACAAACAAATTTTATGTTTCTTTTTAAGTTTTATATTGTCCCCGTTATGAAATTTTCACCCTAAGACAATATAAAAATTAAATAAAATACCATTACATATAAATGAAACAGGTAATTCATTTCTGAAATGAGATTTTATTTTATTTTTATTTATTTTTATTAATTGATATAATATGGCAGAAGAAGAAACATTTTGAAAATGCGACGTTAATGGACACGTGCTACTAGAACAAAAGCAATGCCAAGCTTGACTGCTTGAGTTCATGCAATCAGGGGAAATAACTCTAGCAGACGTGATAGATACAATATATATATATATATATATGTATATATATATAAAATTATATTAAAATCTATTACATGCATCTATTTTTAAAATAATTTTTTTATTATGTCAAAACTGTATTAAAATCGTCTCCTACAAAACTATGGATGCGCATATCTGAATATTTTAATACATTTTTGACATAATAAAAAAATTATTTAAAAAATAGATGCATGTAATAGATTTTAATAAGCTTTCTAATTTCTGATCTGTAAAAATAGACCTTTTTAATAAGAGCAGATCTAGAGTTTTACAGTTTCAAATTTAATTTTAAAACAATTATCAATTTTATCACTTTTCTTTTTTTTTTCAATTATAAATAAAAAGATTTTTGTAAAAATTCATTTTTCAACCGAAAATTTTTTTTGCTTCAAACGAAAACGTCCTTAATATTATATATGATTCATAAAAGCCATTAGAAGCGTTTTTAATTAAATAATGTCTTAGTTTTATTGAGTTTGTATTTTAAATTCAGAGCTAAAGTTTGGGTTGTTGCGAGTAAAATTTTACAAAATATTGATGATTTATATTCCTCAAAGTTTTCTTCATTTACTTAAAAAATTACAGAGTTACTCAGTTACTAGTTTGAAAGTTTTCATAAAATTAAGTAAGAGTGGGGAGTAACAGATGTAAAACAAAAGATTTCTATGACTTTCTAAAAAAACAAACATTTCTAAAATAAATTTATTCATTTTTAAATAAGTTCTGAAAGTTGCATTAAATTCCGACAATTATTTGATTTTTGCAAGAATTTCCACATTAATGTGTTTTCAACTGAAAAGAGCGCTAAAAAAAACCTAATGCTAAAAATATTATGGGACCTCTGACCTACCCCCCCCCCCCAAAAAAACAGGATTTTCAACCAAAATTTCAAACGTGCTTAAAAGGAATAAAAAATTTTTTTAAATAATTAAAAATACTTTGATCTCTCCTTTGAAAAATCTTTTCGCGATAAAACTTTGTTTTTATTAAGTTTCGGGCCTTTTCCATCAGAGTATGCCACTTTTTTTTTCTTTTTTAGCGAAATAGGGGACATACTGTTGGGATTGCTATGAATTGAGTGTGAAATCAGAAGGTTTTTGTTGCTAGAGTGATGAATTTGAAAGCATGTTCTTCACATTAATCACAACAAATAAAAGCAGAGACGTACATGTCGAATAAAACTCAATGCAAAATGAACAAGAACCAACGGTGGATGTGCATTCAACTAAAAAATATCGGACATTTATATACAATTTTTTAGAAATAGAGAAAAAGTTGTGTATTGATTATATGCAAGTTGACGAAGTTTGCATCAAGTGAATTAGAGTTCAGCAATGTTCTTTTGTTGAGAAAAAATGTTCACATGTAATATTAAGGAAAATTTATCGAGAGATAAATTAGAAAGTAATGTATGTGAGATTTAAGTTGGTTTTGTTTTTTCTTGTTCTGACAGAGTTGTTCCCCCTGGACTCTATTTTCTTTTGTCTTCTGCTAGAATTACAATTTCTGTTTAGTAGTGTAGTTAACACTTTTTTTTATAGAAAGGGTAATGAATTTAGAGAGAGACAGAAAGAGGTTCGAAGTTGAGTCAGGTGTTGACGCGCGAAAAGTTCTTAAGTCAAAATGTAGACACGCGTGGATCTGTGTGGAGTCTCTCTGAAGGTGAATTACTGACGAGATTTATTTTGTAAAAATACAAAATTGTGGCACAAGGCCGAAAAAGGGGGGTAGAGGCTGGTCATCACTATCTTATACCTAGCTAATCAGATTCACGACCCTTTCATACATTACAATTTCCACATTCAACAAAAGAACGCGTCCGTCAACATTCAATCCTCCATCCACCAAAATACCGCATTCTCACAAAGGGGACCTACAAAACGCGCCCCATGCCATAAAAATTTGATGATAATATAAATACTTAAAATTCTATGGTGAAAAAATGAGATGGAGGGGGATGAACCCAATAATCAACTAAAATATTAACATAATTCAAATTAAACATAACAGATGTTAGGGCCCGTCCAACCTTCAAAACAGAGAGGCCGCTGTATTCTGCCCATGGGACAAAATCAAGAAGCTCTCTCGCTAAGCGGGTGGGAAAGGATGAAATATAAACGGACATAAGAAAGTTGAAAGCTGACCCAGTCGAGATGAAAAGTGGGGCCAACAAACTGGGGAGATTGGGAATCTCGACTTGGATCATAACAAAAGCGATAGCCGGGAACAGGCCAGGAACAACACTTACTCACATTAACTAGGTATACAAAAGCTTGTCTAACCTAACCAAGGGGAGGGATCCACAGGAAACCAACCCGATGTGACATAGGTTGACCTAGAAGAGAAAATCAAGGCTAGCCCCGTTCAAATGAACCAAGCTCGCCTCAGTTACCCACCTTTCGCTGAAGACTGTCGAATGCAGGCGTTTTCTATCAGTTCTAATCCTCATCTTCAGCTGATTCTCAAAGAATCGGATCAGATCCTGATGAGAAAGTCGGATGCCTCGCAAGACTTCCTCCTGTTGCGTCGTCCAAATCACCATTCGGGTCGTGGCTAGCAGCGTCAGAAACACCATTCGTTTCACCCCGAAATACGGGGGCGACACATTGTCACACGCGTATGCGCAATCAATGAGCACAGGCTTTTCGGGAGCGAGACGAGCCGTCAACTCGTCGACAAAGTCCCATGCGGACCCGGGGACAATGGTAGAAGGCGTGCGAAGCCATTTCCTCTAAACCAAGGCCACACCGTTCACAGTCTGGCAAATCCGCCAAGCCCCACATGAAAACCTTGTCATTGAGAGGCAGCCGATTCCGAGCCAATCGCCAGCTAAGCGAAAACTCAAGGTTACTGAGGTAATCCGCCGCTGGCGCCCAAGACCAGTAAGACCGAAATTCATCCTCCGACAAGCAGAGCGTATCACATAAGGAATCCTTCGCGGCGCCTCCATTAAAAGACGATAGAAGACCTTCCTAGGCTGTGAAAGGTCACTGGATCGAGGAACAGCCAACAAGGCCGACCGACACTCGCGAAGGAAATCCGATTGATCCCGGGATTTACGATGGCGCTCAACCCGCGAGATGGTGGTGGTGGGGGGGGGGGGCTGATAGCAAGGAAAGGGAACGCGTCCCTAACAATCCCCGCCATAATCGAATCTCCTCCCGTCAACGCGCGGCGTAGGAAAGCCAACCTCGAGGCACGTTTGTGGCTCTCTAAGTGTGGCATTCCCAGCCCCCCATGTCACGGACGTTGTACACGTTGCACCTAACCGCAAGCCGGACGACTTGTCGTGGTTAATCTTGGCCATTGTCACTTTCTCGTACCGGTCAAGTGCCTTCTGTACCACTCCGATGTCGCTGCGGGACGACACGAAAGCAGATACGTCATCGGCGTACGCAGAAACCAAGGCTCGAGCCTCTCCAGGAACGGCGATTCTGCGTAGGGCCGGACTGCACGACCCATCCCTCAGCCGGCGAAGGAGAGGCTCCAACGCCAAAGCATAAAGTAGAGGCGACAGTGGACAACCCTGACGAACCAACCTAGACAGAGCAAAAGCGCTCGACAGCTTCCCGTTCACCTGTACCACAGCACTAGGGGAGCGATACAGGAGGCTAATCCAGCGGCAGAAGTCTGGTGAGAATCCGGCGGCCTGCAGGACAGTAGCAAGGTAGCGATGGTCAACCCTATCAAATGCCTTGGACTGATCCAAATTGATCAGCGCGGCCCCATCGTCGTCTTTTACACCCTCTATGATCGTGCGGATCAGATGCAGGTTGATCTGAATTGTTCGGCCCCTCACAGAACAAGTCTGCTCAGGACCCAACAGAGACTCGGCAACTGTCTGCAAACGCTCCTGCAGGATCTTGGCCAGAATCTTTAACTCTGTGTTTAGCAGAGTTATGGGCGTGTAATCATCTAGTTTTCCCCCAACACCCTTGCCCTTTTTCAACAGCATGATCACACCCCTGGAAAACCGGTCGGGGAGGGACCCCTGCCGGAACCAGTTGTTGAACACCACAGTCAAACAAAATCGGGACAAAGATGTGCGACAGCCAAAAGTACAATTGATAGGGCAAACCATCCAGACCGGGCGACTTGCCTCTGCCGACCTTCTTCAATGCCGCGTAGACCCCGTCCTCCGTGATCTTTCCCTCGCAGCTAGCCGCTTCAGTCGGCGAAAGCCGAGGAAAGTCAGCCAAATAGCTGCGAAACTCCTCCTCACGAAGACCTGGCTCCTTGGTAAACCGGCTCTGGAAATGCCGCCGAAACGCCTCGCACATGTCATCAGTGGCTGCTCTTGGAAGTCCCGCCTGTCCAGTAAAGACAGATTGAACTTCCAGTAACCAGCCATTCTAGGCCTATGGTCTAACGCCACAAGGGCACAAACGAGTTTGTGGTCCGTATAGCCTACCCAGTGGAACGTGGGATAATCTAACAGATCTATGTCGGTTCCTCTGACTAACATCCTGTCAATGCAGCTACCTTGCCAGGAGGCCAACTATTAGTCCACGTCCACATTTCCCCACCCGGGTTGATCCACCCGGTATCTATCGACGAGGCCAAAATCATCGATCAGATCAACCAAGCTACGATCGCCCCTTCTCCCGCTAGCACACCGCCCCCTATCTAACTTGGGGTCCAGGACGGCATTCTAGTCCCCCATTAAAACTAAGCGCGTTGAATCCACTAGGAACGGCCCCAACCGCCGAAAAAACGAAACCCGCTCCTTCTGGTCGTTGGGCGCATAAACCGCAACGACCCGAAACGAACCACTTTTCACGGCAATATCGGCCACTATCAACCGGACCTCGGCATCGGTATGCACAAGGTCCACCTTCGCATCTAGAGTCCGCTTCACCAGCAAAGAAACTCCTCTGGCAACCCCGTCCTCATATACTGAATAGACGACAAAGTCGTTAGACAGCACGCATCGGAACTGCAAACAAAGTGGGTCTCTTCGATCGCGGCGACATCCGCACCAAAGGACAAGAGATCCCGGAGCAGGCGGGCCGCCTTACCCCGATCCCTCAAGCCCTTCACATTCAGAGGTAGCTATCTTGATAGACATCTTCTAAGTCTGCAAAAGATTAAAAGAAAAAGAGCAAAAACCTATTCACATACCAGGCGGAAATCCGCGTCGATCAGGATCCCAACTGCTTGTCCCAGGCTTCCGCTTCCTAATTCGGTCGTCATACGACCGTCCAAGACAATACCGCCGACATCCGTGGGGTATATTAGCTTAACAGCCCTATATAGGGAGGGATGGATTAAAACAGGAACCCTCCCAGAAAAAAAATTTCGCAGTCTTTTTAGGTTGGGGTTGTCCAGCTCAAACATTCTAATGTCTGGAAAAGCCTCCTTGGCTTCAAATAGGTGACCCCAGACTTTTAAGTAGCTCCCCGTATCCCTCAGGCTATTACCCCTGGGGCCTTCGTGAAATTTCGGGGATCTTCGATGCTTTTACCGTCTACTTCCGTCATTTTATATAAGACCCCCAAAAGGGCTCTTCTTTGCTTTGAAAGGCCCATCTTGTATTCTTCTCTGTCCACTTTACAAATGGAATCGGGGCCCTCGAACATCTTCTTCTTTTTCTCCCTTGAAGGATGGGGGGAAGAGGTGGATGTGTGAGGTGGAGTGTTTAACGAACTTAGGGAGGAAATGGAGAGAGAGGGGGACGGAGCACGGGAAGAGAGACGGAACGTTTGAAGACTTCCGTCCTCTAGTGACTTCCTTCCACTCTCCACTTTTTGATGACCCCTCCTCCGGTTGAGTTGCTGCTACTGTAGCTGTTGTAGAAGCAGGCTGCACAATCTTCTTGCCGGGGCACTCCTTCGAAAGCCAATCAGCTTACAGTTGCTGATTGATGCACTTTTCTACCTCTTTTTGAAAAACACTCACTCTTGGTAAGACCTACGAAATGAACACTTGCAGAACCAGCCAACTCTACACCGTTATCACCAGAGTCCGTAGATGGTGAAAACATCGACTCTTCTTCAGCAGAGAATTTTGGTTGCAGACACCATTAAGTTTGCAAGGGCTTATTTTTAATATTATTTAATACAACTTGTATAAATCAGAGGTAAATC
>OZ038492.1:14575739-14578239 GCA_964036315.1 Acanthosepion esculentum | reverse complement strand
CTCAGCATCCTTGTGTAGAACTGTGGTAAGCACAGATAAAAACAAAACATGAAAATAAATTATATAAACAAAAAGAAAATTAAAATTAAAATAAGGCATTTTCTTTCCTTTAAAACCCTTTTCTTTTTCAATCACTTTTTCTCTATATATACTTCTCCCTCGACCAATGAGAAGGCAACCCTCAAATAAAAACAGGAGGAAGAAGAAAAGACTGAACACAGCTGCAAAACAGCTAAAGTTTTCTGGACCATGGTCTAGTTATTGTGACTAGAAATCTATCAAAATGAGAGAAACCCCACGCATAACTTTCACTATAAAAATATGAAAATGAACGGAACGTCGGAAAATAAAATAATTTTGCCACTCCACCAAAAAACCCCCTCAAAAAACCCAAAACCAAAGAATCTTTTGATGTTAGCCGAAACCAATCTTCGCGCCAGTATTCTGGAGCCCTTTCTTAAACAGGCAGAGACAGAGAATGAACCGCCAGAGAAACCAGCCAAGCGTGAAGAAACTAAGTGGTAATCTGCTTAATACATTTTCCCGCCTTACTGAGGGCCGAGAATACACGTAGATTGACGCCACACCTATTTCCAAAGTAATCATACCCTCAATATCAGTCAAAAAAAAAAAAAGTTGGCGACTATGACCAAAGTAGTCAACTATCAAATATCAAATACCCAGTCAAACGAACTTTCTCTACCCCGAATTATAGAGGACTTGCTCCAGTCGAAGTCAAATAAATATATATTATTTGTTTACACCTTTGATTATATTCGTTTATTTCCGAAGTTTCCGATAAGTATTGCTAATAACCTCTGGCCCTTCTCCATACAACCTCTGTTGCTTCAAACTTTTTCTTCGTCTGTGAAGAGATTGACCAACATTCACTTCCATATAGGAGGACCGATATTACATAACAGTTCAGTACTTTTTTCCTTTGTTTCTAATTTACTACCTCCTGTCCGAGTCTCTATAGTTTCCTTTCTTCGCCTGTTACCAACACTGTGTCGTCTGCATATCTTGTGCTGTTAAGAATGCCACCGCCAATAATGAATCTTGGGAAGATTTCTAATTCTTTCAGGATTGTCTCATTGCGAAGGTTGAACAGGATAGATGAAGACAATCCCCCACCCCTGCCTCCAAAATCGGGCCTGGTGCTATTTTTTTGTAGAGATACATGAATAATAACCTTTACATGCTAAACAAAATATTTTCATCGTTAACAGGGCGAATAACACAAAACCAATAGAATATCATTCTTCGTGTTACTATAACAACGGAATGTCTAATAAGTAGTGGATATCGGGTTGTTAATAAACTGCTACTTATTTTTTCTTTCTTTTGTGTCATGTTTGATTGTTTTTGTTTGTTTTTATGGTGGGGGATATTTTGGCTTTTAATGATTTAAAAAGCAGAGTTTTTTTTTTTTACATGCAATAGAATTAATTGTATGAATAAAAATGCCTGATTACTTACGCAGAAAATATGACAAATGCAATTGCACAATTACTTATATAATGCCATCATTTTTTCTTTATTGTACGGGTCGAGTTAGATTTCTTTGGATATTTTTACTTTTTAATTAGTTAAAAAGCAGAACTTTTTCATACACGCGACAATAGCGTTGGGTTGATTCGAACCCTAGATTACTCATGTAGAAAATGTAAGAAATGTAATTGGCAAATTATCTAAACATGGCTGTCATATTTTTGACCGTCTGTGTAAACCAGACTGACTATCATCTGCATTCTATGTGTACTCAGAATGAGCTTGAAGGTATTAAGATTATCAGAGTACTTGCAAAGAATTTGTTAAAATGACATTTATCGCTACGTAAATTATACAACACACACACACACACACACACACACACACACACATATATATATATATTTATAAGAATGATACAAATATAAAATTTGTCACTTAGCTGATTAATATTACTTCAACATCCCGAATCTAGAGTTTCGTAGGTGGATCCTCCAGCAATCGCTCTGTCCACTAATATATATATATATGTGTGTGTGTGTTAGTGTATTTATTGCAGGAAACTTCGAGGAAAACATTATTTCGAAAGAAGTGCGTTTAGTTTCAGTTTATCTTGCACATGGTAATAATCTTCCATCTATGCTTTTAAGTTAATGCGAATTGGTGTTCTTTTATGTTTGAGTCTATAGGTAAATATTGGCCAGCTTTATACTTGAGTCAAATGGTAAAATTGATCGGGTTTATACTTGAGCCTATAGGTAAACACTGATCGGTCTTATATTTTAGGCTATAGATATAATTGTTCGGGTTTATACTTGAAGCAAAAGATAAACATTAGTCGGGTTTAGTCTATAAGTAAGCATTGGTCGGGTTTAGACCCGAGTCTATAGGTAACATTAGTAAGGTTTATACTTGAGTCAAAAGGTAAAATTGTTCGGGTTTATACTTGAGATTATATGTAAACGCTTGTCGAGTTTATACTTTATAGATAAAATTGGTTGGGCTTATA
>OZ038492.1:14545739-14570739 GCA_964036315.1 Acanthosepion esculentum | reverse complement strand
AATTTGATAAACAGAGTTTTACTTTAATATTTGCCCTTGATAAGTGTTTGCTTGCATCCTTGAATATATATATATATATATATATATATATATATATATATATAATATGGAGAAAACAACTGAAAAGTTGCAAATTAAAAGAAAAAAAATTGAATGTTTTTTTTTGTGAAAGTATTTATTTATATTTTTTTATATTTGATATTTCAGATCGCCCCGTATATATATATATATATATATATATATATATATATATATATATATTCAGTTATATTTTTATAATAATCCTTTCACACTTTTGCGATCATAATGGTTTATTTTTTAAAAATGGATCTATTTATGGTTATTTGTGTTTGGTGGTGTGAGGGGGAAATTTCTTTATAATCAAACACAGATAAGCATAAAGAGATCCATTTTTAAATAATAAACCAATTTGTCTGATAATCATATTAAAAGCGTGAAACCCAGGGTCACAAACCCATATCCATCTAACTGAATATGTTAGCTCTATCACTGATATTGAGCGCTTTCCAATAAGTACTGCGCATATAATATATATATATATATATATATATATATATATATATATATAAGTTTTGTTTAAGACATCTGACAAGGTAGTGCGATTAAGCTTTTTATTTAATTTTCTTGTGCTCGTACAAGTGTTTTCTTTTCTGGACAAAAAGTGTGTAAAAACTGCCCCAAAGTTCTGCATATCCAAGCGCTTTCGGCTTTTCTTTTAGCCGTTATCAAAGAAGATTTGTATTTTTTCGTTTTTAACTGAATCTTATTTTTATGCATGAGTGTGTAGAGGACCGTGGGGGTAGAAATGTGAAGATGTGAAAATGTGAGGAGATATCTCTGGGTTATAATTTCCTGCTGGCTGGTCCAGCTACATGAGAATGTCGGACATTAGTTAAGTCCAGAGAAGACAAAGAAAACAAACAAGACCGATATACATGGGTAAACAAATATATATTCATGGGTAAACAAATATATTAATACACGAAGACATGAAAAGTTACATAGTGTTTGTATGGAGAAGTTATGTGTGTGTTTTGTGTTGAGTGTCCGTACGTACGTGTATTGTCCTTAGCGTGTTCCCAGAAGATAGGAAACGCTGTATCTGTGAGATGTCACATATTGGCCTAAGTGAAAAAGAGAAAGTTTTACCTCGCCTCAGGTTGCCGCCCAAGGCCAGAGTCGAAAAAGAGAGTTTACCTCATCTCCACGCGAGATGGCCGCCCGAGGCCTAAGTCGGAAAAGAGAGAGAGAGAGAGAGAGAGAGAGAGAGAGAGAGAGAGAGAGAGAGAGAGAGAGAGAGAGAGAGAGAGAGAGAGAGAGAGAGAGAGAGAGAGAGAGAGAGAGAGAGAGAGAGGGGTCAGCCAGTATTTATACTCGTGGGAGAGAGACCTCTGTTGAAGGATTAAGGAAATAAGGAGGAGCTAACTCCGACAAGTGTATGTATCTGAAGTTATAGGAATGTTTTATCTTCCAAACAACAGATAAATTAAAAATTTGAAAATAATTATAAGAGAACGCGTTCACGGGTCTTTTTAAAAAACACCATCACAAAGATTACAGTTACAATAAGTTTGTCTTTGTAACTCATCCCTGTAGATGATCTCGGAGGAGATCGAAAGTACTTGGGTAAGAAAAAACTACGGCGCCTTCCTTTATGAATTTTAATCTTAACATAAAGAAACTGATTAGATGAACTGAAAAGATTATTATAAAAATACATAGACATAATATGTCTATATTATTCAATGAAACATGTTTGAATATATATACACATACCAAATTGGACACCAAAATACAGGTTTATAGAGCAGCCATCTTAACAACACTGTTGTATGGCTCAGAATCTTGGACCCTATGTAAGTCCCATTTCAATCAGCTGTATGTCGTCCGTAAAAACTGTCTCCGCGCGATCTGTGGCCATACCTTTGACAATAGGGTGTCAAATGCCGATCTTCTCGCAAAATGCAACATTGGTGGAATTGACAATTTCCTGATGAAGTCCCAACTTCGCTGGGCGTGTCATGTTGCAAGGATGAGTGACGACAGAAGGCCTAAGGTCCCCATGTATATCCAGTGGGCAAAGGAATGTTGGACGGCCGTAGCTCAGGCGTAAAGACAAGCTAAAGAATAACCTCTCAACTGTCAATGTGCCTTATACTAACTTCGGACGAGTTTCCCTGGATAGAAATAACTGGAGATATCTGTGCCGGAGTGGTATCAGAAATTTTGAAATCAATTGTACTTATTGGCAACGAGACGAAAGACAACGGCGAAAAGTGTCAGCAAATATCCCTGTGGCTATGTCTCGAGATCCTTGCTGTTGCACAGTATGTGGGCTTGTATGCAGGTCACTAGCGGGAATTGTCACATACGACACAAGCATAAAAACTGAGGTTGTCGTATCCTTGTACGTCGAAATATATGTATATATATATATATATATATATATATATATATATATATATATATATATGTATATATAACGTCATCCACAGACTGTTTCGCTGTATCACAGCTCCATAGTGTGTCTAGACATCTGATCGCTTCAAGCCAGGAACGAAACCCGACCGATTTGGCATCAGTCGGAGATTCTAACCGCTAGGCTATCAGAAAGGCGAATTTTTACGTATTTATTTCTTCATAAACACGCCAGTGACCCAGAAGACTCAATCCAATTTGGAGAGTCTTGCATTATCAGAAGTAATAGTGACTGTTTACAAATTCGCGCTTGTCTCCCCGCAGTGCTATATGCGCGGTACTGAGTGGAAAGTGCTCAATATCCGTGATAGAGCTAATATATTCAAACTGGTTTATTTTTTGAAAAAATAAACGACTTTGATAATCGCAAAAGAGTCAAACCCAAGGTTAAAAACTACTCTCCATGCAACTGAATATATATATATATATATATATATATATATATATATATATATATATATATATATATAATGAGAGAGAAAGAGGGAGAGAAACGTTTTCTTATTTTACAGTTGAAATCTTTTCACTCTCTCTCTCTCACTATATATATATATATATATATGTGTGTGTGTGTGTGTGTGTGTGTGTGTGTGCGTGCGTGCGAGTGTGTGTGTGTGGTTTTCAATAACTTCCCGAAGTTTCCACAGTATAATATTATCAAGAAATCATCTTGACGAATCAGCGCCTCATGGTCGGAACAGTAACATTCTAACCACTTGTTGAATTAACAACATAATTATCTAGATGCCTTTTATAAACATGCACAGGGTAACAAATATAGGAGGTCCGTACAGAAATGAATATTAAGACAATGGCCTAACCAAGGTGATGGCACCTTTCTCCCATGAAGAGTATTCCCCTAAGGGCCTAGCATGCATATCCCGTCGCTCTTTCTATTTTAAAAATAGTCAGTAAAATATGTTTTTCTTTTTGGAATAGCCATCCGCTGCCTTGTCGGAATTGTCTTAATCTCGTCCATATTATGAAATCTCTGCTTTTTTTACCAGCAAAAATCAAGACGATGCAATTTGCCAAACCGAGACTCTAGGAATGTTGACAATCCTACATGATGAAATTTTTAAAAACAAATATATATATATATATATATATATATATATATATATATATATAAGTCGCTTTCTAAAAGCAACAGTGAAAGGCTTGGGAGCCACTCAATCTAGAAGGCTGCTATTATAACGGTAAAAATGAATTAGATCTATGATATGGATGAAAGAGGGGGTGGTAAAGGTTTATAAGTATAAGGAGGATAGATAACGATGACGAGATTAAGATGGGGGTGTTCAAGCAAGTAACCACGTGGGAGTCTGTTCCACTTTCATCTAGATAGCATGCGTGGAGTTTAACTTATTCAGAAATGTCTAAACAACCACCTGTATGAAACCGTTCCAGTCCTTCATCAGACCCGATAGGCTGGCGTTACAAAATAAACAAAGATGACAAATGCCAACAACTGCATCACTTGAAAACTTCCAACAGCGGTAACAACAAGAAGTCTGTTACCACATGTAAGTAGGAGAGAAAATAATTATAGAATTAAGATGTTAGCTTTCCACACTACCATAAACAAAATGTTGGGAAGGAAACTTTAATCAATAATTGGAAGAGCTTTAACAGTGGACTTGAGAAATTTAATTTCCTGCTGAAAAACTGTTTGAAAAGAAAAACTTTATAAATTTTAGTCAAATTGTAACACTGTTTGGTCAAAGAATGCCGATTATCTCGTGTATGGAAACGGTTAATTTTACCATAACCATACTTATTACTGTTGTAACCTAGGGAAAGTTACTGAATAGAATAATCACACAAAGGTTGGTAATGAACGATAACACTTAGGACAAGAACAACACATATAAGATTCGTCAGCGGCGTGTAGAAGAAGTAGTCAATTGCTAGAATTGAGTCAAGTGAATTCCACAATGAATCTCCAACTGCAGGATATCTACCAACCGCCCCATGCGGTCAGATGTAACACAAGGCCGAATTTACTGTGGGTTAATCGAGCCCGTAGGCTCGGCCAAAAATTCCCCGTAGACCCCATATAAAACGGGATCGGTAGCTGTTTCCCGAGACGAGACTCTGCCCTTCGACATAGCCTCGTCTGGGGATCCTCTCTGCCCGGAGGCAGAGAATTTGACCCGCACAGCTAGAGACGAATCTCCAGCTGCAGACCAACATACAGTATTTACTACTGTATTTATGTAAATGGGGACATACCCATTATCGTCCGCAGGTATGCTACAACAATTACCAATTACTATACATTATTCCAAACAGCTTTCATATATTAACACAATACACGGCAAATTGTAGGTGGGTTAAGTGAACGTGTCATACATCGTTCCACCATATTCCATACATGTTCAAAATGAGACAGGTTTGGCGATCACACAAGTCAAGTAAATTCTCGAATATATTGCAGAACATGTTTAGAAAAGGAAGCAGATAGGCAGGTATTATTTAGCTGGAACATCATATCATTTCCCTGCTGTAGAAATGACAGCAAAACATTGACCTGTGTGTATATGGCTCTGTTGAGCGTTCCCTCCACAAACACTAAAGATGAACGAGTGCTGTAACTTATGGCACTGCACACAATGTTATTGGCGAAATATGCACAAGATACTACCTACGGATCTACTTTGCATCATCAGATGCGTGAAGGTATAAGCTAAGCTCAACTCTGAATGCTACCAGTGAATCTCGCAACATTACTGGGGACGGTATTATTATGTAAGTAGAATTTTGTCAAGAAACGCGCGTGCATGCCCATGCTGGGCAGGTCATTGTGACCTCTACGGTCCTTTCTCTTGCTGCATATTATGTGCTTCACCAGGGCTACAATCGTCTGCGAATTCAAACATTTTTCCTTCTCAAATACTGGCTGCCAACCACTGCCCTACTATTTATCCCGTAGCTGGAGGGAAAAGAGATGCAGTCATACATTTCCCAAGGCTATTTATGCGTATGTAAATGTAATGAACCCGACTATAATTCGAACTCGGACCGCCAGTTTCTCTTCCTGAACCGCTAAAAAGTACACCACCAGCATCCGAAATGTGCATGTAGTAAAGTGTAAGTTACTGAAACACGCTGAAAAGTTTAGTTTCGGGGGCGAAAATCTTTGTTTCGAAAGCACTTTAGATTTGTTTTCCCTATTAAGCTTGCTGTAAATTTATTTTCTTAAACAGTGGAATTAATATCAACCGGCCTAGATCGAGGAGTCCTACTACGAAAAATGTGCCTCTTTACAGAAATCGTACCTGTATCCTCTTTTTGCTATCATGGAAACTACTCCTTTAGCCGAAGGGTGCCGTTACCAATTTGACCACGGGAGGCTGTCATGATGAACCAATTGTATATTTAAAGAATGCACAACTCTCGTTGGGATTTCTTCGAATCTATATCTGCTAGCTCCATTTCCATAGCCGAAACGAAAACACGGTAATTTTTTAAATGGGTTGTTTCTTTATCCGATATTCTTCTTATTATAAACATTATTTTCAATGGATAGACTTAGACAGGTTGATATTAGCTTCACTGTGTGAAAAAAAAAAAAGAATATAAAGGACGCCAAATCGAACACGTGTATCTACTGAAAATAAAGTTTGTAGTATTAAGAAATAATATCGGGTACAAGATATCAATTCGAAAAATCATTGAGTTTGTGGTGAGTAAGAAAATCCCAACTGTACATATTGACACTCCTGGGCTTACATTTGCCCCGATACGAGCTCTTGACGCCGTTCTGTCTACCACTGCTGTCACTACAATGCGTCGATTTGGGAGAGAATCTGTACTATATGGCCGTCCAGAAACTGGTCTACAGGTACAGGAATGTTTACTTGATCGTTGTTGCCAATTTCGATGCAGCAACGGCGCGTCACATCCCAACACATTCAGCAACCCTAGAAAATTATAATCCAAACTGTAGAAGGGCCACAATCTGAGCTCCTTCAAATGCCGAACAAAAGCCCACATGTGCGTCTCCATGGCATAACACAGACACACTAGATGCTTTCGCAACACAACTTTATTGCAGACTGATTCACCGTCTAAATCTCACTCACATTTGGCGCACTTGCATCAGTGTTACTACGTTACAAGTAACATTACATCATGTGCTGTAGACTTTGTAAATTTAATCAACATTTTTACTATGCACATACTGTACTCGGTTAAATATATATATATATATATATATATATATATATATAATGTACGCGTGTGTATGAACGCATATGTGTCTGTGTGTGTATGCGTGCACATATATTTGTGTGTACGAATGAATATATATATATATATGGATTTGGGAAAATGTAAGACAATATGGAAAGAGTTTTCGTGGGACGCTTTTCGTCCTTTAGGACTTCATCGGATTAAATTTGTTATGTTGGTGAGACTACACATGCGCGCGAATGAGGGATGCTGGGAATTTTTTTTTCTAGCCGATTTCATTTAGATTCTTTATCTTTCTGTTTCCATCACACATTTGTTAGTAGATATTTCCCCACACTTATAATAGAAGTTCTGTCAGGAATTGTGAAATGTTGTAAGGTCCCGGGCGCAAATTTACTGTGGATAACCTTGCTATCAAAGCACTCTGTAGACATTTTCGTCGTAGTGAATTGTTTTCTTCTTTAATCAGAGTAGCATTTTTTATGTAAAAATTGTGGTCAGTCTCGTATCAGTGGGCAACCAACTCATTTGATGTCTTGTTTTGGAAAATGTGTCTTTTGTGTTCGCATAATCTTTTATTTAGATTCCTTGAGGTTTCTCCTGTGTATTTTTTGTGACAATTATTACAGGCGATGGCGTAAACTCCTTCTTCAAGTTTTAGCTTATTGTTTTGTTTAGTATTGACTAAGTCTTTTATTTTTTTAGATGGCGTAGTAACAAATTTTATGTTGAGTTTAGATAGATTATTTCCAACTATAGATGTAATAGTGTTAGTTGGTAGGACAATATATTGTTTGATGCGTTGCATTTGTCAGGAGGGGCCGTTTTTCTATTTTGGAATATTTTATGAGCTTTTTGTTTCACATTGAATATAAAATAATTAGTGTACTGAAGGAGCTTGAAAGTATTTTCAATGTAGTTCTCTTCATGTAAAGATGATTGATGTAAATATTGATGGTTGCAAAGTAGATTCTTAAGTAGAATCCGATGACTATACAAGATTTTATTTTGAATAGAAATTTATTAAATCGTTTTTGTTAGATGATTTCTGCTGGACACCAAGTTTTAAACTGTTGTTAACACGGTGTAGCTTGATATCTAGATATTCTTCCTTTTCATACGTAAATTCTATTGTATTTTAGCAATTAACTACTTCAATACTTTAATGCGTAAGGTTTCTTATGGGAACATTTTATAGCACATGGAATAATGATGGCATAAAGAGTACACGCACAAAATAACAGACCAATTGATTTGCAATGCAAAGATAACAGTTATTAAAACAAAATTAACAAAAGGAAAATTTTAAAACGAATATTTTGTTAGATGTCAATTGAATACACAAAATGTTCATTAATATGTTATAGTGGGAATTTACTGTGTTAGTGTGTTTTAGTGAGAAGCATTCACGGCCCTTATAGCTTCAGCGTGGAAAGTTCATATCAGCAGTTCGAAAGAAGAAAAACTCGGAATGAAAGTTACTTTAGGGTTCACTACGAACTGCTGTTGATATAAAGTTTATTTAGAGATGCTACTGCTACTATCTTTAATGTCCTTATAGTATGTTCGACTTTGTTTAGTTTATCTACTAGTGCAGGTAAATCAGTATCACGAGGATATATTAATAGAGAATCATCACTATGTTAGAAGTCAGTTGATTGTTTGTGTAACATATTTTGGAAGGGACCAGATTTGAGAAATTCTAAAAAGATACACGCCATCATTTCATTAAGAAGCGATTCCACTGGTAACCCAAATTTTTGTTTGTAACAATCATTATTAAATACGAACATTGATTGGTGATGAGACGGCGGATTTTTATTATTTTAGCCGTGTTGGTAGGAAGAGCTTTTTCCTTTGCTAGATGCATTTTTTTAAAAAACTAGGACGTTGATGTAAAAGGATTTTATATCTAGGCTGGCTATGAGTTTGTTACTCATGTTTATTTCCCTTAGTTTTTCAATTAGGCTACCTGAGTTCTCTTTATATGAGATGGACTGATTGTTCTAAGAGCAAAGGTTAGAATTTTTGTTATGGCTTTCGCCAGTTTGTAGTCGGGGGTGCAATATATTCCTGAGATGATGGGTGCATCGAGATAGCTGTTTGGGGGTTTTAGGGAGTCCGTAAAGTTTGGGTGTTCTAAGCTGATATTCGATGAGTTTATGCCATAATTTGTTTTCATTTTTAATTAGTTTCCTTGTTAAATATTGAATATTTACTGTCTGTTCGTTTATTTTTTTATGTGTTGGTATCACTGAGTAGTCCGGCTATTAGATGTCTGTGTAAGAATGCATATATATATATATATATGTATGTGTCTGAATGGAAATATATATGTGTATGAACGCACACACACATATATATATCTATGGATGCATATATGTATGTGTATAAATGCACATATATATGTGTGTATGAATGCATATATATATATTTATGCGTGTGTGTGTATGTGTATGAATGCACATATGTGTGTGTGTGTGTGTGTGAATAAATATATATATATATACATATATATGCATACATATATGCATATATACATATATTTATTTATATATGCATATATATATATGTGTGTGTGTGTGTGTGTGTGTGTGTGTGTGTGGCGGACTTTCCCGTCGTATTCGACGTATGAGGGTCAAGCAGCTCAGTTCCCTATGAACCGACAGCTCAGACACCAGCACATATGATTTGATTTTAGAGGTGAAGGCTTTGTGCAGAACCAACCACACTTTTTGAAGGGCCGAATACAGAGACCTGGTGCACTACGTGCCACAAGGTCCCAAAACCACCCACTGCAGGTTTTGAATTCAGAGTTGTCCTTTCCTAGACCAGTTGCCATCCATGGCTATGGAACCCACTGTCCGGCTATTTAACCATAGTTCGAGGGAGAAGAAGATTAACACACACACACACACACACACACACACACACACACATACATATATATATATATATATATATATATATATATATATATGCGTTCTCCGGCAGAAATCGAATATGTATCCTATGAGGAATCACCATTAAGCTCGGTGTGCTATAACCGTTCAGCCACAGTTAACTTCTGGTTAAGCGAAGCTCGAATTAATGCTTGTAAACACACTTTCGCCGATCTGTATCTGCTCTGTATTCGTACCCTAACGAAAAACACCGACAATATATCATAGGAAATGGATTAAATCCGACATTTATTTAATATATTTTCTGTTTATGCACACACACACACACACACACACATATATATATATATATTCTGTTTACACACACGCACACACACGCATACATATATATGTGAGTGTGCGTGTGTATGAATGCACATATATATATATAAATATGCGTACATATATATATATACATGTATGTGTATGAATACACACACATAAACACACACACGCATATATATATATTTTAACATACATACGAACGAAAATGGGTATGTCTCCATTCACATAAATACAGTACTAAATACTGTATGTTGGTCTGCAGTTGAAGATTCATTGTGGAATTCACTTGACTCACTTTTAGCAGTTGACTACTTCTTCTACACGCCGCTGGCGAATCTTATATGTGTTGTTCTTGTCCTAAGTATTATCGATCATTACCAACCTTCGTTTAATTATTATATTCAGTAACCTTCCCTAGGTTACAACATATATATATATATATATATATATATATATATATATATATATATATATATATATATATATACATTTTTTATTTTTGTAAATTAATTCTATATCGAGCATATTAATATGTAGATATAAATATATGTAAATAACGCTGACATCTCATTTTGACAATACGCTTCCGCACGTCACTGCACAAGCTGTGATGACATCCAACATCAGTTGTATGTGTAACACCCAGTTCGCTGAATTCGCAGATTTGTCGCACTGGCCGTGTTCGAATTCAACAAGCGACAAATGCTTTTCAATACACTGGTTGGGAAATAGCAGACAATACAATTTCTCACGTCATCGGCAAAGTTTTCCTTTGGCTTCGAGAGGGTGAGCTTCTGTTATCTCACTAACTTCCAGCCACGGATAAAGAACCCTTACACTCCCTGCCCGACCGTCTCGGCGACTTCTGATTCACTCACTTCTGGTTTCTTCCTGACTGCCTGCCTGACTGACTCATTATATGGATATTGCTGGGGTCCAATCACCCCTATCCGTCCACTTGTGTTCAGGAATAGGAGACCATCCTTTCAGCTTTTTCAAGGGACTCTACTTTTATAATTATCTAAAATCACTAACAAAATTTTATGTTTGTCAATTCAAAGGCGGGCTGCAGACAGGATTCCTGAAAACTCTGACCATTAAATTGACTTAAAAGGAAAAAGAATCTATCTATTTATCTCCTATTGGTGTGTGAGAAATCGTATTGCTACATCATTTTAACAGATATATTTACCAAAATTACGCAAAAATATATTGAAATACTGAAGAGTAAATTTATTCAAAAAATTCGCCATTGGCTTAACTTCGGCTTCTAGACGACTTTGGAGTCTCCTGCAACTCTTCTGGGCGGTGTCTTTCTTTAAGTTGGTGAATGCTGCCATAATCCTTGCCTTCAGTTCATCTTTGGGATTACAAGGAGTTAATCTCTCGCTCAAGTGCGCCCCACACATAATAATGAAGAAGATTACAGTCTGGGGATTTAGGTAGCCATATATAAGGAGTGATGTGGTCGCAGAAATTGTCTGACAGCCATGACTGGGTTCTCCTGCTTGTGTCTCATGGTGCAGAGTCCTGTTGCTAGACATAGGGTCTTCCAGCAGCCACCCTCTTGACCCGGGGCAGCCCTACCTCCGCAAGGCACCCGATGTAGGCTCCAATGTTGAATCTGAGGCCTTCATTAACAAATTCGGGTGTTCTTTTCTTATCATAATGATAAGAACAACCAGAGTGAGTTTATGGAATGCTGGTTGTTAATTTAAGAAGTAAGATTTTACAAGATTCGAAATTGACAAGTTTTTCTATTTCATTGAAGGAGACATTAAACACATGAGACGGTCATCACCTCTATCTTCCCTTTCTTCTTTCTTTTTTTTCTCACTAAAACGAAACAGCGTCTCAGATATGTCTTTTCTGTCTTTCCTCGCGACCAAAACGGAATAGTCCATTATTTATGAGGTGTTGGCATGGCGAAACGTTCGTTACAGCTAACTAAACAACGAAGGAACAAAGAGAACTATAACATGATTTTTTTAAATGCTCGAATTTTATACAGAAAATAAATGTGCGTATTCTTTGTGCGTCTGCACATGTATAAATAGATTTCAGATATATTTTTATCAAATGTTTTCATGTATATTGCATATATGTCAGGTTATTTTAAATATAATCCATTTATTTATTATATCTATATAATATTTATATTTATATATTTATTATATCTATTTATTTATTATTTATTTATATATTTATTTATTTATTATTTATTTATATATTTATATTTATTATATCTATATATTTATTATATTTATTTATTTATTATATTTATTTATTTATTATTTATTTATATATTTATTTATTATTTATTTATATATTTATATTCATTATATCTATATAATATTTATATTTATATATTTATTATATTTATTTATTTATTATTTATTTATATATTTATATTTATTATATCTATATATTTATTATATTTATTTATTTATTATATTTATTTATTTATTATTTATTTATATATTTATTTATATATTTATATTTATTATATCTATATAATATTTATATTTATATATTCCATTTATTTATTATGTTTATGCATATTTAATGAATATTAAAATATTTTCATGCCTATTTCTTTATTTCTAACGCATATCTCTATCCTTGGACCTACGTTGTTCCTACTTTTCATCAACGACCTTCCCGATGTCATCATTTCTCATCTCCTGTCATAATGATAAGTATGATAGTTTAGAAAATGTCAAATTAGCAGCTGATCTCAAAATCGATCTACAATCTGTTGTTAATTGGGGCAAGAAATAGCTTGTTAATTTTAACGCCTCCAAAATGAAACTGCTCTTTTTAGAGAACCCCCCTTTGCCTTCCATCAGCATGGTTGATGCTAACCTTCAGGAGAGTGATTCATTTCATCTCTTCAGACTAACGTTTTCCGCTGACATGAACTGTAAATATTATATTAAATCAATTGTTAGGTTTGCTACTCGGAAAGTTGGTTCACTGTGTCGTTCTAGACAATTCTTTCTCACTAGAGTCTATCTTACACATTTATAAATCTACCATTCATCAATGCATTGAATATTGCTGTAACAACCGGTCTGCTGTTTCTATTATGTATGTAGAGAACATCCAAAGAATAATCTGCAATGTTATCAGTCCTGACTCGGCTTCAGTCCCTTTTCTAACGTAGCTCCCTGTGCCTTTTCTATAAATATTTTCACGATAATTGTTCTGATAATCTTTCTTCTTTGGTACCTAGACTTTAAGAATTTAAGCGCAGTACTGTGCTCATCCCCGTTATGGTATAAACCCATTAGTTTCCTCAGTGTCATTAGCCATTTTTTGAAGCTATAATCAACGTTTGTTGATCCCCTCAATAGGGACAGCATCTTACGCGACAAACAGTACAGGTTTCGATTGGCTCGGTCCACTGCTGATATCCTACCATTACACACAGAATCAGTGAGGCACTAGACAACAAATACATCTCAAAGACGATCGCATTAGATATATCAAATGCCTTTGGCAAGGTGTGGAATAAAGGGTTACTACACAAGCTCTCTAGCTATGGAATCACTGGAAGAATCTTCTCAATTATAGTCCTTCTTTATGGGTAGGTCCCTGAGAGTAATTGTCAACCGTTCGTCCTCTGGGTCTTAAGCGATCAACGCAGGCGTTCACTAAGGTTAGTGATGTTCGGAGATGACTTTCGATCATCATCGAGCGGACCCAGAACTTTTACCGATCACGATGAACGGGTGTTCCCTCGGGGAGGCTATGTGCCTTGAGCGCCTATTTACTCAACCCAGACCTCAGGTGAAACTCGTACATACGACACATCGCTAAAGATGCTTGGAAAATGACCAGTTCCAGTTAAATACCTGACCCTTTCTGCTATCCTATATCTTTACAAGAGTCAGATTATGCCGAAAATGGAGGACTGCTGCCATATGGACAGGAGCTCTTTGGTCTTCACTTTCCAGTTTTTGAGAGAATCCAAAAGTGCTCGATATCTGTGACCTTGTACACATCGTTTACCGCAGTGCTTCTCAAACTATCTGATATGGCGGACCGGCATTTTTTTCTCAATGTGTCACGTACCTGTAATATTTTGTGGTAATATTAATTTATACCGGAAACAATATATATAATGAATATAATAAAAGTTGACTATGTTTAAACTTCATCTTCGTTTTCCTACTTCCAGTAGCATTTCAGGATGAACTTTCTTTGTCCAAATCTAAGCCTGGATGACATTAGTAATACTAACGTGTAAATTTGACAAGAAATCAAGTTGACTTGAGCTATACACTGTAAAAGTGTGTATATATTTTTGTTAGACATTCTGTGTTTTGCGCGTATTTCTGTTATTTTCAGGCATGTTTCTTAATGTTTGAAATTATTCAAATTCTACATCAATCTAGATTTCTTCAAAATCAATAAATTCGTAAAACTACTACCGTCTCCAACAATGTCTCCATCATATGATGACCTTGGAGTCAGGTATTTTTTCGGGGCTGAAGCATCATTACACTCCAGCAATACTATTAGATTCCATTCTATAGCCTCTTTCCCACAGACGCTACATCGCAAGCCTGTCGCTATTATTTTTTTTTTCATTTTAAGAAATCACGTGGTATGAGCAGATTTTGTTCTGGTTTGCGTAAAGGGATCAATTTACAATGAACTTACATTGCAAACCGGACTCCCTATTACCTTTCATCAAAATTAACTTATTTTTTTTTTAGATATTAGCGATCTGGATTGATTAATCTGTATTGATATGGGGAAATAAAATGAATAAGGTGATTATTTCTGTACAACCATAAAAACAGTAAATAGAATCTTTTATTACCTGGTCTACAGAATGTGCGTCTTACAAAGACACAGTTTAAATCTCGTTTCACTGCAATGCTGTCTGGACCCCTAACAATTGACATTTAACACATTCTAGCACAAATATTGTCGTATTTCCTCGAATAAGCACCCTTCATTTAAAAAAAGAAAACACCCACAGACCCCCCCCCCAAATTTTAATTTCAAGAACCCCCATTCCCCTTGCTTATATTTACTTACGAGTATTTGGGAGACAAATTAAAAGTACACGTTTTCATTTTGGTCTATTTAAAGAACAAAAGAAAACGGTGATAATATATATTGCAATATTCTTCTGAAATAATAATTCAGAGACAGGCATATATAAAATAAACTGCCGAAACTGTTCTTCACAATACATTGGGGAAACATGCAAAAATTTAAAAATCGTATCTATGAACGCAAAAGGGACCTCATACATAACGATTTAACAAATGCCCTAGTCATACACAAAAATAAATTCGACCACAATTTTGATCTAAAAAAAAAAATGCCACACTCATCAAAAGAGAAAGTAATTTACTCAGAAATAAAATCCCCGAGAGTGCCGCCATTGAATATTATGAAAATAACAATCTATGCACCGGTTTTTTCCAATCTCACCTTTCCTGAAAGAATTACTACTTTTCTAAGCCAACATACACAACAACAACAACACATATGTTGAAAAATCAAAAGAAAACGGCCAAATCCATCATTTCAGCCTTTGAAGATGTACAGCACATACGCCCATCTTATGCCATAACAATCTAATCACAATCCACACAATATTCATAAAAAATGAATAATGCTGAATATTACTCGCTCACTTTACTTTTTACCAGATTTTGTGTCCTCCATCTGCTTTGACTGACCTTTCAACCACCTGATGAATATTCATGAATGTTCTCAAATTTGCAAGACTTGATAATCCAATGTCACCCCCGCCTCTGTGTATATAAACACGTGCAGCATAATAAATCTTACATTGCCTTCATAAAGTCCCTCAGTGGACGAAACGCGTCGGTAAATATAGTTTTTCTTCTTGTCCATTATATATATATATATATATATATATATATATATATATATATATATATAATTTTATAGAAGTGGTTTGAGTAGAAGTTTACCAGGTCGTTTTTATTGTTAGCTTTTCTTTTCACCTTATGAACACTCATGAACGTTATCGAATTTACATGTCTTGATAAACCAATGTCATCCTCGCCTGTGCATATAAACACGTGCAGCATAATAAATCCTGCAATGCCTTCATAAAGTCCCCCAGAGGACGAAACGCGTTGGCTAAGTATAGTTTTTCCTCTCGTCTCTTTTTATTCATTTTGTCTCATCTAGATATACTCCATCTGAGAATATTTATACACACATATATATGCATCGCAATCAGTATCTATCTATCTATCTATCTATCTATCTATCTCCATCAGTTTCTATCTGTTTCTCTCATTCTCTCTCTCTCTCTCTCTCTCTCTCTCTCTCTCTCTCTATATATATATATATATATATATATATATATATATATATATATATATATATATATATATATAAGTTACGAAAAATTTGCTAATCCGTATAGGTAGTCCCAAGGAGGATGAAATCCTGAGAGCTCAATGGAAAACAATGCAGAGCTAATAATTTAAAGAAAAACAGACCACTTTAAGGCTCCATGTAATAATTTATTTCACCATAGCCCTTTTAAAGGACGCAGGATATATATATATATATATATATATATATATATATATATATATATATATTAATCCGTTTTTATCTACCAATCTCAGTCAGTTTCTCTCTCTCTCTCATTCTCTCTCTCTCTATATATATATATACTCTCTCTCTCTGTCTCTTTATATATATATCAGTTTTTATCTATCTATCTATGTCAATCAGTCTCTGTCTGTCTGTCTGCCTCTCTCTCTCTCTCTCTCTCTCTATATATATATATATATATATATATATATATGGTACAAAATCAAGCCAAGACTGGATGTCATGTAATGACCCTGTTGACCATAGATTTTATTATTTATTTTATTTTTGTGCAATTTTTTTTTTTTTGGGGGGGGGTACTGCTGTCCAATTTCATTGTGCATCTTTTTGCTGAAATATAAAAATGTGAAACTCTGAATCGTAGTAATCAGGGAATCATACTCTCGGGAGTCTGTTCCACAATGTCACAGTTCTGAGCAAGAAGCTGTCTGAGTAGAACTTTCTCCTTACCAATGGAATCCGAAGGGAACGAGGATATATATGTGGCACAGCGGTGCGAATCTAAGGATATTTCTGTGGAATGTGTTTTCTATTCGTGATTACATACGTCAGTCTTCTCCCTGGCCTCTAAATAAAAGGTCCATGTCTAGGGAGAAAATATCGCAAGTTTACCTTTTAAAAAGACAGCCAGAAAATTCCCTTTGCTTTCTCCTCCCTTTTTTTCCCCTTTTTTTTCTTTAAAGAATCATTTCTTTCCTTGAATACAATCCTTGACTTCACCTGTTGACATCTACTTCAGGTAAGTAAATAATGGGTTCTTACATAGAAAATGAAGTGAATTATGTATCAGTACCTGAGGACACAGTCCAGGGGGCAGTGTCGAATTACAGACTCGCATGTCTGGAAATTGAAGGACTCATTACAGCAGCTTTATCGTGATAGGAAAACTAGATTCTCAAACAGGGGTGATATACCTCCTTTTACACCCCAAACTGTTTTCTTTTTCCACTCTGTTCGTGTATAGTCAAACCCTTCTGGCTATAACAATGGATAAAGAAATATTGTCATATAGGACAGGGCTGCAACCAGAGGTCAAAAGTTCAAATGATTTAAGGTTTTATGGATTCTTGAGCTCTTTTTTTATGCACGTCTGACATTTTAAAAATACTTTTTTTTTATAGTCTCAACCTTCTATTCGAGAACACAATACAATGCACACCTTGAAGCTGTGACTATCATTTAATTTGTAAAAGGAACCTCCATAACTCCTTATTTCATTCTGATTTGTGAGTCGGATGATTTTGAATTTGTTTTCTGATATTGGGTAGATTATTACTTTGGTGGCACACAGCTCAGTAGAGGATCTCAAAGGAATTTAGCATTTTAGGGAAAAGATTATTGTAACTTCCACAAAAATGTATCTTTATGTTTAACAAGACCGGACTCGATAACCGTTGCTCAACCGACACCAAGGAAATGTTTGAGTATCTCTATGACCTTATGTCCTAAATACTTTTCCTACTCTTTCTTTCTTTCTTTCTTTTTTCTTTTCTTTTTTCTTTCTTTCTTTCTTTCGTAATAATTTCCTGCTCTTTCTTCCTTCTTTCTTTCGATTCCCATTTCTTTCTTTCGTTCTTTCATAATATTTCTTCGCTCTTCCTTTTTCCTTCCTTCGTTTCTTTCTTTCTTTCTTTCTTTCTTTCTTTCTTAATATTTCCTCTTTCTTTCTTTCTTTCTTTCTTTCTTTCTTTCATTCTTTCATAATTTAATTAATTAATTAATTAATAATTGCTCAATTATTTCCTTCTTTCTCTCTTCTTTCCTTTTTGCTTTCTTTCTTTCTTTCTTTTTTCTTTTCTTTTTTCTTTCTTTCTTTCTTTCGTAATAATTTCCTACTCTTTCTTCCTTCTTTCTTTCGATTCCCATTTCTTTCTTTCGTTCTTTCATAATATTTCTTCGCTCTTCCTTTTTCCTTCCTTCCTTCGTTTCTTTCTTTCTTTCTTTCTTTCTTAATATTTCCTCTTTCTTTCTTCCTTTCTTTCATAATTTAATTAATTAATTAATTAATAATTGCTCAATTATTTCCTTCTTTTTCTCTTCTTTCCTTTTTGCTTTCTTTCTTTATTTCTTTCTTGTCTTCTTTTCTTTCTTTCTTTCTTTCTTTCTTTCTTAATATTTCTTCTTTCTTTCTTTCTTTCTTAATAATTCCTCCTTTTTCTTCTCTTCTTTCTTTCTAGCCTAAATTATTTTCTTTATTTTGTTCGTTAATTTTAGACGAATCAATACATATATATAATAAGATTATTTGTTTTTCGGGAATTTCAGAAATGCATACACAAGCAACGCTTGTAGAATTCCTCTGGGTTCAGGCAGTTATCTCTAAATCAACGTACTAACATCATATAAAATCCAGTCTGTAGGAAACATTTTAACAAAACACAAGGTATTAGAATGGCATAAAACGTTCTGTTCAGTAGATCCATTATGTAGGTTAAAACGCTGACAAGTCCAAAGCCAGGATTTAAATCAGTATGGACGGCAATAATAGTTTGAAGAAATTGTCAGGTGATTAGCATTTTATTCTCTTTGAGGTTATATCGAAGGTGCTATTTCTATGTCGAATGTTCTAATATTCTTCAGTTCCAGCAGTTCATACCGTCACAGCTAAGACTCGTCGTGCAAAATACACTGGGATCCATTCTCCTTGTATTAAGTTAGTAAGAAGCAAGTTTCAATATTTTGATTGATTAATTGATTTTTACAGGTTATCAGCCTTTTCTGTGTTTTGGATTGTAAGAATAATTCTTTTCTGTGAATAAATATTGCATTAATACATTTTTTAGAACAACAACAATTTTTTTTTAAAAAAGTTCTACTATTTAACCCATAACTGTGGGAATGGATTCATACCTTTACCAAACGTATTTGCGCGTAAGTGTATATAACGAACCCGACTGGAATTCGAACGTGGGTTTCCGATTTCTCATTCTGAGCTGTCATCCATTACAGAACCTGCACATCCACTCCACTCGGACAGTTTCTTTTCCTGGAACCGCTACTTTGTGAAACAGACTCCCGAGATGATACTTTCTCGATCACAACAATCTTAATCTCTACAAGTCTCAGGTTAACTGTTATCTTTCCTAAATATCCTCATAAATTGCACTTCTTACCCCTCCTCTTACGCTCATTCAGTAAGCCTCTACCTTCAGTGGCTCTTGGGCTTTCTAACAGGTGAACATTAGAAAAAAAGGTTACATACCGCAGTCAAGTGTAATTGATTTTAGGTGCCAACCCCCTCTCCAAACGTGACTGATAGCACTGGGTTAAATAGTGCGAGTAGCGGGGTAGAAACCCTGCACTGATTAACAATAATTTTGAAGTTGTTTATTTGCTATGCTGGGCTTTTGTTCTTCATCATATCTTAGAGAGAAAAAGAAGTTATTTGGCAGTATCCATCTCCTCTCCAAATATCATGTGACAGGAAATACTCAGTTAAGTATTGAAAAATCCCTGTCCTGGTTCCCTATATTTTTTCAATAATTTCACCCTAATGAAGGCAATAAAGCTACTAAGACAGAGTTTTACTGAATGTGAAAGAATATAAGAAAAACAAAAAGGAGTGAGAACAATAACAGAACGGGAATTAAGAAGACAGGAGGTAATAATTGACATTGCATTTAATTTTTTGAAGATCAAATTTGACTGGAAAGAAGCCGGAGGAGAGTTCCACGATTGAGAAGTACGAGTTTGCTATTCTGGATTTTTGCCGTCATGGATTCTGAGAGGCAAATGGAATTACTTGGCGATACCCACCTCCTTCCTTTGATGTGACCGCACGTACTGATCCATATAATACGATCAAAGAATTCCTAATCTAATTGAGCTTTCTTATTTGTGAATTATCATAGCATGATACTATTGAGTTCCTTAAGATATCTGGAGTTGAGACCAACGACAGGGAGAAGTAGTCTTTCAAAGAAAAACACAAAAAAAATGCCAAGTAATTTTTTGCCCTTGCTATATAAAGCTATGATAATTAGGTGTGAAAATTAATCAAAAGAGAAAGTAATTTCTTCAGAAGGAAAATCCTCGAGAGTGCCGCCATTGAATATTATGAAAATAACAATCTATGCACCGGTTTTACACAATCTTACCTTTCCTGAAAGAATTACTACTTTTCTAAGCCAACATACACAACAACAACAAATATGTTGAAAAATCAAAAGAAAACGGTTGTCTATCACTTCAGCTTTTGAAGATGTACAACACTTACGTTCATCTCAAAGTCTGTGAACATGCACCCGTTGACCTTACGACATAAATGTTGCGTCCTGTCTGGTGAATATTCAGTCGTTTGCTTGTGAAACAGTAGTGACCTCGATAGGGCGTGAGATTGGGCGATGGTATATGGAGGCTGTGTGCTTCCCAGACTACATGTTACCGCTCTCCACCGTACCAAAGCAATATAGGGCATTACATCTGGTGATAGCTTGACTGAAGGAGTTGCAGGAAAGTTGTCAATGTTGACAGACAACCTCCTTCGGGGCTCCACTTCAGGTTTTCCGTCTGGATATACTTCCATGGTTTTTTCCCTGTTTGGATATGACCGCAAGGTAGTGGGGATTTCAAATCAGGGTTTTCCTTCCCCTACATGAACAGCCTTCCTGGGCTGTTGAGCCCCATCTACCTGAAACATAGTCATCTACATCTGTAGACAGTACAATAAAAAGCAATCACTTATAATAACATGGCAAATATTAGAAATTCACAATAGTTTAAAAAGTTCGAAGTCTTTGCACGTTATTGTATTCATTGATTCATTTGGCTTTTTTTTTTTAAAGCTAAGTGTATTTTGAGGGGGACTGGGAAAAGGTGTAGAGGAGTTTGGTGACTACTGGCACCCTGATGGTAATGTCCACTGGATATATGACTAAGTTTCTTTATTCAAAAGGTAAGCAAGTATTACCTTTTGTAATGTCAGAGTAACCTACATAATAAGTTTATGTAAATGAATGACAGAGAAGGGACGGGGAGTGACGGTAAGGGTACAAACATTGTGGAGAGTCATGATTGCCCAAATCCTGAGAGGGTACGATACATAAAAAGAAAACTGTTAGGGGCTTTATTTTAGTGTGGTTTTGTTTTTAGTCAAGGTTTAACCTTCGGACCCGAAAAAAACAAAACAAAAAACAAGCTATGCGTGTATGGTCGCCATACAAATGTACGTCTAATTTGGTTTTTGGAATGATTTTTTATTTATTTTTGACATTGGTGTTTAACTTCAATCGACATCTCCAGTTGCCTTGATCTATCCACTTCCCTTCTCCACATCCTTTCACCTTTCATTCCTATCTGCTCTCGCTCCAAATCTTCTGTAACCCCCTTGCCTTGATCGATCCACTATCTTTCTCCACATCCTCTCCTTTACCACACCTATCTGCTCTTCCTCCAAACCTTCTGTAACCCCTTGCGTGCTAGTGGCTTCCAGCCTTGCTTGGGTGATAAGCTTAAAAAAAAAGAAAAGAAAAAAGTGCTTGTCTAATCGTGAAATACCAGCCATTTTTCTAAATACGTTTTTGTTGTTCAAGTATGATCAATGAATCATGATACCCAATTGTTTTATTGTTCCTCATCACACACACACACACACACACACACACACACACACACACACACACACACACACAATATATATATATATATATATATATATATAATCAAACCTAATGAGCCAGACAAACCTACCAAGGTTTCACTTAGGCAGACCCTGACGATCTGCCTAAGTGAAACCTTGGTAGGTTTGTCTTACTCATTAGGTTTGACTAGGTTTGCTCTACGTTTGTATCGAGCTCTTTACTTAGTTGTTTACTCGTATCGGGGTTTTTTCTTTGGACTTTGAACCTGTATCTGTGCGATTATTTTTGACAGACTTTCATGTTCCTGGCTCTTTCTTTTTTAAAACCTTTTTTTCCCTTCGAGATTGATTTGGCTATTGTTAAATCAAGAATTCGAAGGTTTTTCGACACGAATATAGTTACCTATATATATATATATATATATATATATATATATACACGAATACGATTCATGTTACATGTGGAAGGTTTTTCCCTTGAAACCACTATTACTGTATACTCCTTCGACTCCCTCGGCAATGTTTATTTTCATTACAGACATTTTCCTGTTTTAAAACACTCCATCTAACTTGGATTATGTGAGGTGGGCGAATTTTTTTGCGCGGCCATTTTTGGGGGTCGTCTCGCATCTTCAACGCTCCTTCAGGTCCCTTAATAAGACTTTTGCACGGTACTGTATACCTGAAGAATTTTTCATGTTCCTCAAGTGAAAGAAAAAACAAAAGAAAGGTGCAACGAACCAATCAATAAGAAAGGTAAAAAGAAATTATTTAAAGAAAAGTGAAGAAAGAATGACAGAGAGAAACGATGAAAAAAAAACTTTTGGAAGTAAGGGATGCAAAGAAAGGAAGAATGAGAAAGAAATTTTTGAAAGGAAAGCAAAGAAAATATGGAAAGCTATGACAAAATGAAGAAAAGGAAATGAGAAAGTAATGGAAAGAAGGAGAAAATTTTAAAAGAGTTTAGAAACACAATGGAGAAGAATGAAAAGGGGAAAAGAGGTGAAAAGAAAAAAGGGAGGAAGAGTGAAAACTAAGGAAATACGGAAATGAAGACTGAGAAAATGTTTAAGTATTTCTTGACAGGAAATCACACAGGAAAGGAATTTGGTAAGTGCGGAAAAAAGAAGAAAAAAGAAGGAACAGAAAAGAAGAGGAAGAAGGAAAATAAAGAAAGAGATGAAGAAATGAAGCAAAAAAATGGAAGAAATCAGACAGTTAACGAAAAAGAAAAATATGAATAAGAAAGGTAAAAAGAAAATGTCTAAATTAAATATAGGAAGAAAGCAAAAGGGAAAGAGATGAGAAAATGAAAGAGAAAAAAAAAAGAAATGAGAAAGTAAGGAAAGAGGGAAAGGAAGAATGAGAAAGATAAAAAGAAAATGTCTAAAAATAAAGACAGGAAGAAATGTGAGGACAAAAAAAATTGGGAAAAGAGTTGAAGAAATGAAGAAAAAAAATGGAGGGAATGAGCAAAGAAAGAACAATGGGACAGGGAGAATAAGAAATAGAAAAAGAAATTGAT
This sequence comes from Acanthosepion esculentum, assembly GCA_964036315.1. NCBI lineage: Eukaryota > Metazoa > Mollusca > Cephalopoda > Sepiida > Sepiidae > Acanthosepion > Acanthosepion esculentum. The sequence goes on along the minus strand of OZ038492.1, from coordinate 14,547,089 downwards.
GAAAGAAAAGAGTGGAAGAATGGAATATGGAAAGAGATGAAAAAATAATGGAAAAGGGGAGGGAATGAAAAAGTTAGGAAAGAGAATAAGAAATTGTTATAAAAAGGGAATGGGAAAGGAATATGGTAAGGTAGGAAGAAATGAAAGGAAAGGAGGAAGAGAAACAAAAAAAGGAAGATAGAGAAATAAAAAAGTTTAACTGGAAAAGAAATGAAAATATGTTGAAAAAAAACGATAGACGAAATATGACGTGAAAAAAATGAAGAATGAGAATACTAAAAAAAAATTGTAAGATGAAAAATCAAAATGGAAGGAGATGGAAAACGTGGAAAAATTCAGGAAATGTGAAAGTGAACGTAATGGAAAAGAAAAGATGGGTAGAGAGAGGAAAAAAATTTTTAAATGGAGTGGATAAAAACGAAGGAAAGGAGGAATGAACCAATGATTATCGAAAAAAGTTATTGTTGAAAAAAGTATGAAAAGTAGACTGAAAGCAGTTGGAAAATATCGAAAAAGAACGGGACATAAGAAAGAAAGAAAGAAAGAAAGAAAGAAAGAAAGAAAGAAAGAAAGAAAGAATGTAAATTTCTTAAAGCTACATAAAAATGCGTCAGAAAGTCAGACAGAAATGGTGTATTATAGTGAAAAGAAAAGAGGAAAGAATTTGTATAAGAAAAAGCATCGTGAAAAAGATGTATTGGAATGAAGACGACAAAAGCCTGTTGGTTCGTTACTTGGCAGGACGCCATGAGTTTGCTATGCTTGGAATGTAACTATAGCCAGGGCAACAGGCAAATTATTCAGTATCCGATCCGACCTGATTGACTACTGCTAACACTACCATGACACTTACGATAACTACTATTGCTAATATAACTATGATTGCCTTTTTTTAACTACTACTACAAGTAATACTACTGCTGCTGAACTTTTTCTGCTTCTCTTGCTACAAGCGGTGCCCGATAAATTCACAGAGAGAAGCCGCATTACTGAAATTCCGTCACACAAAACAACCTCCCACCCAGGAATTGCAGTTTACCCCGATCTCCATTTTTAGAGCGGGGAGGGGCATAGGGTCACATGATTCGGTCACATGACTTGGACAACAACAATAAAAACAATAATGACACATAGGACTGAAAGAAAAGAAAAAAAAGGAAAAAGAGACATGCCAGTTGAAACATTTACGAGCAGTACGAGTAGAGGTTTCTCTAACATTTTTTAGTGGCAACAACAACGACAAACAAAGCCATGTGACCAAGATTGGAATCTTAGTCATTCAGAAATGATGTCATGGAAAGGAAACCGAAAAAGCGGCCCACTTGATGCGTGCGTACGTGTGAGCGCGTG
>OZ038492.1:14500739-14543239 GCA_964036315.1 Acanthosepion esculentum | reverse complement strand
AACTCTTAGAAATTTGCTGATGTGAATTGCGTTCCATTATCTGTGACTAGGCAATCCACTACACCAAACCGAGCGAATAGCTCGTGGAGGCAATTTATGGTCGTTTCTGAAGTAGGATTTTTGCAACGAAACACCTCCGGCCATTTACTATAGCTATCCACTATGATTAAATAGTAGAAGCCGTCAATTGGTCCTGCATAATCTGCGTGTATTCTTGACCACGGACGATCAGTCTCTGGCCATGGCTTATGTATGATTGGCGGTGCTTTGGCTGCTAAATTACAACCCTAGCACATTTCCACCATCTGAGTAATATCCTGGTCCATATTCTTCCAATATACATAGCTTCGCATTAGCGACTTCATTCTATTTTTACCAGGATGACCCCTATGGAAATCCTTTAAGATCCGCTTTTGTAATGTTTTGGGAATTACAACCCTTTCGTTGTAAAGTAACACATTGTCGCATAGAGAAACGCTGTCCGATATTTACTCATTTTTTTCTGCTATTTTTGCATTTGTTTCATTAATAAATTCGTCGTTTTTGGCTTCATTTTTTATGTCTTGCAGTGTGACTGGGAGGTTTCTAACTGTACAACATAGTACTGTCCTGATGTCTTCTTCGTTTCTTAAGGCTGCGATTACCGTATCTTCCAATGGCTCTGTCTTTGTTGGCATAAGTCTTGACAGACCATCCGCATGCCCGATCTTTTTCGTTGGTAAATATTCCAATCTGAAATTATAGTTCAGAAGAATTGTTCTCCGTCTAAGTAACCTATTTGCAGTGTAAACCGGTAGACCATTTTTCGAACCAAAAATTGTTAGTAACGGTTTGTGAGCCGTCTGAAGAGTAAAATGTCTACCATAGATGTACCTATGAAACCTCGTGACTGCGAAGATAATTCCTATAGCTTCTTTCTCTATTTGTGAATAATTTTTCTCCGCTGGTATCAGGGTTCAAGAAGCATGTGCGATGGGTTTTATTGTCCTATCTGGCATTTTATGTAATATACACGCTCTGACTCCGTAGGCGCTAGCGTCACTTGCTACAATAATTTCTAGTTTTGGATCATAGTGTGCCAAAAATAAATCTGAAGTTAATATTTTGATTATTTCGTCAAATGCTTTTTGGCATTGATCTGTCCAAACTTTTTCATTCTTTAGCAGCTCGTTCAGTGGTGCGCGAAGTTTATGCATTTGGGGTATGAATTCCTGGTAGTAACTTACCTAGAAAACTTTGTAGTTCTGTTATGTTTTTAGGGACAGGCATTTTTTTTTATTGCTGTTGACCTTTCAGGGTCTGGTCGTCTACCTTCTTGATCTATTATATGGCCAAGGTATTTGATTTCCTTCATGAAAAAATCGCACTTATTTTCTTTTACTTTGAATCCATAGCTTTGTATTCTTTTAAATACTTCCTGTACATGTTCCCTGTGTTGTTCAACGCTTTCGCTATTAATCAATACATCATCCAGGCATGCAATTGTGTACTCTAGTCCGGCAAGCATCGTATCCATTGTCTGTTGGAATATAGCCGGCGCGACCTTAATTCCAAAAGGTAATCTTTGGTATCTGTACAGTCCTTTGTGTGTATTTATGCATAGTAGTTTTGAACTTTTTTCATCGACTGGAATTTGCAGGTACGCCTCACTTAAATTGGTCTGAGCTGGATGTACCTAAAGAATGAGGCTTGCGGAAGTGACCTTGCAATGGCTGCCGCTGCTACTGATGATGACGATGATGATGATTCAGCCATAAAAACTAAAAATAAATAAATAAGTGAAAGGAACGAAGGAAAATAATTCGATTTAATTTACTTTCTGATCGTGGGTAGGTATCATCTGTTAGGGTCCCAGCTATGCGCAAATAGTGACCACCACCCCCACCACAAAAAACAATTCAACATTACATTTTTATAATAAAATTAACAATACATTTTTGTAGTGAAATTACCAGCAATGCTAAAAAAATATATATACGTTTACTCTGAAAGAATAAAATTACATACAAAATATTTAGATTTTGACTTTAAATAACCCATATAGGTGTTGATATGCCGCCAAACAAAATCGACCAACTTACTGATTGAACACGTAATTGTATTCTGTACACTTAACACCAGGAAGAGATTCTGGGGAAGATAATGTGGAAGGAGAGCTTGGAAAATCTGTTACTCACAGGACGGAGTGAGGGCAAGGGGGACAGAGGAAACAACCCATAACATACTTGACAAACTCGAGAAAATGGATGGTGGAGCAGGGTTTGGGAGAGATGACAAAAATACAAAATTTATTAAAAGTTACAAAGGACAGGATATTGTGGAGAGCCATGGCCGCCAACGTTCTGAACGGACACCGCACATAGAATAAGAAAACTTGTTTGAATTCAATATCTGAATTTGGTGAAGGTTTTCGGAATACACAATGCCCTTCCAATACTACCAGATAGAGATTGGAGTGGCTAACGCTGCCTTACTTCAACTAGGACCTTTATTCGTTCCACATTGTTGTAAGCAATCAACTTTTCATCGCCTGCAATCGTTCTTTACAAAAATGGATTGTTTTGGTCGCGTTTGAGCAGAGAATCTCAGATGGAAATGCGGCCCATTAAATGTTTTCCGTTAAATCGTGAGAGACTAAAACGTCTTAGCGATTCACATATCTAAATGCTTTCAATTAAGCAAATGAGACAGGGTAGTGACAGTACTTTTGAAACATATGTGACCTGAGTGAACAGAGCTTGGCGGCATTTGTGATTTATTTCAAGACTAACTGATAACTGACACGTCATAAGGATTTGAAAATTTCTTAAATGATTCGTCCAAAAAGTGAAGATATCTGGTTGTAAGCAAAGCGTTATGTCAATTGAAAATTGTGCTTTCCTGGAAGTCGTGGAACATGTAGCAAGAGAGGCCTTGTTGTATTTCTCGCTCAAAGATGAACGGGACGAGAGAAGGCCTCTGATGCTTATTAGCAAGACCTTGAAAAAATATTCAGTCATGCTACTTGCTTTGGACATCTATGGAGACTAAATGTTCACTCCAGATTCAAGTGGAACTCATATATATATAAGAAATCTCTAAAGATGCTAGTAAATTGGTCGGTTTCTTGTGCCTCTCCAAAAAGTACCTGAAACATTCAGACGTGCCTTATCAGATCAGAACAGATCAAACTGAAGTATCGATACCACATTTTGGATGGAGTTGCCCAGTCCTCTTTTGCCAAACTTTTTCAAATATGCTCTTGCGGGGGTTACTTATTTTCCACACTGCAACCTCTTTCTACAGAGACGTAACGTCGCAAGCCTCTCACTAAAATATTCAGACGAGCTCCATGCCACCAGTTCAGTCCTTTACAGCCAAAACCCGCCTTGCTGCGTCCACTATGTCGAATCAACTTCATTCCCTATGTATTTCTTTAGTAACAAGGGCGTTTCCCCAAAACAGCTACTCACGTTCATATTACATAATTCATTCAGTAAATATCTATATTGAGTGGCTTTTGGTCTTTTATTGATGGAATTTAGTGAAAAAAAAACCCAAAAAACAACCTTGTCCCTTCCATCAATAATTGTTTTATCATTTTTATTAGTTACCAAACCTAATAATTTGATGAGTGTCACCCAAAATAGAAATTTACAAGAAAAAAAGATTTTTCACTATTTTCAGTAGGGTTTGTAATGTAATTACTTAAGGTCTAGATGGTATTATTATATAGGCTTGCATGGCTGAATGGTCAGAATGTTCACTTTCCGACCATGAGACCTGGGTTTAAATCTACACTTGGTCAATTTATCAGGAAGGTGACGTCTTGATGTTATCGGCCTCGGAAGGTGATACCGGTGTGCAGCTCCTTTGGAAAGTGCCTTAAAACCATATCACAGCTTCGTCCAAGCATTATGAGTGAAATTGGGTAGACAGAAATGTCCTTCGATAGTTGTTCTAACATGAAGGCACAAGTCCTCATGACCGAGGGAGTAAACGTAGTTCAAAATGTTGATCACTCTAGACCAGTGTTTCTCAACTTTTTTTTTTTAAATTGAGGGCGCACTTGTAGAATAACTAAAATGCTGGGACGCATTTTAAATTTTAATAAGGAAAAATTAGTCACAAAATTAGAAAATATGAAATTTTGGTTGAACATTCTGAAAGAAGGTTAACAGTACAGTTTTCTTTTAAAGGGATTCATGAAGAATCTGCTATTTGTTAGAGAGGCCGACAATCTGATTTAAATCCCTTGAGAAAGGCAAAAGAGAAAGGATTATCCACTCCTTTATAAGGGATGTAGCTCCCAGTTTAACAGACCAAATGATTGACGTAGACATGGAAACTTGGTGTCTCTAGCTTTTGAAAAATATACTTTTTTTTTTTTTAATTATTTACACTATTTACATTCGGACTATTGTCCTCATGTTTCTTGTTAGCACAACGTCTCGACCATTGTTCTCTCCGGCCTTCATCAGGTGTATATCGATCTGAGTAACCTACAAGGAATTCTGAACTGAACATTAAATTTAATTTACAGGGGTAGATTGTTCTCATTCCACTGCCCATATCTAGGGGTATCTCATCTAGTTCCTATTTTTAGTACTGTTCAGTTAATGCTCGCCCGTCTCAGGGTTTGAACTCACAGTTACTATGCCGCCAAACTGACGAACAAAGGCTTTAGTCAACGAGGCTATTGTTTTCTAGAAAAAAAAGTTCGTGCTAAACTTAGAGCCTTAAACCTAACCTGGCTGCTAACCTACCGCTGCTGCTGCTGTTGAAACCTTGCTTTCATTTGCCTTTCTTTATTAGCGGATCTATATTGGATATTTTATAAGATTTATTAAATATAAAAATAATTCATAAATTATTATTCTGGTAACTCGGGGAGCATTAGTAAAAAACGTTGCCATAAACGCATGCTCAATCATAGATTTATCCTTCCCTTACAGTAAGTTTCCGTTTGAAGGTACCTATAAATTCTGTGTTTAATCACATTCTTTTTTTTCGCTATACTTTTCTTTAGAATTTACAGGGTTTAATCGAGTTACAATGAACGGTTGTACTCTGAAAAGAGTTAACCCCCGTCACTATGAAACTGACGGTTGTATTCTCAAAAGAGTTTACTCCCGTCAGTATGAAGGATAAACTGTTGTACTCTAAAATGAGTTTATCGATTCACGATTCACGATGAACGGGTGTACTCTGAAAAGTGTTTACTCCCGTCACTATGAACGATGAACAGTTGTACTCTCAAAAGCGGTTACTCGAGTCACGAAGAACGATGAACGATTGTACGCTCAAATGTGTTTACCCGAGTCACGAAGAACGATGAACGGTTGTACTCTAAAAAGAGTTTACTCCCGTCAGTATGAACGATGAACAGTTGTACTCTCAAAAGCGGTTATTCGAGTCACGAAGAACGATGAACGATTGTACACTCAAATGTGTTTACCCGAGTCACCATAAACGATGAATGGTTGTACTCTCAATAGAGTTTACTCACGTCACTATAATGACAAACGGTTGTACTCTCAAAAGAGTTTACTCCCGTCACTATAAATGACGAACGGTTGTACTCTAAAAAGAGTTTACTCCCGTCAGTATGAACGATGAACGGTTGTACTCTCCAAAGCGTTTACTCGAGTCACGAAGAACGATGAACGATTGTACGCTCAAAAGAGTTTACTCCCGTCAATATGAAGGATGAACTGTTGTACTCTGAAATGAATTTACTCGAATCACGATGACCGATTGTACTCTCAAAAGAGTATACTCCCGTCACTATGAACGATGAACAGTTGTACTCTCAAAAGAGTTTACTTAATTCACAATGAACTATGAACGGTTGTACTCTCAAAAGAGTTTACGCGAGTCACGATAAACGATCAAGGTCGTACTATGAAAAGAGTATACTCCCGTTAATATGAACGATGAACGGTAGTACTCTGAAAAGACTTTACTCGAGTCACGATGAACGGTTGTACTTTGAAAAGAGTTTATTCCACTCAATATGTAGGACGAACTGTTGTACTCTCAAAAGAGTTTACTCCCGTCACGATGAACGGTTGCACACTAAGAAGAGATGCCATGCTTTGAACGCTTATTGGGTCTCAAGATCACTCGTCCACAAAATAGAACTCATACATCCGATCTTCTGGAATCGAAGCTGGAAAAATGGTCCTGTTCATGCTATCCTTTCAGGAAGTACCTGACGCCTGCCACGTTTTAATAATAATATATTATTAGTGCCATATCTGGGCTGGAACTGCACAGTCCCTACTCTTCAGCCTTTACAGAGTTCAAAATCGTTTCCGTGGTCTGGTCGGACATTTTCCATTGTGCAGCCTTTTTTTTTTTATAAACTCAACGTCTCAATCCTATCGCCGTTTACATGGCAAATGTTACGACGAGCTCCATTCTGTAGTTTACAGTGTCGTGGAAGTGGATGACCTCCTTTAGACATAGAGCCACGCGATTACGGTCACGTGCTATTAACAGTGAAAATTAGAAAAGCAGCACGTTTTAAAAAATCTTCCTCTTTTTCCATTTTTCTCTTCGCTAAACAACTGCTGCCGAGCATGAAAGTAATTTTGCCACAACCGTCAAGCACTTACAAGCACTAATACACCCACCCACACATTTATTAACACACGTACTTTTTCCAAAAATTGTACTTTTTGTGAGACCTTTAATATTTGTTTAGACCTTTACTAAGTTGAAATTTCTATGGCACATAATGAGGAAAGTGAGTTTCATAAAATGCGACACTCTGCACCAAATCTTCCATTAAGAGACTTGCAATACTGTTATTAATATTGCTCAAAATTAGTTGACATTATGTGATTCTAATAATCAAATTACATGAGAATCAGCATAAAACAGGAGATGCACAAAATACGAAATCTGCCATTATCAGATATCGAATATTGTTATTAATATTGCTCAACATTAATTTTAATTGACATCATGTGATTCTACTTATCAAATTAAACAAAATCAATTCCAATAAAAAAACCGAGAATAAAGTTTGCAGCACACAATAAAAATCAATGACTTTTAACGAACAGGATATGTAAAATATAAGTTTTTGATTTGACATTCGATGTAATTTATGACTCAAATATTCCGTCCTCTTGCTGCATATGATTAAGAAGAGTTTGTTCACAATATACGGACAGAGTTCACGGAGAAACTCTTGTGGGAAAATGAAATCAAATCAATAAATCAAATAATAATTATGAATAATGAAAAAGAAATACATTGTGCCATCATGCTAGTAATAAAAGAACCAGAAATTTTATTACCCCACTTGGCTTTGTCAAACGCCGTTAGGTGGCGCTGTTTCAGTTCTATAAAAAGACAAACATTTCTTGCCTTTTACTCTTTCTTTACCTTGTTCCAAGATGTAGCACAACGTGGAAATTACGTTCCCAATGGAAAACGTCTCTTTTCCCTGGTCGACTGACGACTGAATTGTTTTTACTTTTAAGCGCATAGCGTTCGCATGTGTCTTCCAGAATCTCCACCTATGAAATAAATCACCTCTTTCTTTGGTCGCTCCAACTCAGTGCAGAACTTACTTGAGCTCGTTCCTTATTATTATGACAACGGTGAAATAAATAAAGACATTTCTTTGGTTGTTCCAACTCTGCGTTAGGCTGACTTGAGCGCGACCATTATATAGATGCGTATCTTTACTTACTCTAAGTTCTGGAACAAAAGGAAAACGGACATAGCCAAGAGACATTTTGTTTCACTACAGTTTATATAAAATAAAAGACAATAAACAGTCTTGTGTAGAAACCGAAATTTTTGTATGCTTCTTCTTTAATTGTTTACACGTGAACACACAACCTCACCTATCATGTACCCAACACGCAACCTTTAAATGCCATACTTTTGAACAATTCTATTAAACGATCTGTTGCATGCACGACGTACTTTCTGTATTTGTATCCTTTCTTCCTTCCTTTTTTCTTTGCTTCATCCCTTTTTCTTTCTTTTTTTCCTGCCTTTTTCTATTTTCTTATTTCCATTTTCTACTCAGATCTTTGTCGTTTTCTGAATCTTTAAGCATTTACATCGTTTGGCAATAGATAAATATTGACCGATTACATTTGAGTCTGAGGGCGTTTGCGGATAGGTAAATACGAATCATTTATATTTGAGTCTATCAGCATTTCTTTGGTTCGGGAATATGTAAATGCGAGTCATTTATATTTGTGTCTGTGAGCATTACTTGGTTCGCTGATAGGTAAATACGAGTTGTTTATTTTTGAGTCTGTAAGCATTTACTTGTTTCGGGAAATAGGTGTCGTTTTATTTTATTTTCTGACTGTGTAAGCATTTACTTGGTTCGATGATAGGTAAATACGAGTCTTATTTTTCAGTCTGTATACCTATTCCCTGTACTTGGACACGGAATAGGTATACATTGGTCTCTTATATTTGAATCAGTATGTAGTTACTTGGGAAATGGCTCTTTTTACCCGGCGTATGTCTTACCTCTCTGCAGGGAATGTATTCAACGTATTCTATGTCCAGCTGACAGGATAGATATATTCATGTGTATATATGTATGCTTCTATGGGCGTGTATGTTATAACTCTCTACTTGCGCTAATAATATTATGTCCCGACTGACTCCAACGGAACTCTTCTGAACTTTGAGTTCTTTTTTGCCTAGTTCATTTGTGATACCGGTAGGAGGCGTTATTTACTCCACAGCAGTGTACATACATTATTCATTTATTTTATCTTTGTGTTTAAACGTCTGGTATTCAGTTTGATCGCAATTTCGCACCATGATTTCAAATTTACAACAAAGATTTGAATTCTCTTTTTTATTTTGATTGGAACAATATACCTGAGGGAATTGGTAGATCTACTATGAAACTAATAAACCTTAAGCTTCAGGCCCACTAATCCCAGAGAGGATCCTGTAGTAATTTTTTAATGAGCGAATTTTTCAAAAAAATCGATTTTTTAAAAAGTTTTTTTTATTATTATTAAAATAAGACAATTTTAGTGATAAAATCATAAGGCAATGGGTTGAAGTAGCTAATGTTGGTGTAATATTGTAACAACTATAAGAAAAAAGCTTTATTTGGCCAATTCAGCCCTGAAAATGGATGGTTAGAAGAGAGAGGTGGGATGGGATGGGCTTATTTCATTACCACAGTTGGCCTAAGAATATGCTCTAATACCCATTTCATATATCCTAAAAATTACCCTGCAATTGGCCAGTTTTCAAAGTTTTCTTGATGTCTTACAGCACTCGAAACCGTATCTATATAGGCTTGCCAGAATCTATTCATCGCTTACATTTTGGCATTTGGATCCTTGAATCCATTGTTGCTGGTTGCGAAGGGTTATCGGAGTTAACTCCTCCTTAATTGTCCAAATTGTTCACCAGGGGACGCTCTCCTTACACTATAAATACTGGGCAATTTCTTGCCTCGTTCTCTTTTTCACATCTTAATTTTCAGCGAACACATCTACAATGTAAGCTCTCGCAGAAGATTGCGTCTTCCCATTTGTAGAAGACGCCATGAATATTATACACACATACACGTACGTACGAACATTCACCAAAATACAAACACTTTACGTTCACACACAAACAAAAATGTTAATGTCTTTGTCCATTGTAAATTTTGTTGTTTAATACATATATTTGTTGATATATATATATATATATATATATATATATATATATATATATATATATATATATATATATATATATATATATATATATATATATATATCGGTCTTGTTGGTTTTCTTTACACTTCTTTATGGTGGATTCAATATCTGAGTCCGCCATGTCCTTGTAGTGGACCTTTTAATATTCTAGCAGGAATAAACACACGTGTTCCTAATAGAACAACACACGGTTCACTACAGTCCTCCGTATCTGTTCAAGCTTCAGAGTCCCAACAGTGTAGGTCCGCCACTGTTTGATGGTGTTTGAAGATGCTGTTGATTTATTTCGTTTTATTTTACACATGCCATCTTTCCTACACTGATCTGCTAAGGAAAAAACAAAAACAAAAAAAATAAAAATCACAAGTCGATGACACCTGGAGTCGAACCCACTGTCAGACGCTTCACAACGGCCTCATATATTATTTGCTTGCATAACACGAACGTACAGACGAGTGTACGCAAATTGTTACGCAAGATTCTCAAATGCCATTACCGCCAAGAATTCCTTTGCTTCGACGAAGCAAAGATGGGTATCTCAGAGTGAATCAAGTCAAGATATCTGTAGACTAAGTTCTCGAAATGAGGACACTAAGTTGGAATTTAACCAAGTGGAGAAAACAGGAGTGTCAGTAGTTCATAAATTTTATTGGAAGTCTCCCGTGTCTTTCAGTCCTTTAAAAATGGAATTTTTCGATAATCCTTTTATTGAAGCTAAAAATATCAGATTAAATGAAATGTTAAAAGGGAACTACACAAAAAATGTCTTTTTTTAACTACTGTCCCCTCAATACAAGTCTAAAGAGATATTCAAACTAGAGGGTTACTGGGTGTTGTTGTTGAAACTAAATAGCGGTTAATCCGAGATTTGAAGATTAAGGTTAACCTAACCAGGAATCATCCACTTGGGAGTCTGTTCAACAAAGTAGCGATCATTGGAAAGAAAATACTCGAATAGAAATCCCTTCTTACTAATAGAATATGAAGGAAATGAGGTTGATTCAACCCTGTGTACGTGATATGGGGGGAGTCTTAGTTGTAAAGGCCTGAACTGGTGGAACTAAAGAATGTAGTTTGTTAGAACATTTGCCATGGAAATAGCGATAGTTTATCGAGTAGATCAAGTCATTGTACAGTCAAATTTTGAATAAGTTCTCTTCTATAGAAATATCAGATGCAAAATATTTCTTAAGTTCACTGTTTTTTTTTGGGGTTTTTTTTTTTGTCTTGTAGCATTTTCCAGTGTTGGAGAAGAATACCTTTAGCTCAGAAAGCGCCAGAAAAGATATTGCTTGGAGTAAGACTCCCTGTGGCCGAGCAGGTTATACTTCTGCTTAACCCTGATGGTGTTCTAGCTGGGCCAAGTAAGTATTTTGAGTAGGTAGTGGATATATATATATATATATATATATATATGAACATTCTCTCGAACGAAATGTGCCACATTATTTACACTATTGATAGTACTTTTTATTGGAATAGCTGGCAAAACATCGGCTAATTGCCAATTTATTCGTACTTTATAAAATGGTAAATAATAAGGATTTCCTTATACTGTGTTCACTTATATTAATAATTTAGTAAATGTCTATAAATTTATGAATAAAAATGTTTCACATTCATTTCTTTATAAATTGGTAAATAATAAATATTTCATTGCATAATTTTTAATGTATTAGTTTTTAAAATGATAATTTTAATGATAAATATTTCATTGCATTAGTCTTAATGTATTAGTTTTTAAAATGTTGTAAATATAAAATTATTCTTGTAAATAAACAATCTAATGAATAAATAGTATTTAATATTTTTGTTAAATTCTCAAGAACAAAAAAAATGAATAAATTCACTTTCATCACATGTTTAGGATTTATTACAAGACTAATCACCATTTTTTAAAAAGTATTGCCGAAGTATAAAATAGTTAAAATAAAAGCGGTGTCAAGGGAAGAACCATTCTTTTGACACTCCTTTTTACGGGCACGATTATCCATGTTTGCCATTTTTCTTCTTTTTTTTTTGTATTTGAGATGGATTTTACCTTAAAATAAAACATGATATAGCGAAAATGTTGCTTATATCTTTTTATTTCATCTTTAGTGTTAAAGCGTCTACGCGGACTTATGCTTGATGAAATATTTTCCACTCTATAACCCCTTTCCCACAGAAGAAACATCGCAAGCCTCTCGCTACTCTGTCGCTATCTCCATGGCAAGTGTTCAGACGAACTACATTCCTTAGTTCCATGCCACGTACACAAGAGTGAATCATCCACATTCCCTTCGAATTTCATTAGTAAGAAGTAAATTCCACTCGGACAACTTCTTCCCCAAAACTGCAGCTTTGTTAAAGGGTCTCTCGCTAGGATGTTTTCCCAAACACTATAATCTTGATCTCTTCAAGTCTAGATTTATCTTTCATATCTACTTAACATCATGAACTGCATTTCTGGCATTTTCTTACGTTCATACAACACCACACACTAACCCTCTAATTTGAGTGTCTCTTGGACTTTCTACATTAGTATATTATAAAAATGATAGACATATGACCGTTGATTTCATCAGATGGGAACCCAGCGCTTTGGCTGCTGAAATCAGTCTAGGAAGCCCTTCGCGATAGTGTCATCAACGAACTGTCTGCATACATAGCTCTATGTAATATAATAATAATAATAATAATAATAAGAAGAAGAAGAAGAAGAAGAAGAAGAAGAAGAAGAAGAAGAAGTAGAAGAAGAAGAAGAAGAAGAAGAAGACGAAGGCGCGGTTGAAATTGCAACGAGAATGATGTGTTTTCGGAAGTTCCTGAAAATTTAACGTTTTTTTCTTTAAAAACGTAAATATGAAATTTTGTTATTTTTTACTACTAACGTAAATATAATTTTTTCTTCTTATTATTTAATGTCCTTTTCTCTTTTTTCCTTGTTGATTAATCAATTAGTTTTCTTATCTGTATTATTCATATGTTCTTGAGAGATTACACGTTAGAAAAACTACGATAATTGTTGCAGATATTTCAAAAGAAAATTTTTTTCTTAGAAAAATTACGATATTTTTTCACTTAGAAAGACTACGATTAATTGTAGATAAAGCTAAGCATTTTCGACGAGTTTAGCGAATAAATAACCGAATATACAGAAGGACGAACAAATGAATGAACGAATAAAGCTTATATATATATATATATATATATATATATATATATATATATATATATATATATATATATTGTTGTGACCAAGTAAAATGGTTAAGTAATAACAAAAACCAGGATTACAGATATATCGTATATTAAACAGTAAGTAGACCAGAAGAGTATTACACGACTAATGAGAGTGTATCGAGTGAACTAGCGCCCAATCTATTCACTGTTCACTGTTCCCCGAACCTTCTCTCCTACTAATTTTATAATAGGCGGAAGAGTCTAACAGACTCTTAGAGGGAGGACACCACAACATATATTATGAAAACAAATATGTTATCAATAATCTTGTATTTTTTATAAATATATCTCACTGCTTTCTTTAAATTAATCAATAAGTAAAATATTTCCAATTTGCAAGGATGTTTCACTTAATCTTATTATCTTAAAAAATAGTAAACAATATTATTATTTCTTTTTTAAATTTCACTGCAATGATACGGTATCGTTCATATAAATTTTAAACTTTATTAACCGAATGCTAACTTTTTATTTTTCCATTAAATTTTTTTGACAATTAATTTCGTTAAAAGGACTAGTGATGGTAGCAACAACAATAATATTTTTTAATTAATTAACAACTAATCTGATTAACAGACAACTTATCTAGGAGAAGGAAAACTCCGAACACCAACCCGCAACTGCCGAGGAGTGAATGACTGCTGCGTTATGAGGTCGCGAACGATCCCCTACAGGTTTCGAAACCCTGTCTGTGAATGACCGTTACCCAATATGCCGGGCAACTTTGGGTGGACTTCTGAAACCAAAACTAAAAGTCAAACCAAAAAGTTCAATATTGCTCTTCCAGTTGATAAACAGGGAGCCCGTCCCTCAGAAGGGAACCTAACTGAGGTCGAAAAATCAGCCATAGGAACAAACTCCTACACAAATAATGAATCTTCAGATCTCCACATCCGGGATAATCCAAATAATGACCCTGCGAATTCTCCAACTAGATCCACAACCATTCATTTAAAGAAAGAATAGGTAAAATGGTCTCGTGAGGAGTACAAACTCGTTCTAAGTGCATTCTATAAAGCGTTGCACAAACCTTAGAAAAGCATCATACGCCAAACATATGCCATTTGGTGGGAGAATGTTGGACAAGCAATTAGAAATACGTTGACGAAAATAAACTCGCCATTGTAAGAAGGTGCATCATGAGAAATAACTGATTGAGAGATTTTGAAATTAAAGAAATCAAAGAACTACAACCGGAATCGGTGGATCAACAGAACATGAAAGGGAACCAGAAATAGACATAAAATGTACTAACTGTTGTTCATGATGACGGTAGTCTTTGAGTATAGAATCCAGAGGTTGGCAGTGAATATTTCGAAGACAGTAGGGAAGCGTACTTCAGGTTAGCAGTGGATATCCCGATAAAGTAGCAGAGCGTAGTTCTTCCTTCTGTTCTTTGGCCTGACAGGTTGGCACTGGATATTCGGAGAAAGTAATCAAAATAGCCGCCTTTATACACGACAGATTGAATATTTCACGTCTCCTGATTGGTTAACCTTCTTTTGGGGAACTATAAAGTGAGTCTAGTCATTTGGGTTGGCTCACTAGTTACCTAAGTACACAAAATGATCTAACACTAACATCATACAAAGTACAGATCATAATGAAGAAACTGAGATACACACCAATCATTGTGAAGATAACGCTGAAAGTTTAGAAGAGTTGGAAAAGTGTGATCTTAGACGCTCACAAGCCTGCAATAAAACGAGTAGAAAACACATTGAACTGAATTATTTTATGGAAAACAAGAATAGTATACAAGAAGCCAGAGAAGAAATCACGAGGAATATAAAGCAGAGCCAAAATATTGAAATGAAGGAACGAGAACAACTCCTAAAATTACAAACCACCAATAATAACCGCAAAACTATTAAACTCTAGAATGCAACACTCAAATTAATTCTAGATGAAGCAGACCGACATATAAGCTTCAACGAAGCAATATATGCATCAGCAATAGTAGCGACTTTAAAACTAAACATCAACATAAAAAAGGCAATCTCAGAAATGAAGATCCACCTTGGAAAAGAAAAATAGGGAAAGAAATTGAACTTAGAAGTACTTGATGAACAAATGTAAGGAGTAGAAAAGGCAGGAGAGTTAAAAGAAAATACAAAATTAGGAATGAAAATGAAGTCCTATCGACTAAAGAAAAAATAAAGCAAGCAATACAACTGAAGACTCACAGAAGCAGACACTATGAAAAAAGATCAAAATTCTACAGACAGAACAAGATCTTTCAAACCGATTCGAAGAAATTTAACAGAGAAATAGGCAAAAAAGAAAAATTGAATTGACAACACCCCACCCGTCCCAACAATGGAAGAAGTTATAGAGTTCTGGGAAAAATATAGGCTTGCCCTAAAGAACATAACAAAGAAGCAGATTAGATTACGCAAGAGGTAGAAGGGATGAAAAATAAACCAGAACAAACATGGGCGGGAATCACAGAAGAGGATGTTGAATGTGCGCTGAAAAAAAGCACACAACTGGAAATCTCCAGGAAAATATAAAATTCCTAATTTTTTACTCTTTTATCTAAATACAGCACACAAAAACTAGTAAAATAACTTCAAGAAATGGTCAATGATTCTACTAAAATTCCGGTATGGGTAACCGAAGAAATTATCTTCCTTCTACCCAAGAATGGTGACACAAATGTTTCAAAAATCTACAGACCAATTACATGTCTTCCCACTACTTACAAACTGTTGACATCTATTCTGACTAAACAGGCAAATTCCTTCTTAGAAAAAAATGACATACTACATCTTGAACAAAAAGAGTGCAAACGTGGTTCTTACGGATGTAAAGACCAATTACTAATTAATTGGATGATCTTGGAAAACTGCTTCAATACAAAGAAAAATCTCAGTACTGGCTGGATAGATTACCGTAAGGCATTCGATAGCGTACACCATTCCTGGATTTTAAAGTCTTTAAATGTATACAAGGTATCACCCGTCGTCAGCAATTTCATCAAGCAAAGTATGTCGATATGGAAACAACACTTCACCTCAATCATATAAATGGAATCTATAAATCTGGAGAAATAAACATCAACAGAGGAATAGTTCAAGGTCACACTTTGTCTCCCTTACTATTTTGTATATCCCTAATAGCATTAACCAGCGAACTTAATATGATGGAATATGGCTATGTCTCAAAAGAAAATAAGCCATCTATTTTATGTGGATGACTTAAAATTGTATGCTAGGAATGGCAGTGAGCTGGAAGGTCCCTTAAAAACACTAAAATGTTTCACTGATGACATTGGAATGAAATGGATAAATGTGCTAAATCCACAATTTTAAGAGGATCATTACAACAGACCTCCTCTATTAGCTTAAACCCTGGGGTAACAATCAAAGATTTAGAGTAAGAAGAAGCTTATAAGTACTTGGGTGTAAAAGAGGGTGAAGGAATTCACCATAAAAATGAAAGAAATAGTGTGAAAAGAGTAATATAGAAATGTGCTATAATTGATATTAAGAACTGAATTGAATTCTCAGACCATAATTATGGCCATTAATAGCCTTGACATCCCAGTGGCTCAAATATCAGGATACTACTGAACATCTAATCTCAGGATGTTCTGTACTTGTGACAAATGAATATAAAAATCGTCACGATCAAGTGGGGCAACATTTACAGTGGACAATGTGCAAATACTTTGGAAAAGATGTTAATACGCACTGGTATGAACATCACCCAGCACCGGTTACAGAAATAGGAGACATCACACTTCTATGGGATTACAACATCTTTATAGACAGGAAGATTGAAGCAAACAGGCCGGACAAAATTGTCAAAAACCGAAAATTTAAAAGAAATTGCCTGCTAACTGATATGGTTTGTCCAGAGGTCTGTAACATAGCAACCAAGTAATTTGAAAAACAATCGAAGTATAAAGACCGAGAAATCGAAATAGAAAAATGTGTAAATTGAAAACAAGAATATTACCAGTCATAGTAGGTGCACTTGGAATGATAAAAAAGGAACACAACAACACATTGAAAAAATTAATTTCTGGACATCACAGAGTAAAACAAATGCAAATAATAATAATAATAATAATAATAATAATAATAATAATTATGGAAGTATAAAGACCAGGAAATCAAAACAGAAAAAATACGGAAATTGAAAACAAGAATAGTACCAGTCATATTTGGTGCGCTTGGAATGATAAAAAATGGAACACATTGAAAATATCAGTTGAAATCCCAGCTTAAGAGAAATACAAAAAAATGTACAAAAAGTACAGCCCGCACCCAAAGAAGAACTTTGTCCATGCAACGCTGGTGATGTCATGGGAATTCGAAAAACAAATAATGAAATGTAACCCTAACTCTACCTGCCTTAGGCCTGTCCGCAGACTTGGTAGGGAGTGTGACCATAGCAGAAATCAAAATATAATGATGATAATAATAATAATAATAATAATAATAATAATAATAATAATAATTATTATTATTATTATTATTATTATTATTATTATTATTATTATTATTATTATTTCCTTTGATTTCTGGCGTTTACACATTTCTTTCCGGGTTCCGCCCAGGCACCTAAGGTTAGAAATGGCATCATGACACTTTTCCCTGACAAAAAAAAAAGAATTACATAGATAAGGCCCTTCGTAAAGTTTAGGCTGTACTTGTCAGAACAATTTTTTGTATCTCTTTGAGGCATGGACTTCCAGGAATGCCTTCAATTAGTCTACTGGAATCTTTTCCAACCAATCCTAGGGCTCCAACTACAACAGGGATTGTTGATGTTCCTATGTGCCACATTTTTGAGATTTCTATTTCAAGGTCCTTGTATTTTGACAGCGTTTTGAATATCTTCAAAGATACATTGCAGTCTGCAGGGACTGCCATATCAATAAGGAGGCACCTTTTTGTTTGTGGTCTTTAATAACAATGTCTGGTCGATTGGCTTTGATTGTTCTGTCAATGTGTATTGTGTAGTCCCATAATTATTATTATTATTATTATTATTATTAATATTATTAATATTAATATTATTATTATTCGACAGAGTATAATATAATTCTACTGTAGATTTAAAATCGGTAACTTTGAACATATCTAGTTTGTGTTTCTTGTCAAGGACTTATTTATAGTAACTTAGAATAGACTACTATTGTATTGAAAGGGTTATTTATTTATTTTGAGATAAAAAGATTTCATGCCAGCAGCTAAAAGTTGCTCAAAGCCTTCTTCATCGTGTACAGAGTTCAACCGCCCAATTTTCGTGTTCAAATTTGCTCTTAAAATCTCAACTTCTAACACAATTAGCGACGGTTGCTTGTTACTCTGACCTGTTCGTAATTATCAAGGTATAAATTGCCTCCTACGGACAGTCAAGCAAAGGCTCATGATTTAGATAATTGCAAGAGATTTTCCTCCACTATGAACAATTAGGGTTTTACTTTGTGGGTTACAAATTTTAATAGTTCCCAAGGCCGTTAGAAATCGTTGTTTGATCCCAAGAAAAAGTAAAACATTTGAATGCTTATTTTCAAGTAAACACGTTATTCCTAATATATATATATAACAACCGATATTTGGGGAACATCCCAAGAGGATGCTTCCCCGATCACTACAATCTTAAACTGATCAATCTAGGGTTAATCGTTATCTTCCTTAAGTCCCAATGCTGTACACCTTACCTCTTCTACCTCAAGTGGCTCTTGGGCCTTGTAAAGGTGACCATTATTGTAAAAAAATATGTGGGTGGTGTCATGCATAGTAGCTTTGAATGAGAGATAAGAAAACTGGATTCGAATTTCCGTTCAGTTCGTTAAATTCATTTATGCACAATTACCCTTTAGAAATATATCAATCCATGTCTTCGTCTCCCTCTAGCTATGAGTTAAATAGTATTGGCACTCAGTCTAGGATGAGGACAACTCTGAATTCAAAACCTGAGGAATGTCTTCTGGATTATGAAAAGTGCCTTCACTACTACAGGGTGCGATGAATAACCTACCGTCTAAATGAAAAATCAAAAATGAAAACTGACATCTCATTTTAAGATATATTTACCAAAATGACACAAAAATATCTTGAAATACAAAAGAATAAATTTATTCAATGAAATCGCTATGGTCTCCAGACGACTTCTTAATTTCCTACAGCTTTCCTGGACAGCTTCCTTGTTTAAGCTAGTGAATGCTGTCATATTCCTTGCCTTCAGTCCATCTTTGGTGTTACAAAGAGTTTTGTTAGTCTCTTGCTTAACTACGCCCCACACATAATAATCAAAGGGGTTGCAGTCTGGGGAGTTAGGTGGCCCGATGTAAGGGGTGATGTGGTTGCAGGAATTGTCTGACAGCCATGACTGGGTTTTCCTGCTTGTGTGGCATGGGACAGAGTCCTGTTGCGAGACATAGGGTCTTCCAGCAGCGACCCTCTTGACCCAGGGCATCACTTGATGTAGGACTCCGCATTGAGTATGAGGCCCTCACCAACAAATTTGGGAGTTCTTTTCTTATCAGAACAATCAGAGTGAATTTTCCGAGTTGCCTAACTTCGTAATCACCATTAGACTCAACCAACTCTTTCCGAATCCTTTGCACTGTTCTCAGGTTGACACCCAAACACTCTGAAATGGTCGTATTGGAGATTTCGACGCGAATGCCAAGCAGTACAGCATGCCGTTTCAAAGTTTCTGGCGGAGTGAATTACATCATGGTACTTATTTTCTCACAGACGATGCCCAACTGACCCTATTATACTGTGCAGTTGATAAAATCAAAAACAATCTATGCGCATGTGCAAAATTAAAAATATATAATAGCAACAAATTACCCTTCGCAACCTGTATATCATTAAGTCACATGTGCGGGCAAGCTGGGTGTTCGCTTCTAAGAACTAAGCTGCTGGGCTACGATGCGCCGAGACGACGGGTGATTCATCATATTTATATGCATTGGGGCATATATATATATATATATATATATATATATATATATATATTATGTCATTCACAGACAGTACTGTTTCGCTGTATCACAGCTCCTCAATGCGACTAGACTTCCGAATGCCTCGATCCAGGATTGAAACACAACTAATTTGGTGTCAGCCAGAGTTATCTTCACTCGGTAGATTTACACAACTAAATCTAGCGTATTGTTTTTACAAAAGTAAACAAATGCCAATCAGCCAAAGTGCTCCATTCATTTTACTGAAGAGCTTTGCATTAGTGCAGGTGGCTATATATATATATATATATATATATATATATATATATATACTTCATATGACAATATATACGAAAAATTAATTTCGGTCGAGCACTCTGGAGAGAAAGTGTGAATTTGTAAAGAGTGACTACTACTACTACTGATAATGCAAAGCTCTTCTACAAATTGAGCCCTCTCAATCACTGGTATGTTCATTTAAAGAATGAATACGCAAAAACTCAGCTTCCTCTCTACCGGAGGCTAGTAGCTTATGGGTAAAATCTCTGACTGTTGCCGAATCAGTCGGATTTCGATCCCGGCTTGAGGCAATCGGATGTCTAGTCACACTGATGAACTGTGATGCAGCGAAACAGTCTGTTTGTGAATGACAATATATATATATATATATATATATATATATGTGTGTGTGTGTGTGTGTGTATAATCTTTAAAATATAAAGTCAGTTTTGCCACGCACTTCAAACAGTATTACAGTGGATAAGTAAAGGCAATAAAAGTGTTGGATTAATAAATCCGCTAATTCGTTAGAAATTGCTTTGTTTACGTTTCGGATAGGAAACTGAGCAGGTATGGGCATTCGAGAAAAATAATCTGAACAAGGAAGTGTGCTTTCCTTAAAAAGAAAAAATAGAGCCTTGCTTTACTTTGACGCTCTCCGTAGTCAAGTGGTAAAGCACACCGGATCAAATGATGGTTTCTTCTACAAAGGAGGACGTAAGCAAAGTGGATATGAAAAGTGCTACATTTTACCTGTTTTTTGTCGGAGAGCACATTTTCTTTATTAACTGCGCAGGCTGATAGACGTAGTACACACTATTTAAAATAAAAATGGGGCGTCTATTTCAAATACGCGTATCCACTATAATAACATGTGAAGTAATATATAACAGGGTTGTTTGGATGTGGTCCGCTCCTTTCTAGTTTGCTACACCAGATTTTACCGTGTGGATCCGGTAATTCGTCAGTATCAACCGACTACGTTATGCCCGGTAACAAATGCCAATAGGGCCGGTAGATTTTTCTGTCATGTTTCACTTGGGCAGAGATTAAGACATTCCCAGTTCCATCTGTCCCTGTAGAAAATCGATAAAAACGATCTCACGCTGAGCGTGGTAACCCTTCACTTAAAGGTTGCTGGTTACGTTTGAGGACATGTGGTCGACTTGAGGGAAGACAAGTTATTTGGTAAACGAACTAAACACGTTCTGTGAACTTAACACATTTTAATTTGAATAGTAAAAAATGTCTACAAATAACTTTTACGAAATGACGCTTGAGGATTGTCTCTGTATTCACTGTGTTTTCGGCAAAATGCTTGTTTGTCTTCGAATCGGGTCCGTTTCCACTCTTCACGGAAAATGACTGTCAAGCGAAATGCGCGCCGACTTATATAGGGAAATCTTTTCCGATAACAATGAATAATGACTTTACCTGACTTTACCTGTTTTTGTCTGGTCGAAAGGTATTTCGCACTGACACTTGAAAATACATTAATCTTACTTTATCAGTTATCAACATAACTTCTTATTTCCCTTCTTCCAATCTTTGGTCCAGGGCTCGTACCCTCCTGAAACCAGAGTCGAATTTGCCAACCATGTTTTAATTTTCTGTTTATTTAAATTTTAACCCTCAAATGCAATTTTTACATTTCTACTGAGGAAACGTTGATTTCAGGGTTGTTATCGGAGAACCGTAGTCCCCCCCCCCCGTTTTAATATCATTCCGCGATTCTCGTTAACATTATACACTTCTGGTGATATGTTGGTCGAAATAAAGGCTACCTTTTATTTAAAAAATATGCAGTTTTGTCTGTTTTACAAGTCCTGTGGCATTTGACATTTATTGCATACATACATACATACGTATATATATATATATATATATATATATATATATATATATATATATATATATATATATATATATATATATAGTCAAACCTAATATATATATATATACAGGGTGTCCATAAAATTCGTGTGCACTTTAAAAAATTTATAACTTTATTTGTATTTGCGATAGAAATAATCTATAAAAAATGTTATAAAGTTTAATGTACCTAGTTTTAAGTATAGCTAAAATAACTAATGTGATTTCAGGTATTACTGTAAATCAGTTGGCAAATGTTTTCCGTGAACTGCAAAATCGTATTAGCCTTTGTATTGCTAATGATGGAGGACATGTGGAAACTTAAATAAAACTTCAATAAAACCTTAAAAAATATAGATTTACTTCTTTCTAATCCTTTTCACAAATTATTTCTATCGCAAATACAAATAAAGTTATAATTTTTTTTAAGTGCACACGAACTTTATGGACACCATGTATGTTAGGTTATGTATATTCAAAGTTATTTAATAATGTTGTTATAATGTATTATGAATGTTTATTATTATTATTCACACACATAATAGTTGGAATATAATATGAAAGGGTTTGTTTATATACGCGGATTGATATGAAAATATGTATAAAATATAAATACTGAATTTCCTATTAAAAATGCCACAAAAACAGAAAAACGGCCCTGCTTCAAGAATGCCTTGTCTTATTTTTAATAAAAATTTGGCATTGCACTCGATATGGGTTCAAGGTTCATGCTTTTAAATTGCTTGGGGGATTATGTATCATTTAAGCTGTATCTTGGGAACACACATAAATACATACAAGATTAGAGTTTTCGTATTATTTCCATCTTGTCATCTATATTTAAATTATAGGAAATATTTTAGTTTTAATATTCTTACTTTTCTCACAATCGTCAGGTGCCTTCTTATAGAATTTGGTTATTTTGTCATTTAATATTTTAATAAATTCTGTTTCACTCATAGATGTCATTTGACTTGTTACTTTCAATAAAGATATTTGACAATTTATTTTATCAATGTCTTTTTTAACTTTTTCTTACAATTTATATTGAAATTAATTATTACATTCTTTACAATGTTAATCAAATCTTTTTCGAATTTACTTATTAGGTTGTTCGGAAAATAATGTCCGATTTTAGTATCAACTTTTATTCCTGAATTAATGCATAAACAGTGTTTAAATCAGTCAAAATAGGAACTATGGACATTTATACATTTCTGCCATCGAGTTACATGATTATTTATGCCTTTACGATAAAACACTAAAGGTTTGAACACCAAGAATGTTTTGAATGCAGTTTCTGCATCTTTGCAACAGAATGTCCTTAAAATTTTCAACATGCTTTAGAATGTGGTAATCGGTGGGCAAGAGATCCAGGGAATATGGTGGGTGAGGCAAAATCTCGTGTCTCAAGTCGGTGATCTTTTGAAGTTTCATCTTGGAAACATGCGCTCAAGCATTGTTATCAAGCAGAATTGGACCTGGTCGATTAACTAGTGTCGGTCGCCTTTTGCTTGACTGAATGTATATTTCATCCAGTTGGTGCCCATAAAACTCTGCAGTGATGCTCTGGTTAGATTCCAAAAAGCTGTAATGGATAATGCCAATGGTGGACCACCAGACAGTTACCATAATCTTTTGTTGGTGCAAATTCAACTTTGGAAACTGTTTGGGTCCTTTGTTATGATCAAGCCATTGAGCCAATCGCTTACGATTGTCATGAAGGATCTATTTTTCATCACAAGTCACTATACGATCAAGAAACAAATCGTTCGAATTTCGCAGATTGAGCATCGGACACACTTCAAAACGTTCAACCCTTTGACTTTCACTGAGTTCAGGTTTATCGAATTTCTTCCCTTTGTCAGCTTTCTTGACATGGTCAGATAATTGCTGAAATGCTGACATCCATTATCTGAGATATTTCTCTGACACGTTGAGGTGGTTTTGTTCAACAAGTGTTTTCAGATGTTGATTGTCAATTGCAGATGAACGTCTCGTATCCCCACTGCGGAACTTCAGAAACCAGTGCCGTGCTGTCCTTATCACAAGTGGATCCTTCACCTCAAGCTCTGTTAATGTTGGAAGTGGTTTGAGAAGCATTATGACCAAGCTTGAACTCATGCAAACAAAAGTAAATGCATGTCTTTGTTTTTCATGTTCAAGATGATGGCCATATAATGTTTTAAGTTAAACTCTGAAAGAGATTGATATAAAATTGACGTCAAACTTTAACCTTCGTGCCTGCAAAAAGCGGTATGTCAAAGGGACGTTTTTTCCTTTGACACCGCTATTATTTTGTACTACCTCCACTCCGTCGGCAATGTTTATTTACAAGATTATACAAATATGTGAACCAAATACAACGCGATATTTATTATTTTATAAAGATTTATTATTTATCATTTTATAGATAAATATGTGTTATATTCCGTGCTAGTAGGAATATATACTTGAAAACAAAGTGGATTACATAAGTAAAGATTTATTGCACAAAACCAGTACAATAAGAATAAAGCTAACAGTTATGCACAAGGTCGTCGTAAGTCAATCCAGTAATGAGTGCTACTATTGGGAGGTCGGTAGTTCTCGCGTAAGTCTGAGTCGTACTCAACAGATCCCGGCTCATCTCTGTAGTCCATTGATTTACAGATATTTATAGGTAGTTACTACCTATAGTATAGCCCCTCATGTCGGGGACATGTTATTCCATTACATCACTATGAAAACAAGTATTTTCTTCATTTTTTTCTTCATAATTTATAAAAATATCAATGAATTACTGCATGAAAGAAATACCCGTCTAATGAATTTTTCCAGAATTTATAATTACAGTAACTCGTTGTTATTTGCTTATTTACATTTTCCTGTTTGACAGACATGTTTTTAATAAATTTATGAATAAAAAATATTTTCATATTAATTTCTTTATAAATTGATAAATGATAAACACTGCATTATGTTAGTTGATTCGCATTTTTAGAATGTTGTAAATTATTCTAGTAAATAAACAATCTAATAAGTAATGTCTAATATTTTTGTTTCAAATTCTCAAAGAACAAAGAAAATGTGCAAATTCACGTTCATATATTTGAGCTCTATTAAAATTCTAATCATTGCTTTTTAAAACAACAATCATTGCCGTGGAGGCTAAGGTAGTTAAAATAATAGCGGTGTCAAGGGAAAAACCGTCTTTTTGCAGACTGTTTTTTTTTTTTTTCGGAGACGAAAGCTAAAGATTGGCAAAATAATAAAGATGACACTTTAATCATTAGGAATGAATAATATATTTTTGGGAAACTATTATTATGATATACTAGAACATAATTAAAAGGTTTATTCCGAAAATCGGACATTATTTTACGAACAGTTAAGTTAAATTCTGAATGAAATTAATCTAAAATTAATAAAGATATTACTTTAATCATTATAAATGAGTAATATATTTTTGTGAATCTAAAATCGGACATTATTTTCTAAACAACCTAATAAGCTAAATTCTTAAGGAGATTGATATAAAATTAACAAAGAGGACACTTTAATTATTAGGAATGAGTAATATATTTTGGTGCGAACTATTATAATAATTTTGCGACGTACGGTGGCTGTTAAATGATTAAGTATAACTCAAGACTTTAATGTTAAAATAAAACAGTATTTAATTACAACCGCAAATAAATACTTAACAAGAATAAAGAAGTAAAAGTCAACCAAAGATAATTAACCATTTCAGTGAATATAAGCAGACTCGGCTTAACGTCCGGTAAATCCTAAATCAAAACCCAAATCATCGACGCACAATAATTCACAATAATTCGACTGGATAGTTCCACTCAAGAGTCACACAATAATCAACTCAGTCAGTAGCCTGACACCGCTATTTATACACCTGGCGGGAAACATATATTCAGAGTGTCACTCTCGAACCTCGGTGTCGATATTTACTCATTTTCTTCCTATATAATATTAGAACATAATTAAAAGGTTCCTTCTAAAATCGGACATTATTTTCCGAACAGCCTAATCACACTACAACAGGGGGGAGATACTTCTTATTGCGAAAATTAAAAAAGTTCGTAATCATTATTATTGGTTTCTCTTTTAAAAAATAACAATGCCTTTCGTCTAATTCTCGTCAGGGAATCTGTTATCTTACCCAACAATTGCAACAATTGCAACATGCATATCTGGGATCGGTATATTGTTTTAAATAGTATTTTACATTGATTTTTTTATATAATAATATAAACGTATTTGAATTACTTAGGGAAAATTATAAAAGAAAAGCCGATCCCCTGTCCGTCATGCACCGTCTGTTTGTGAGTTTGCATGCCCGTATGTCATGTACATGCATATGTCTGTGTTGTACGTGAGTGACTTACATGTGTTTGTGCCGTTTAATGTATACGCATGCACATACATAATACTTTAACTGGGTTTGAAATAAAGCAGTAGAATGGCAATATGTAATCGTAAGTTCTATGCTAACAGTTTCTTCTATCGCACTTCTCGCTTGTGGAACTCCCTTCCGGCTTCTAGCTTCCCAGTCAACTTCAAAAATTTAAATGCAATCTCAATCACTATCTGTCTTCTTAATTCTTGTCCTTTTATTATTCTCTCTCTTTAATAGTATTTTTCTTTTTCTCACATACTCTCTATCACTCAGTAACCCCCCCCCCCTGCGTCTTAGTGGCTTTATTGCCTTGCTTGGGGTGAAATGATTAATAAACAGTTAAAAAGAAGAAGAATATATTCCTCTTCCACTCAGTCTGGACAACCCTAGACTTAACCTGGGCTGAGTAAAAATAAAATCCTAAATTTGGAGACAAGAAAAAAAATAATAATAAAAATGCTTATTTTTTTAAACTCTAAAAATCAGATAATTATAAGATTTCACTGAACCTTTTGAAAATTATTCGATAATCGAATTATTTTCATTAAAAAAATTCTAGAAGCATTTTTAGCTCAGTCATTTAATTAAAATATACCTGCGCACCTGGAAACATTCATACACATAATTTGAATGAAATAGACATCTGTGTTGCGAGGGACAATTTCCCTTTTCTGTCTGCTAACAACCCTGGACAACAGGAAAATGTATAAGTCGAAACGTGTTACTCTTTGAAGTTCTTTGTATGTGTAGTGTTATATCTTTAGGCAGCCAAAACTCCTAACCACATACAATTCTACACTTAGCGACCTATCTCTCTTTTCATCTCTATTAATATACTGCATTAACTACTCCTTTCCTTTTCAATCTGTAATAGTAGTCGCTGACTACAAGAACAATTAGGTCAGACAGGCTGGTGACCCCAGTAACAAAAGCTAAAAGTAGATCCTCACACATGTGCAGAATCACGTGATCAAGTACGAAATGTTGAGCGGGAAATATTAGAAGGAATCAGGGCAACGGATCTCCAGGGAGCCATGAAACCGTCTCTTTTTACTTATTACCGTCAAGCAAACGGAATCGCACAATGAAGACGAGTTCCAATTCAACTCAACACACTATGCTGCTTATATCAAATGCATAGGTGAATTACTAAGGGTAATAATCACCTAAGACAGGCATATAAGACCCATTCATTTGGACGCAGTCTAAAACTTATACAGTGCCGAATCTTCCTACCTGAATGATCAATTTTACATTTCTGAATATGTGAAGAATAGAGTAAACAATCAGCTTTGGTGGTCAAAACTCATAACATTGAAGAAAACAATATATCAAAAGATATCGCTGCTCTAGCGAAAAGAACTTAACTGAAAGTAAAAAGAACAAAAGAGAAATATAAAGCATCATAAAGAGAGAGAAAAGGGAAAATAATAAACCCTTATTTTATTTCGCTAATATTTTTGTCGAGATTTAAAAACTCTACGTTTCGTTCAATATCGCAAACCAATCGATAAAATTTGAATAAGCTGATTTGTTTGGGAAAATACTTTGACAAAAACCCTACTTCGCGGTTTAAAATTTTTTTAATTTAATCTAATTCATAGGACTTCATGGTAAACAATATTTTTTAAGAATTTTTTTCCTTTTTAACAGCGAAGAATAAATTGTTAGAATTTCTTACTCTTGAGCATGAATCATACAACTAGCCTTGCGTAAATAAATAGTTCTTGCTGGAGACAAATTCCAACTTTTTGAAGCGTTTGGCCTTGTGATTTGTTTATAGTTCGCGCAAACGCAGGGAGAACTGGAAACTGGATTCTCGTATATAAAAACTTAAGAAAAAATATGCCAAAAACAATATTGCATTTTTATTAAATAAGTACTTGCTATTTTACTAATTTGATTGTTTTTTTAAATATGAAGTATTTTGTATGTTAAAACTTTTAATTTTTCTAAAAAATAATAAAAAATGATTGTATTAAGCTACGCACCCTAGTAAAACTAACTGTACTTTGTACCTCCTTACCTGTTTGCACTTCTCCCTAAAATTTGGTTTTGATCGGTCAGTGTATGGTTATTTTATAGGGTGTGACGGACGGACGAACTAACAGAAGTCAGAGAATTTTATATATAGATGATTGGATGAGTTCCTTGCGAGTTTTACAACTATAAACTACCCATGGAAACTCTCCTGTTGCTTTGCTCAATAATTGAGCTTAACAACTTAAACAAAATGTTGCATTATTGAATGCGGGTTACCATTTAAAGAAGTAAGGGAGTACAAAAAGATTTGAAATTGACAATTTTTCATTTCACTGAAGCGGACGTAAAAACACACAGCAGCGTTATCGCCTCCTCTGTTTTTCCATTTCTTTCTTTTTGAATTTGAGTTTTTTGATGAATCTTAATTCTTAAGTTAATTATTGAATAAGCTAATTACGAGTTCTGCGGCAATAAAATATCTGTAGAAATTCTTCTATTGCATCGCTAAAATATTCAAGCTGAACAACTTTAACAAAATATTCCAATCGTAAATATGAATGCTGGTCATTATTTTAAGAAGTAAGGGGGTACAAATGGAAAGATTTTAAATTGACAACTTTTTTCCATTTCACTGAAACAGACGCTAAACACGAGAGAATGTTATCGTCCCTTCTAGCTCCCGTTCTTTCTTTGCTTACGGTCTTATCGCGTTGAAACACCGGTTCTTGTACGATCGAGGGGTTAAGCAACGTCGAACCTAGTCTGTACCTTGTGACGGCTTGGAAACATCGCAAACTTGGATGTGTGGATAGTGTAATGGATAACGGCTCCGAATTGGGAATCGTAGAGCTAAGTTCCAATTCCAATCGGGTTCATTATATACACTTGCGTGGGGGAAAGGTATGAATTCACCTCTTATCCCTCAACTATGGGTAAATTATTAGGATATTTATCAGTAAATCATTTAATAATTCTTCGCTTCTTTCTTTCTTTCTTTCTTTCTTAATAATGACCTAGCTCTTCTCTTTTTCTTTCTTTCTTTCTTTCTTTCTTTCTTTCTTTCTTTCTTAATAATTCATCGTTCTTCTCTTTCTTTCTTTTTCCCACTGAAACCAAATAGCGTTTCTACTGTCTTTTTCGTCTTTCCCTGCAATCAAAACGGAATAGTCCATTATTTATGAAGTGTTGGCAGGGGTAACGGTCGTACTAATTAAGGGAGGAGCAAGCAAAATTCTAATAAGATAGTATGAACCAGTTAGTTTATTTAACAATCTGCGGAGTAATCAATGGGCTCCACATAATTTAAAATGAACAAATCAAATAGCAAATAAGAAAACGATTTCAATTCAAATGCAATTGGAAGATTGACGCAACTCATTGTTCCTACTCCCATCTCCTTTGTCCATTTGAACGTGCTACATTAAGTTTAGTAAATAGAAATAGGGTTTTCAATCTGCGACAATTGCTTAAAAGAATCAGTTTGAGGAGCAGTTCTTTAGGACACGTTATTAGCTCGACCCACAATTTTCCACTCCTGTGGCCTTGTGCCAGACTAAGCTCCGTAATCACCTGACCAAATGTTATCTGCAGAATGCTCTTCTCTAGCTGACAAGAGCGGCTCTTGTTTTTTTTATTTTTTATCAAAGGGTTTCCGAACATACGCCCGGAAACAACCCGCCAGCGCAAATTCTCCCATTCTACAATGGGAGAAAGACTTACCTTTGATTTGGGTGATGAATGTACAATTTGCGCTTAAATATCCCATCACCTATAATATATTGACATTTTTTTCTCTCCAGCTCTCCTAATTTATAGAAACATGCCAAGCGGTGAACCATTGCCTACTTGAGAAGATTGCACGAGTTTTTACCCTCAGATCTTTCAAGAGGTAACGTTTGTTAGAGTTCGTAGCTTTTGAATATTTCACCGGATTTCGTTTGAGAATCTCGCTCGTGGTCTCACCTGTGGAACGAGAAGTTGGTTTTAGGTTGCCTGCTCTCCTGCTACTCGATTATTCTTCCGAAGATTGCAACAGATTGTTTTAGCAGTTCAAGCGTCAACCCGAACATGCTGCACCTTGAAAAGAGGCCAGACTTTAAAATTCCTTACAAGTGGGCGTTATAAATAACTCAGTTCCTCATTCAACCTCCTTTGTAAATGTTAAGTTGTAACAAAATTATTTTCACTTTTAAATCTCCGATATGATTTATAGAAATGAGATAGGCCTTCACAAAATCCATTAGAAAATGAGTTTTTCTTTCCAGTCAATAAGCGTACAAAAAAGTGGTATCTTTTAAAAACGTTTCGTTGTTTCTGGGCGTAAAAGTAGAGATAACATCTAAGATTATATATTTGAGATATTATTTATTAAATTGAGTCATAAATAATTTCCTTTTTGAGGGGAACCAATTGTAATGCCGAATTTATCGTCATACATGGCAGTTAAGAATAAATTTGGAATCATATGTAACCTATGACAATTTTCAACATAAAGGGGTAAATCTCCACAACCAGCACCAAAAGCTTAGTCCCATAGAAGGATAATATTGTGCGTGTGGAAGGGTTGTGGGTTTATTATCCATTTAGAGTTCTTAAAACGATGAAATAGTAAATGCACATTTATATATTCAGCAGCTGCAAAGTGTCTAGTCGAAAGATGGTCAACAGGAAAAATGTCGTCCTCATCGATGGCAATGCAAGACAGGAAGAAGAACACAGGAAAAAAAAAAATTGGGAACTCGGTTGGTCTGACCTGACCTTGCACCAACCGATTATTACCTTTTGGGGAATTCTGCAAAATTCTTTAACGAGAAAAGATTACTCTCATGTAAACCAGATGTAAAAGATCGTCAAGACGTTTTTCTCCTCAAAATCTGAAGAATTTTACACAAAAAGTGCGGCTTGATAAGTGGCAAGAAGTCATTGCAAATAATGATGAATATATAATTGAATAAAATATAATTGGAAAAATACAGTTGATAATCAATCATTTTCATTCACTGCAAAATGCTTTGATGAAGAAAACTTTCTCAAATGAAAATCACATTAAAAAAATTCATCAAAACATTTTTGACATCAGAACCTGGAGAATTTTATTAAAAAAGCTGTCAAAAAGCTGCCTGATAAGAGGTAACATGACATTGTAAATAATGGTGAATATAAAATTGAATAAAATGTAATTGTAGTTTATTTTTTGAAGAATAAAGTTGAAAAACAAAAACGGAAATGATTTCTGACTGAACCTAATAGAAAACTTTAATTTGCATTGTCAACACTATTTCGGATATATTGAGTTATAATCGGTTGGCATTTGAATTGAACGACAGATAAGATTAAAATTAAACAATTGTTTTCATTCACGACAAGATGCTTTGATGGATAAAAACTTTCTCTAATAAAAATAACAATCAAAAATTCAAAGTTTTTCACATCCAAACTTACAGACTTTTATGAAAAAAAGCTATCAAAGGGCTGCCTGATAAGGGGTAACATGTCATTGTAAATAAGAATGAATATAGACTTGAATAAAATGTAATTATAGTTGATATTTTGAAGCCTCAAGTTGATAAACAAAAACGGAAATTATTTATGACTGAACCTAATACTTTTTGCGAGCCAACATTTTGTTGAAATATAAAAATGTGAAATACTGAATCTTAGTAATCGAGGAAACGTCCTCTCGGGAGCCCGTTCTACAACGTCAGAGTAATTGTAGTTTATTTCTTGAAGAATAAAGTTGATAATCAAAAACGAAAATTATTTATGATTCAAACTAATACTTCTGAGTAACTGAACTTTGGTGTTTTTCACTGTGCAGAACTGTTATGGAATATCAGTTCTCTTATAAGGCAATGAATGCTGGACAGTCTCCCTAACAAAGAAGAGAAGACTGATGGCAAACAAATACCGTGGATGTAGCGCGTAAGCAACAAAGACATATTAAGAAAAGGGAAACATAGGACACATTCAGAATCAGAAAAAGATAGCTGAAATTTCTGGAACACAATGAGGAAAGAAAGCTTGGAGAATATGACACTCACAGGACATATTGAAAGCAATAGGGACAGAAGGCAGTGGGCCAACTACCTGTCGAGGATACGAGAATTGATGGCGGAACGAAGGGTGGTAGGCGTGGCAAAGAGACAAGCGTTACTAAAAGCTACAAGGAGTAGGAAGCTGTGGAGAGCATTGATCGCGCAACACCATGAAGGTACACAGCAAATAGAAGAAGATCCGGGTTGATTATAGCTGTAGATAATTTTCTTGTGACTATAATGGCAGGAATGCAGATTATCAAAATATTAGACCCCAAGCCTAATGCCCTTTCCTCGGTTCACGAGGAAAGTCAGATTGCTAGAATTACCAAATCTGAATTTTGTCACCAGGTTTATTTTGAGAGAGAAGACTAATTTTTTTTAAATGAGGCAATGCAATAAATATCTCCCAGCAAGAAAAATTATATAAATCATTTCCATTCAATATTCCCTAAAATAATTCAAAACATAACTGTTTCCGCCAATACAAATAAACGTTAGAATAATACAATAGGCCTACCCATAATGCATCACTGACCAGTACATATAAATAATCGATCAAAAACACAATGCACATGCATGTGTAAGGCAGTGTTGTGAAGATGAGATGTTTTGGTGAAAGTAATAATATACGAACGACTGGGTCAGTGATTAAGGCGAGCTAAGTTATCGATAGGACAAGTGAAGACCAGCCTCCACTTCCTCATTTTGCCCTTGTGGCGTATTTGTACATTTGTGCAATAAATATCTGGTCTGACGATTGCGTTTAAGCATGAAACAGACTATCGTCACTGGATGTTGACTTCAATGCTCACTTCATATATATATATATATATATATATATATATATATATATATATATATATATATATATATATATATATATAATAATTATATATATATATATATATATCATTATTATTATTATTATTATTATTATTATTATTATTACTTCAAATGCTATTTTTAGTGGATATCCATATTTGAGGAGACGCAATGTTTCATTTTAATTAGTATTTATTTCGGAACGTTTTCTTTAATAAGTTTTCACGAGTGTATAGGTCGGCAGACGAAATTAGTGCTGTTTAAATAGTGTATGCGCATGTGCGTGTATTTGTTTGTTTTGTTGAATGTGGCGGATAAGGAAAATTGTATAAATTTTTATTCAGTTTATCTATTCTTCTTTCCGTTTTTCTTTTATGGGGACTGAAAGAGTATAGGAACAGTCTGTAATGATTGATCGTCCCAAGCGCTTTCGGTCAATTCGGTAGCCATTTTCAAGGGATTCGTTGTTGATACGTTTCCTATGTTTGTGTTCTAACTTATAAGATTTTCCTTGGCTTCCACATGCAATGAAACATGTATAAAAATTATAAAGAAATATACAATGAAACATGTATAATATACAATAAAAAAACATGTATACAATGAAGCATGTATAAAAATTATAAAGAAATACACAATGAAACATGTATAATGTGCAATGAAACATGTATACAATGAAGCATGTATAAAAATTAAAAAGAAATACACAATGAAACATGAATCCATTGCTAGGTCAGTTCTAAGAAAATCGGTTCACAGTGTAGAGCGAGACAATTTTTCTCCCCAGAATCTATCTTACATATCTATAAGTCTACCAATTGTCTATGTTTAGAATATTGCTGCCATATATGGTCTGGTGTCCCTGCTATTTACGAATTTTATGAATTTGATCGCAGTGTTAGCGCCCAGATTTCATTAATTTACAGTTGAGCTGGCTAGATGTAGCCGTAAGTTCTATGCTAACAGTTCCTTCCCACGTACTTCTCACTTGGAAAGCATGGAGACGGAAGGGAGTTCAACTTTAATCTGCAAAAATTTAAAAGCAATGTCAATCGTTATTTACTGTCCACGTGATCACTCTATTCTCTTTCTGCTCATCGTTAATGTTTCTGTTCCTAATTTTTTCACACCTTGTAAAACCTTGTGTTTTAGTGGCATTACTACCTTACTTGGGATGATTCCGATTAAAAAAATATCCACTATAAAAAATTTAGAACTGCTCATCGTCAGCAACAACAACAATAACTCACCTGCAAGATCCAAATTACAGAGAACCAATATTATTTACGAATTCACTATATTCCTGACCAATCCAAATTCGTAAATAATTATATTGGATATACTACAACATGCTTAACAAGAAGACTCACGTTACATGTCTCTGACCATAGCTCAATTAGGTCTCATTTAAATACACACGAGGTCGTACCAAACTCTATCCGCAACATACTCCTTCACAATATAAATATATATATGTATAAAAGGCTAAAAATAATAGAAGCATTATTAATATAAAAGAAAAAGCCAACACTGAATAACATCACCTATGAACACGGCCACAATGTGCTGACCGTGTTTGGAAAATAAAACATTCCTATAAACTAGACACATACGTAAAAAATCCATACATTCAGTTAAAAGTAATAATAAAATCGTCCTTGATAATGGCTAAAAGAATAACCGAAAACGCTCGTGCATACAGAAAATTTGGGCAATTTCTCCATAATTTAGCCCCAGAAAAGATAAAAAAATTATCAAAACACAAGAAAAATTAAATAAATAACTTAACCGCAGTACCCCTTCTGTGTCGTTTTTTAACGGAACATGCATTTCTGAATAAAACTAAAAGATTTTCCTTCTCCGTTACATTCAATGAAATATGTATAAAAAAAGATGTTGCTCCATTCGTTTTCAAAGATTGTTGTGTGTCACAACAGGTTTTTAATTCCGGTGTTCTCACGTTTTATGGAACCAATTTCAAGCCACACAAGGTGACGTCATAAAAACGATCAAACTGAATTTCTACTTGTGTGTGTGTGTGTGTGTGTGTGTGTGTGTGTGTGTGTGTGTGTGTGTGTGTGTGTGTGTGTCTGCGCACGCGCGTTTGTGTGTGTGTTTGTGATACATTTCAGTGCGTGTTTCATGATATTTTAATACGATCGACCAATATTTGTATTATGGTAATGGCTGTATTTTGAGTGATGTGATAAGTTAACCTACGAGAGAGTGTGGTGCACGTGTTGTCAGTGTAATTTTTTTTTTTTTTTGAGTGTTGATGTGGGAACTGCAATCTCTCAGATTACATGAGAATTCATAAGCAATATTGTTTTTTGCATCGCAGGAATGTTTGAGGCCCCGAACGCATGGTAATGGCTAAGTTAAATGTTTTAAACAAGACTAAGGTATTTATTGCAATCGTTAAATGATATAAATCGGTGGAATATAGTTTGTTTTTTTTTTTCATTTTGGTCATAATTAGGGAGTATTTGGTTACAGTAGAATAAGTTAATAATGATTTTATTTGTTTATGTCAGGATGGTTGCTTGAGTTTTGTTTTCTCGTTTTTTGTTGGCAGGCGATAAAATTCTTTAACACTAATTTTATTTGCTCGTCGATTGCATAGTTGGAGTGTTGTTATATGTTTGTTTTATGTTTCTCAATTCATTATAAAATAATACGTAGGAAAGAAAATTTATTTTCTGCTCGATTAATCATGTTTTTATAACACTAACAGCTATTTTATATCTACGAGGACATTACATTCACTTTTGTAATTGAGACGATACGGAGTTTTGCTTTTTGTACAGTGAAGTCGTAAAATTATAACTTTTGGCGTTCCGTAAAACGTCAAAGAAAGAAATTTTATTATTAATGCTAATTTCATAAGTGTAGGGGTTATTCTCGAATCTTTAAGGTTTGTATTTCGTCTAGGTTTTCGTTAGTATAAATATGTTATCGATATATTAAACATATGATGCAAATTTTTTAGAAGTGAGAGGGAAGAATGCTGATAAGCTTTTTGTATAACATTTAGAATTAAGGTTAGTAACTGGCTTAATAAATTAAGTGAGAAGTGTATAACGAAAAACCACGAAAACTGTTCAAAAAGCCAGTTTTTTGTCCATAACTTCCTGATTTTTCATCCGATGCTTTCTAAATTTGCCATGTAAATTACATATGACAAACAAATTGTCTTGCGTGAAGGTTTGGTTTAGATTATTTCAGTTAAGTGTACGAAATATGCGACAAACTAGGTCCCAAATCGTTTTTTTTTGGCATTTAGCCAATAGTTTCTTCATATGATTTCATCCTAAATTGGCATTCGAACAATCTTTGATGCAAATATTGTTTGAGAAAGATTATTGAAGCGTTAAAAGGGAAAAATTACCGAAGAATCACTTATTAACTCCAGCTTTACAGTAAACGGGAGAAGAAGGAGAGGGGCGTTTATGCGTTTGCACTTGCAGTTGAATCAAGCTCTGACGCTTCATCTCTGTTTTTGTTTGATTATTAGATTTGTGAACAATGCCATACTATTTGAAAGTTATTACGGCCATAGAAAATTTACTGAATATCTAAAACATTGAAACAATTTAACCCCGAGCAACGACCACACGAAGTTTTTTTTATTGATGGAATTCCTTTATTAAGAACAATCAAACACTTGCGAAGGACATTCTGTAAAAAAGATGAGGAGAGGAGTAGCTTCGCGTATCAACAGATGATGCATGCAAGCGGGGAAGCAAGCAGGCATTTCTATACAGAGGGTGCGGCTATATAATTGCAACCATGTTCACCCGTGCAACGCCGGATACCTCGGCTAGTATATATATATATATATATATATATATATATATAAATCCAAAGTGTTGGTACACCCTACAGAAAACATGTCATGTCAGATGAGCAAAAGAAAACTCAAATAGAAAACAAAAAAAAAACAAAAAAAAATTGACTAATAAAAATAAAACAAAACCTGTACAAGAACGAGAAAATAAACAAACTAAGAAAAAATACCAAAAGGCAGACCCCTACCTAAACAGTAACCAATAGTATCCAATGCCTATGTTATTAGGACAGAGCAAAATCTCTTCACAGCATCACACCTCAAAAGAGACAAATTTCAGATCGCTACTTAAGTTTCACGTTCCTAAAACATCACCCGCGCAGACCGGAAGACGAAATCAACACTGTTTAAATAAATGTTGCGTCTTGCTTTTAGTGACATATTGGCGTGATATCGACTCAAAATGGATATGTGCCAAGGTCAATGTTATGATGATGCCAACAGCATGTTAAGAAAATTTGGTGTTATAGCAGAGATCGTAAATATTCAACACAGAACTCACTGTCATGTACATTCATTGTTGTAACTAAAAAGGTAAAGCATCACAGGATACGATGGGTTGTGCTTAAGAGATTGTTGTTTTTGATTAAATATTCTCCCAAGAGAGGACATCTTGGTAGTTTAAAAATAGACAGAATATCAGAATAATATATTTATCAAGCTGACAACTAAGTCCATCTCCAAGCCGGAGAAGAGCCAAAGGCGGACCACTGGTGCGTCATAATCAGCTTCTTTGTGTAGATGGAGTTCGTCAGTCCATCTAGGGGATGGAAAACCGCGATTTTAAACCCCCACTACCTTGCGTCCACATCCAAACACGGAAAATGCTATCGGCATAAGTCCAGACAGAAAATCCGAAGCGAATTCCTGAAAGTGGTTAGCTATTAACATTATCAGCCTCAGCGCAACTCCTGCGGTAATGTCCAGTATTCTTTTGGATTTTGTCAATAGGGCCGGGAGCAGGAGGGTGGTCATGTTGTCTGGGCAGCGTATTGTCTCCATATACCATCGCCCAGGACTGTACCCTGGAAAGGTCACTCCAATCTCACCACCAAAGGACTGAATTTTGAGCAAACAGGACGCTACTTTTATCTTACGATGTAAACGGATGCGTACTATAAATTTATTAAGCTGACAACATTTTAAAACTGTCAGAAATGAGTCATCACCACCACCAACATTCTCATCGTCATCATCATCATCATCATCAACAGCAGCATCAGTCCCATGACTGAATGTGGGTTTACGGATGCTGGACAGCTGAGCACCGGACCAGTTCCATCCACATCTAAGTTGAAAGCCGGAGAGGTGAAGTAGACCTGGCGGAGCCCATCTCGTTTCAGGTTAAACCACAGTCGATGTCCTCGAACTTGAAGACTCACTTTGGTCACGGACACATGACTGTTGATGGCATAAGGGGAACACTGGCCATTGACTTCATTCTAGGAAGCCCTCGTACGGCGATGCCTTTTCAATCCCCGCACACAGCTATGGAGCCTAGTCTACCCCATTGTGCTAGAAGGCCGTTGACCCCATAAGGAGGTTCATCCGCAAATTGACAGGTACAGTCTTTTTAATCCTGCTCGATGTCTGGCCACCCTCCTCACCAAAAACTAGTGGGAGCAGCGGTTTAGACACGACCAAGCAGCAGGCAGTACTGGGCTACATGTTACTAGGTTAACAGCTGTACTCATAAGAACCTGGCAAAAACATGATTGTTAGTAATGAAAAAAATCCACAACTTTTTAGTAGATTCAATTAGTTTTTATTAGTAGAGATGAAGAAACGAACATACTATGTTGGGTTCAGTTTGATTCGAAATCCAAGCGAGTCTCCTCAAAATACGAAGTATAGGGTGGATGTGAAACATAAACCCAGAGAAATATTTATTTAACATAATCAAATTAACAATATATGCAAAGTTGGATTTACTTAGAATCATACTTGTATTCATTTCTCCCTTGCTACTCTAATGTAATTATGGGGGCTAAAATTGTATCTAATTACATATCAAAATTTAGATTTACCAAAGTCTTCTTAGATACCCGGACCCCCCACTAAAGAATGCGACACAAAGTTTGTTTTTTTTTTGTGTGGGGAGGGCTGCCCAGTTACGGCGACCACTGTCACGCTGGCATCGATATTACACCGACCCTATCTCTCTTACTGCAATGAGGAAGGTGTTGCCGCAGCGTTGGAGTGAAGTCTTTTTAGGTATTGCACAAGTGTTGCTTGAGTGCTGTTATGTCTCCAACTGACTGTTTTTTTTTCTAGAGTACGTGACGGGTTTTTCTAGAGTACGTGACAGATTTATGGTGGAAATGTGTAAGCTGCTGCCTAAAATGAAAAAAAAAAAAACATGATTAAGAAATAAATATTTTTCAAACTTTTTGTAACATAAATGAACTTCTGTTCATTTTTGGTTTCTTGGAATAATGTTCACTGAAAATAAAATTTGTTTTGCATTCGCTTTTGTATTCGTTTTTTTGCATTCGTTTTTTGTATTCGTTTTTTGCATTCGTTTTTTGTATTCGTTTTTTGTATTCGTTTTTTTTGCATTCGTTTTTTGTATTCGTTTTTTGCATTCGTTTTTTGTATTCGTTTTTTGTATTCGTTTTTTGCATTCGTTTTTGTATTCGTTTTTTGCATTCGTTTTTTGTATTCGTTTTTTGCATTCGTTTTTTGTATTCGTTTTTTGCATTCGTTTTTTGTATTCGTTTTTTGTATTCGTTTTTTGCATTCGTTTTTTGTATTCGTTTTTTGCATTCGTTTTTTGTATTCGTTTTTTGTATTCGGTTTTTGTATTCGTTTTTTGCATTCGTTTTTTGTATTCGTTTTTTGCATTCGTTTTTTGTATTCGTTTTTTGCATTCGTTTTTTGTATTCGTTTTTTGCATTCGTTTTTTATATTCGTTTTTTGTATTCGTTTTTTGTTTTCATTTTTTGTATTCGTTTTTTGTATTCGTTTTTTGCATTCGTTTTTTGTGGAAAGTCAAATGAGTGAGAGGAAATAAAGTTCCCTTACATTGTTTTAGTCATGAATGCTACTCTTTTCTTTTGGTGACGTTTTCTTTTAAAAAGTGACATTCGCTTTGTACAAGGCCTAAGAGCCACTCGAGATAAAGGGCTGCAGTGTAAGAGACACTGTTTATGCAGATATGTGGGGAAGATAGCGGTTAACCCTAGACTTGAAAAGATTAACTCTAGAATACTAACCATGGCTATATAGTACCCAGCGCAAATTTTCCTATTTTTAATTACAATTTTCAGTGCCTGATTTTCTTACCTAAATAATGTTTTTCAGTTCCTATTAAATGTTAACTCAAAGTACAAAGTTTGAAGTGCCTGCATGTAAAATATTTCAAATAAAGATTTATATTTAATATTTTTGTTGTTGATATTTTCAAAATCGATTAGTAGTGGTGTAACTTTAATTGATGGTTAGTGTTCTAGGGTTAAGGTTGTAGTAATAGGGGAAGCATGCTCCTGGGAGTCGGTTCCACAAAGTAAGATGTAAGAGGCTCAGTTTACGAAAATATGTGGGGAAGATAACGGTCAACCCTAGACTTGAACAGATTAAAAGTGTAGCAATCAGGGAAGCATCATCCTGGGAGTCGGGTGTGGGAAAGATGCTGCATTTAAGTAAAGCAATATCGAAGTCATTCATTAAAAAATAGGTGACCACTTGCGAGCGTTGAACATCTCTAATCCGGTAGCATCGATATTTTTTTTTATATACTAATGTTTTCTAAATATAAGCCTCAAGAGCCACTCAAGGTGATGAGTTACTGTATTGTGTTGTATGAGTGAAAGGAATGGCACGAAGTGAAGTTCATGGTACTATGCAGGAAAGATAAAGGCTAACCCTAGTCTTCAGTAGTGGTGAAGAGTGTAGTGATTGGGAAAACATCCTGCCGGGAGTCCGTTCCACAAAGCAGCAGTTTTAGGGAAGAATCTTCGATTGTTCTGAGTTTGTCTTTTACTTGTTGCTCTCAGCGACTGTTAACTTGTTTTGCAGCGTTTCTAAGAAAAATGAACTGAAAATAGGCTCTTCGTGAATGGGTCCAAATTTGACGTTTATTAGTTAATTTTGTCAAAGTTTTTCTGCAGAGAATCAATCCATAACATTTCGCCAAAATGGGTCATCCATAGATCTCATTAGTTCGCTTGTGCGATTGTTATTTGCTTGAGCGAGTGTGTGTGTGTGTGTGTGTGTGTGTGTGTGTGTGTGTGTGTATGCGCGCTCGTGTTTTGTATGTTTCGTTATTCATAATCAGCCGCCAAAAGACTTTAATTCTTCTTCACACCTTTCTGCTAAAAGATCTATTGGCGCCTCAGGTGTTAAGTCTACATTCTAGATTCTAGATTTCTTAGCTACCTTCCGTCCATTTTCCCTTCTTTCATTCCTTACTTCAGTTCTACCTTCTTTATTCCTTCCTTCATTCCTTCCCTCTTTTTTATTTCCTTTCTATCTTGCTTCTTATTTGTCATGTATAATGCACTGTTAAGAGATAATGTTTCTTTTTCATTCATGATTCATTTGGGAAGAAGAATCCCTGCAGTAGGTTTGACGTTACTTCATACAGTAGACTGGTTGTCCATCACATAGAATCCAGTATGACCTGCTATTAAACCCATAGCTGGATTGAGAGAAGATGGATTTATAAATTTCCTAGGGATATTTACGTTTAAGTGAATACAACGAACTCGACTGGAATTCGAACTCGGTTCTCCGTTTTCTCATTCCGAGGCGTTACCCATTGATTGTTTGATAGATCCGCATTGTTTTTGATTGCACGAAAAGGTTCGCAAAGAGAAATGATCATGCTCAGATGACGGAAATAGCCGAGGAATTTGTTCAAAGTGGAGAAGCATATTGTTGAACCTATCCTAGTCGCCGCCTTTAAAATATTTACACTGGTTACATGTCTCCAGTGGCTAGCAAATTTTGATTTTTAGTCAAAGTGACCTTCTCTTTCACTAACAAAAAGAAACGAGGAATTTGTTTTTTTTATCAGAATTCGCTCAATTCTAGTCTGGAACAACCAGTGAGGATTGAACCAATTATACAAGCAAGACTAGTTTTCTAAGCTTACAGTGAGTATTTACTTAGCTTAACTTGGTTTGGAACAAGGCTACAATAGTAGGGTACTCAGTGAGAACACGCAATACAAGCGAACTGGTCGGCGAGACGAGAGTGCTAACGATCGCCACACGGCAAAATCTTATGCATGAGCGTGTAGGCGAAGTCTGGCTTAAGATTA
This sequence comes from Acanthosepion esculentum, assembly GCA_964036315.1. Lineage (NCBI taxonomy): Eukaryota > Metazoa > Mollusca > Cephalopoda > Sepiida > Sepiidae > Acanthosepion > Acanthosepion esculentum. The sequence continues at coordinate 14,500,895 of OZ038492.1, read as the reverse complement.
CAATTTTGAAAACACCTAGTGAGGATCAAACTGACCACATTCGCGAATGAGCCTGAGGAACGGTTTTGTTAACCACTGTTCCGCGATCAAACTACTTCTTCTTCTTCTCTTCTTCTTCTTCTTCTTCTTCTTCTTCTTCTTCTTCTTCTTCTTCTT
>OZ038492.1:14498254-14500539 GCA_964036315.1 Acanthosepion esculentum | reverse complement strand
CTTCTTCTTCACCGTCATCGTGGTCTCGTCAGGAAGGTGTTAATCCTCTTCTGTGTTTCTCCTGCACGACTTCTGACGCAAACCTCTAAAGTTAATTTCAATGTTTGAATAAAACAATCAAGTTTCTCTCTATCTCTATCTCTCTCTCCACACACACACACACACACACACACACACACACATATATATATATATATATATATATATATATATAGTTTTAAGGTAAGCTATATTTATGGGTTAAAGTGCTCAATGTCAGGGATAGAATGTATGTAAATATAAAAGTGGACATTAAAGTCAACACCATAGTCTGACGATTGCGTTTAGCATGAAAAAGACTATCACCTCTGAGTGTTAACTTCAATGTTCATTATATATATATATATATATGTGTGTGTGTGTGTGTGTGTGTTTGTGTGTGTGTGTGTGTGTGTGCAAATATATGGAAAAATTGGAAAGAACCGTTAGGTTAATAATCTGAAGCTCTTTAGTATTTTTGTTTTTATTTTAAAAAAACAGTGCTCAATACATAAGTAGAGCCTATATTATAATTATTTTTTTAAAATATGATTCCATCGCTACATAAGAGTTCTCATGTTTCAAAAACAGATGCTAAAAACTTCAATTTAATTTTAATTTAATTTAATTTTAATTTAATTTTAATTTTCAATTTAATTTTAATTCAATTTACAATTTTCCTTTCTATAATTAAATTGAAGTTTTTAGCTTCTGTTTTTGAAACATGAGAACTCTTATGTAGCGATGGAATCATATTTTTTTTAAATAATTACAATATTATATATATATATATATATATATATATATATATATATATATATATATATATATAGTTTTAAGGTATGCTATATTTATGTTTGAAGGTTTACCAATATCAGGGATAGAGTGTATGTAAATAGTAAATGGATACTGAGGTCAAGACCGTGTGGCGACAGTCTGTTTCATGCTTGAATGCAATCTCACGTCATTTTTACCTAAAGATTGCGATCAAGCATTAAACAGGATGTTGCTCAGTGTCCACTTATATACATATATATATATATATATATATATATATATATATATATATATATATATATATATATATATATATATATTGGCTACAACTTGCGACATGCCAGGCATCTTTCTACCACCCTAACCTATAATTCTCTTCATTTATGTTTACAATCTCACTCTCCGCACGACACACACTAGAAATAATAGACCTGCCTAACACCAATTAAAATTTTAAATTTAAGTTTATTTTCATAAAAAATTTTCGCACATCGAGGAATCAGACAGGGATCGAATTTTTGCTAACAATACGATTTCCACCAGAAAACACCCCATGTACAAAAATATCTGTCGGTAAGTAATTCCCTTGTTTCTGTTTATTCCTCGGTCCGTTGATGACGGACACAGGCGTGTCCGAAAATTCCGAGCATAAAACCTTTCTCTCCGTGCTTCATTTCTGCTATATGGTTAATAATTAATATTTAATAAGTATTTATCGTACTGATTATCTTGTACCCTTTCGTTTGTCCTTGTTTTACTGACTAACCTATCTATTTTACACACTCACTCACACACACACACACGCACACACACACACACACACACACACACATACACACACACACATTTGTGATCTCTAAGGTAAAAAACAAGCGGTGACAGTCTGTTTCATGCTTGAAAGCAATCTTCAGGTCCTGTATGTTGTGTTTTGCTTGACTACTTATATATACCTACTAATGGTGCATTATGGGTAGGAAGTTCTTTTATACTGTCCTAACGGTTATAGGGTAGGCGGTAACTTAATTATTTGTTGTTGATTAATGTTATTACATTTACTTATGCTTATGTGTGCATTCGTAGTTTGTTAATTATTTATTATTTACTTTATTTATCTAGATTTTTATTTATTTATTTTTCTTATTAAAATTAAGTGTAAAGAAAAAGCAAACTATGGAGGACGCTAAGTGACGTAAATATTTTGGCCTATTAAACAAAAGTGAGTTAATATAGTTTTGATGTAATTATTATTTATTTATTTTTATTTTTATGTATTTTATTTTATTTTGTTTTGTTTTTATTTAATAAATCGATTAATTTATTTATTTTTAAAGGTCATGAGATAACCGTTTTATTTTAATTTAAAAAAAAATATGGTTAGGTGAGCTTGAGAAAGGAGCATTTCTTTTAAGAATGGAGATAGTTGAAAAAATCCAGGGTGTAAGTTAATATCTTGGCGAGATACAATTATTACACTTTCAACAACATTTCGT
>OZ038492.1:14488254-14495754 GCA_964036315.1 Acanthosepion esculentum | reverse complement strand
TACTCTGAGTCCTTGATTCATAGAAAAGATTTGCATTATCAACAGTAGTAATCACTGTTTACAAATTCCCCGTTTCCCTCTAAAGTGCTCGACTGAATTTTATTCTTTATTTTTATATATATATATAAAAGTGAACATTGAAGTCATATATATATATATATATATATATATATATATATATATATATATATAAAAGTGAACATTGAAGTCAGCACTCAAAGACGACAAACTGTTTCATGCTAGTCGCAATCATCAGGCCTGATGATTGCGACTAGCATGAAACAGTCTGTCGCCTCTGAGTGCTAACTACAATGTTCACTTTTATATTTACATACGCTCTATCTCTGAGCACTTTATCCCATACATATAGCATACCCTGAGACTATATTTCTTCTTATATATATATATATATATATATATATATATATATATATATATATATATATGCGTGTGTGTGTGCGCGCCTGTGGGTGTGTGCGCGCGAGTGTATTCTGATAGGTGATATTTATTTTAACGAATCTTGCTATACGATTCTTGCCTGAATTGCGAATTTTAAATGTTTTATGTTAAATGTGAATGTGTAGGAAAATGAGATTTTATAATTTGATTTTCTTTTATTTCTGGGAAGGAAAAACAGCAAAAAGTTAAGTGCTATTTATGGTGATGGTGCTATAGCTGAGAGTACAGTTCGTTGTAATTCGCTAGGTTCGGAATTGATAATTCTGATCTAGAAGACCGAAAAGCCTGTAGTCGCTGATGATGAGCACGTCAAAGCGCTGATTAAAAATAAAGCAGTTCACACGACACGGGACATCGCAAAGATACTCCATATATATCATATAAGCTTTGTAAGGCATTTGAAAACAATTGAATACGTGAATCACAGGGATGTTTGTGTGCCTCACGATTTAATGGAAAAAAATATTAATGGGCAACATTTTTATATGCGGTTTTCAGCTCAAACATAACAAAAAAACGACCCATTTTTGGAAAGAATGTTCGGAGGCGATGAAAAATTAATTGTTTACAACAGTGTGGCGCGAAAAAGAACCCGTGAAAAAATTTGTATCCCAAGAATATGATGCAGTGTATCTGGTGTGGGATTGGAAGGGTATTGTGTTTTACAAACACCTTCCACAAGATAAGAGGTTGAATTTAGACAAACACTGTTCTCAATTTGTACTGATTGAGCAATCGATGAAAAGAGTCTAGAATTAGCCAATCGTAAGGATGGCGTCTTCCATCAAGACAAGACGTCACGCCTCTTTGCAGACCCCGCAGAAATTAGTGCAGCTTGGCTGGGATGTGCCACTAAACTCGTCATACTCATCTGAACTTCCACCTTCAGATTACAATTTATTTCAATCCCTACAGAATTCTCTTAATGGGACGTACTTCATTTCTATAGAAGTTTGTAAAATCCATTTCAAACCTATTCATCAGGCAAAAAGTCAAGTTCTGGGAGGATAGATTTATAAAGTTACCCCTGAAATGAAAGAAAAGTTGTAGAACAAAATGTTACATGTGCGGTTGAATAAATCTACGGATAAATATCTAAATATTGTCTTCGAAATTTCCTTTTTAAAATGCTACGAACCTATGCATTTATAGCAAACTCAGTCTGGAAACTGTTGACAGGCGATAAGGAGAAGTGGCGATTATTGACAGACCCACATATTTAATTTTTAAAAAATCACGTATTTAATAACTGGATATTATATTGCAATCTGTTTTTTTTAATTTTATTTTCCAACAAATTTGCAATTAAGAGCAAAAAAAAACAACGTTTTTTTAAAAAACATACTATTCAAATTTCCCTTTTTTCTTTTCCAGTCTTTCTTTCTTTCTTTCTTTCTTTCTTTCCCAGTCATTATATTTTCTTTCTTTCTTTCTTTCTCAGTCATATTTTCTTTCTTTCTCAGTCATATTTTCTTTCTTTCTTTCTTTCTTTCTTTCTTTCTTTCTTTCTTTCTTTCTTTCTTTCTTTCTTTCTTTCTTTCTTTCTTTCTTACCCAGTTCTATTTTAATCATTTCCTTTTCTCTCTATGTTCCTTCACGCTTTCTTTTTTGCCTCACAAATTTAACTTTCTTTCCTATTCCTTCCTTCCTTTCTATATTTGTGAGTCATTTCATTTTCTTTGTTTCTCACTCATTTCATTTGGCGTCGTTCTTTCGCATTCATTGAATTTCTCTCATTTCAATCTTTGTACATCATTTAAATTTCTTTCATTCTTTCTCAGTTATTTTTCCTCAATAAAATATGTGTGTGTGCTGAGTTTGTGTCCTTGTTTTTATATTTAGTGGATTAATGTGGTTGAATATGCATATGTGTTTTTAAATGTCTACTTGACAGACCGGTGTTTTCAATTATCTTTTGTCCTTCAGCTGGTTTCGAAACTGCATCCTGCTACAATGGTTTCCCCTTTAATAGGAGGATTCATATTCTAAACTTGACTGAGTGCACATTTTCTTTATTATAGACTCTTGAAACACCAGATATGTGTGTTATTTATATCGTCATTCAGAGCGTTGCAATTCTATATTGGCGTGGAAAGGTTGTGCGTTAACTACATAAAATAATGAATACATATTTATTTTATTAGTAAGTTAAAATTTTTAGGCGATATTCTTTTATTAGTAGTGTATGTGGTCCTTGAGAATTAGAATATAAGTTTCGTCGGTGCCATGGATCAGAAGATACACCGCTTTAAGTAGGTTGAAGCTGAAAAAAGGTCATGCAAAAATATTGGACCAATGAAAGATCTGCAATTATAAAATCATAATAATATGCACATTTTTAAATAGAAATTGTTCCATTTTATTAACATGGGTGTAAGGTATCTTGACAAGTCGTTGGAGCTTGCTTTTTTTACACTAAAATCATGGCTAAAATTTCTACTGAGACAAAGATGATGGTTGTGATTTCAAAGGGGAAGATAACTGAACCCGAGATAGCCAGGCGGCTGGGAATTTTTTATAAATCGTGTTCGAATCATGCAAAAGACGTTTGTTATTATTGGAAGTGTTTTAATTGCAAAGAAAACCGGAAGACCAAAAATGTTAGCCAAGAAAGATGAAAGAAAGATTGTGAGAGTCTTGGTAGGCAATCCAAAATGAACACTGAATGTGGTCTTAGCAGTGAGGTTTCTGTAGATACAGTACGCAGAGTATTACGAAAAAACAACCTGAACGGAAGATAGCAAATGAGAAGCACCATTACCCCCACCCACAAAAAAAACAGAATAGGAGATTGATGTAGTCTAATAGGAGATGCTAGAAAGTGGCAAAAACTATTTTTTAGTGTTGAATGCAAAATAGAGTTACATTCTAATGCAAGAAAATACTTAAGAAAACCAGGAGGAAAAAGAATAGATGAAGGATTCACTACAGAGACGGTAAAAGAACTTTCAATGGGAGCTCTGTGTGGTATATATGTGTGTGTGTGTGTGTGTGTGTGTGTGTGTGTGTGTGTGTGTGTGTGTGTGTATTATTTTAGGATATTACACCAAAAACATCAAAATCTCTGCACAGTTGCAAGTATTTCGATGCGTAACAATGCATCTCATCAGGCGATTTATATATATATATATATATATGGAGAGAGAGAGAGAGAGAGAGAGAGAGAGAGAGAGAGAGAGAGAGAGAGAGGACAGGTGATCTATCCGTTAATATATAATCCGGGTGGATCCTAGTAATATTAATTATTAAAACTGATCCACAGATAGGTCGATGTTTTTATTTTAACAGAGCATATGTATTTTTACAGCAAAAAACAAAACAAAAATTACCTCAAAATAGAGATAGTCTATTTCAAGCGCTTAAAAAGACTATCTCTATGTTGAGGTAATTTTTGTTTTTTGCTGTAATATATATATATATATAATATATATATATATATTCATTCATATATATATTCTTGTATATATATATATATATATTCTTATATATATATTCTTGTATATATATATATATATATATATTTAAAGACATTTTATGTTTAACATTCCTTTTTATAGATACAAGTATTTAAGTAAATGTTCTGTTTTGTAATAAACAGTATTAAATAACATTTACCATCCTGAATGTCCGAGAAATTTTCATAGAAAATATTCGTTCTCCGATAAATGTTATTTAATACTGTTTAGTGTTTATTATAAAACAGAGCATTTACTTAAATACTTGTATCTATAAAAAGAATGTTAAACATTAAAATGTCTTTAAATAATTGTCGGACTTTGTCCATTTCATAATGTGTGACGTCATTTGTTTACATTTGATACGCCATGAGCAGTTATGAATGTACGTGAGAGATTCATGGAAGATTGAAGTTTATAAGCAGTAAATTCGACCTTGCCAATCGAACGATCCTCTGTGGCCGAATCGATTAAAAAGTGCACGTCAGACTATATGACGGTTCCGTATATGATACAGGTTCGAATCCTGTCGGAGGGCGAATATTTTCTATGAAAATTTCTCGGACATTCATTGAATACGAGTTTATATATACAGGCTTTAGTTCTTTGATGACACACCCTTTAATAGGTCTAATTTTTTTTTTAACTTGTTCTGATTATTTTTTTTTTCAGATAAAGTCTGACAAACATCAAAAGCTAATTCAGTAAAGAAAAAAGCTTGCTGTGATCGCTCAGGGCATAGTGATTTAGAGATTTCTCGCTTCCTCAAAATTGTACAGTTGTTTCTTACCAGTGTTTACAAAGAGCTGAAGCCTCTGACGGGGATTATTTTTTTTAATCATATCATCTCATGCATGTCAGCAGAAGAACTAAAACACATTGGGTTACTGAGTGTGAACGAATAAGAAAAAAAAACATTATCAAGCAGCGAGAACAATAGAAGATTAAACAAGACGACAGAAGATAACGATTGACTTTGCATTTACATTTTTGAAGATCAAAGTTGGCTGGAAAAGAAGTGAGAGAAAAGAAACTGTTAACATAGAACTTACGGTTACATCTAGCCAATTCAACTGTGAACCGCCAATCTATTGGTACGCTTAAATTCATAAATTCTAGGTACCATAGCGAAGAGTTCACCCGAACATTTACCATGAAGGTGTTTATAGAAAAGGCACAGGGAAGCTACTTTACGGCGGTGAGAAAGTAACTGAAAACGAGATGCCAGGTCAAGACCAATAACATTGCCGATTCTTCTTTGGATTTTATCAAGAATCTCTAGATAGGTTGCAGCGATATTCGATGAATTGACGAATGTTAAACTTGTAAATATGTAAAATAGATTCAGGAGAATTATCTAGCCCGATACAGAGAATCAAGGGAAGGCGCAAGGAGTCACTCTCTTGGAGGATAGTATCCGCCATGCTAATGGAAGGCAGGAATGGATCTTTCAGAGAAAAGTTTCGTTTTGGAGGTGTTAAAATGAACAAGCCATTCCTTGCTTCCAGTTAACAACAGACTGTAGGTCATTCTTGAGATGAGCTGCCAATTTGACCATATCGAACTGATCAGACTTACTTACAGGAGTAAATGGTTATGCTGTCAGCATAGATATCACGTTGAGAACTGATGTATTCAGGAAGGTCATTGATGAAAATTAAGAACAAAGTAGGTACAAGGATAGTGTCCTAGATGACACCTGCATCAGTACACAAAGATCTAGAAGAGTGGCCATTCAGTACAACTTTCATTACGCGATTTGATAAGAAAGACTGACTCAGTTACAGCAGTAGCCGAACGTAAAAAGCCCGCTAAGGGTTCTAATACTATGAACACCCAAATTTATACGAAAGGCACAGAAAATGATCGACAAGAACCCCAGAAAGTCAATTAACGCCATCGCTATGAATTTCAAGGTTTCAAATCACGCTATCGGATGAATTGAGCTTAAGGACCTTCGATTCAAGTCTTTTGATGAGGAGAGGCCAATTTATGTCTGCAAAGACAAAAGATAACCATGTGATTGTGCAAGTTGAAACATCAAGAGCCTAGAATGCTCTTCTCTCTGAGAAGAAAAACTTTCATCAGGACCAAAAGATCAATCGAAGGAATGACAGATGGTTATGCAAAGAAGGTGCCAAAGGTCATGCACACAAATTTTCCAACAATTGTGATGGTTCTAGCAGTCGGGAGCAACAAGGGGGTGTCATGCCTCCTCAATTATTTCTTCAGGGTTTAAGGGTTAATGATAAGAATTCTACTCTAAGAATTCCGAGAATTTCTGATGAAGCTTAAATGAAAGCGAAGCATGTTAAATTTATAAACATGCCTTCTTTGTTCCTTATTCTATGATATATATATATATATATATATATATATATATATATATATATATATATATATATATATATATATATATATATATATATAGTAAAAAACACAGTTTTAAAGTATGCTATATTTATGGGTTAAAGTGTTCAGTGTTATGGATAGAGAATATGTAAATATAAAAGTGGACATTGAAGTCAACACCCAGCGATGACAGTTTGTTTCATGCTTAAACGCAATCGTCTCCCCACTGATAAACAGTAGACCACTTTTGCTACATTTATAATCTATCATGGACTTTAAAAAATGATATATATATATATAATATATATATACAAATTCTAAGTTCGTGATACCCAATTTCCGTTTTCTACAAGATATGTCCTTACTTTCATTGCAATATTCACACTGTTTCGGCCATTGTACGCACCCGGCCTTCTTCAGGTGTTTGAAATTTCGAACCGAACTCTTTATTTCATCCACCCAATTTTCGGAGCGTACAACGGCCGAAACGTTGTGAATCTGGCAGTGAAGATGAAGATAACAGTCTGAATAATGTAAGTAATCATAATACCTCATCTGAGATGATATAAATATATTTCTTGTTTTCAGGAACTTCTTGTGCCAGACACAGATACTAACATGACTTGGTGTTTGTTTATGCTTTGTTGGAGTAATGGATAGCGTTTCGGATTGAGGAATCGCAGAGCCGAGTTCGAATCCCAGTCGGATCCATTACATTCATTTACGTGCTAATACCCTTGGGAAAGGTATGAATCATCTTCTTCTCCCCTCCCCCAAGCTATGGGTAAATAGCAGGACAGACCGGGTTCTATAGTCTTGGATGGCAACTGGTCTACCGCAGATAGAAATGGCAACCTACTGCAAGAAAAAATCTGCTTTGTCAGTCATGTATCGAAAGATACATGATCGCCCAAGTGTGTATCACTCATGGCGCATAACTGACCGATTCTAATTCTGATGGACAAGATTTGGTGCGTATGAACCAGGATACACGCTGCGCTATCTCTTAAGATATTGTCATTTCCATTAAAACTCAAGGGTTAATATTAAGCGCTTTTAATATCTACAGGAAAAGACAAGCAAAAGTGAATAAAAAAAAATTATGTATAAATGACAACTTCAATAATATTTCTTTAACATACAAAGAAGTATATTGATGGATCTTAACTATAACTTACCTGTGGATTTTGCACTGAAAATTTATGTACACTATTTGATATTATTCGGACTATTG
>OZ038492.1:14433254-14483254 GCA_964036315.1 Acanthosepion esculentum | reverse complement strand
TCTGTGTGTTTTTTTTTAATAGATACAATTTATTTAACTAAATGCTCTGTTTTTTTAAATAAACAATATTAATTACATTAATGCCTGAATGTTCGAGAAATTTCGTAGAAAATATGCGTTCTCCGACAGGAACCGAACCTGTGTCCTATACGGAGCCGTCAATTGATCTGATGTGCTATACCATTCAGTTCCAGAGAAAGTGTCTGGTTAGCAAAGTCCAATTTACTGCTTATAAACAACAAATCTTCGACAATTTTTTTCTATGAAAAAACAACGTATAAACAGAAAATATATTAAATAATTGTTGGACTTAATCCATTTCATAATATACATATGTGTACAGTGTTTTATCGTATATACATGCACCGGGACACAAATACCTTGATTGGTGAGTGGGCGTGCTGTAAGCCTACTGGTAATGAGACACCGCTGGTCTTCATTAAGACATCTTTCTAGTACAAGCGAAACTGATATAATACGTGCGACTTCGTTTGTATCCAATGGTGTAGATCAGGAGTTCTTAAACAGGCGTAGGATTCCCTCAGGAAGTGACCACCCAAGGTTTCGTGGGGGGGGGGATCTTTCACTTTTTCTTGCTTTTTGTTTGCAAAATTAAAACCCCATCATGAGCGTAAAAAACTCCTCTATAAAAATCCATGTAAAATATGTACTAATATGGAAAAGAATGAAGATTTTCAATAATGTATGCATTTTTTTTTTAACCTTTTCACCCCAAGCAAGGCTGGAAGCCACTAGCACGCAAGGGGTTACAGAGGATTTGGAGCGAGAGCAGATAGGAGTGTTAGAGGAAAAGATGTGGAGAAGGATAGTGGATAGATCAAGGCAAGAGGTTACAGAAGATTTGGAGCGAGAGCAGATAGGAGTGAAAGAGGAAATGATGCGGAGAAGGGTAGTGGATAGATCAAGGCAACTGGAGACGTCGATTGACGTTACATTTGAATAGTTGGAGATTATAGTTGTCAGGGAAACAGGAATAAGGAAGGGAGTTCCACAGGCGAGAGGTGCGAGATACGAAGCTATTGGAGTAGAAGAGACGTCTACATTTAACAGTTTCAACGGTGAAAGGGTTATTTGGAATGCAACTTTTGAGTTGGATAATCTTACAAAGAGTGGGGATGACATACTGACATATTTTGAAAAGGGTGCATTGGGCCGAAAGATTAAAACCAGTTCTTCTTTTTGGACGAATGTATGTGAATTTCAGAGAGTGGTCCATAGACTTTCCTCGCTTAAAAAAAAGCAACTCCGTGCACAGGCATTGGTCTATTTCTTTTAACATCTTCAAGATGTAGGTGAGTGACGTTGATATGCACGAAAGCAGTCAGTCTACCAGCATAGAGTCTTTGGTACTTCAGTGCCGGTTACGATGGAGGGGTCACGTGGTCAGGATGAAGAGCAATAGCATCGCCAAGCAGTCTCTACACGGTGAAATGGTTGAAGGAAAAAATGACCAGCGCACAAACCGAAATTGAGATATAAACATTGTAGCAAGGCCAACATCAAGCAAAATGACCATGAAAAACCTGGCTCGAAATCAGTAGTTCTCAACCAGGATCCATATGGATCCTGGGGTTCATGTAATATTACTGGGGCCCACACACACAAAAAAAAATAGCAAATTGGGGATCCACGGTAATATTTTAGTGGCCCATAGAGCAATTTCACATCGGACCGGTTGTTACAACTGAGAATTGGAATTTCTACAATAATCAACGCCATATTAAAATAGAAAAGCAATTTTCTAAGCTTAGATGTAGCACAAGACCGAAAGTATGGGGTAACCGGTGAGGACCGAACTCACTACTCAATCATAATTGTTTAAGCGAAACAAGCTTGCTAACCATTACACCACACCGAGGTGACCAACTGAAACTAGAAAAATAATTCTAAGATTAGTAGAAAACGATATCAAGCGATGTAGATTAGTCTTCCTCTCCCGGTTGTTTTGATTGTAAAACTTGAATAAAAAATGAGAAGGATATATAGTGTATACAAATGTTTCATAGAATTTAGTTGTTAAATATAAGTTTATTTTCATTAAATTAGTTTTACTTCAAAATAAAAATATACATTCACTATTTCTGTAATACAATTCCTAAACTTACCTATTAGTAAAGAATAAAATAAGCCTTTTTCACCGAATGTTTAGGGGGGGCGCACAAATGAAACAAATTAAGTGTAAAAGTGGTTCATGGATAAAAAGAAATGCTGAGAATTATTGCTCTTGACTGTGCATTCTGGAGAAAAGCACTGTACAATGGTAAGAAAGATTTTGAACAAAATCCTGTTGCACATGAAAAACTCAAGGGAGGTGTTCGTAAGGATCTTGATTTTAATTTCCCTAAAAATGTTGCCACATAATTTAACGTGTAATGAAAGGGATCGAATCTGCCTAAGTAAGACAGACCTCAAAATTGATCAAAGACGACACACACAGACAGAATCTATTCATTGCATGTCAAACAACATTTCTATTTGCAGCCAGTGTAAAAAAGAATGTGCCTCTGTTGGCGGACTAAAACAGAACTTGAATGTTCAAAATATTAATGTAAAAACTACTTAAAAAAACGACCGTCCTCTGTATGACGAAAAACTACATCCGGCAGCAAGGCCTCTGACAGGGAGGTTTTGAGGAGCGTGGAACTACCGCTTAATTGCTGTTGTACCCAGGTCCACCCTGACCCAAGGTGGTAGCACCTGTTAGAGTCCCAGCTATAGGCAAATAGTGAACCCCCAAACTGGGGTCAAAACACTATGAAAGTGTAGGAATACATTTTTATAGTGAAGGTGCCAACAATACATTTTCATAGTAAAAAAAATAACCATCAATACGTTTTTGTAAAAAATAAAAACAATATTACCAGCAATACATTTTTGTAGGAAAACAATTATTACCAGCAATAGTATTTTGCAGGGCCGGCGCTAGGATCTCGAGTCCCCCTCCCCGAACTTTGATACCCCCCTCTCTACTACATGTTGATTTAAAAAATTTCCAACCTGGGTGTCACAAACTCTCGAAGGGAAAATTAATCAGCGGTTTTTTAAATTACCAAAAATCAGGGAATTATCCAATTTAAATGAAAATTTCAGTACATATTCATTAATTATTTCCTTTTATAATGAATCTTCTTTTTTTTAATCTGAGAAAATGTTATTCTTTTTGTAATAACCACCAATTTTTTCATGACTAAATTTTACACGAAAAAATGTTTTCGTCGCAAATTTTTACATTTCCATAAAGATTAATCGCCAACGCATCTCCGCTAAAAAAAATGTTTTAAAAAGATTCCAACACAGTACAAAAGGAATTGTCTTAAAAATTTGTTTTAAAAACAGTATTTCAGTTTTTGGCAAAATTTTTCATGCGTTTAAATCTTTAAACATTTTTATTTTTTAAGCGATTATTTTCTCTTAAAAAGAGAAATAATTTCTAGAAATGTAAAAAGTGGGGACTAGAAATTTTATTTTAATTACTAGTTGTAGCTGGTTAGTATGACTATTAGTAAAAAACAAAAACAAACCCCAAACTCAAAGATCCTCCTTAGTGGATGATCGCGGAATAAAAAAAAAATGATTTTACTTAGATATGCTCTTAATTGATTTAAAAGAACTGTTCGGAAAGAAAATTATAATTGAAAAAAGTAAGCGCTATTGAAATTAGCCCTTCTGTCCACCCAATTGGTATGGGGCCCTCCTACGCGGTTGAGAGGTTCGGGGTAGTAAGGACCGGCCCTGTCAATTAATATAGTTGATGATTGACAATATAACTTAAGTAGAAAAAAAGTAATAAAAAAAAGCAAAAAAACGCTGCTGAAATTAGCATTTTTGGAGCTTCGACCTCGTCGGGGGGGGGGGGGGGTACTGCGTAGTACGCACCGCAACGGCCACGATGTATATTATTAGTTGATGCTTGACAATACCAGCAATACATTTTTCTAAGGAAAAATATATTACCAGCAATACATTTTTATAAAAACAAAGATAGTACCAGCAATATATTTTTGTATAAGAAAAATTGCCAACAATACATATTTGATGAAAAAACATTACGAGCATTTTTGTAAAAGAAATTACTAAAGGTCCCAAGAAAATTAAATTTCGGCCTTAAATGACCCATAAGTAGTTGAGACGTCGTTAAACAAACGAAATAAGCAAAAACAAACAAAAGACGACCAACATTGCCACACCTGCGCAATAGAACGTAAGACCATAACGGGACTAAAAAAACAAAAACAAACCACATCCGCATTGCGCATACCAAGCGATAGTATTGCTCAAAATCAAATCACAGCGATCATCCTGTAAAGTCAGTTCGTGAGCTGAAAAAAAAATATGTCAAAAATAGATCTAATGACATCAAAATTTGTTTTTCATGTTTGACAACTTTGTGCCAGAGATTTTACAAGTATATCTGGTTCAAAGCCAAATTGTTTCTACGCTAACAGATTTTTCTCTCACACTTCTTGCCTGTGGAACTCTCTTCTGGCTTCTTGCTTTCCTGTCAACTACGAGCTTCAAAAGTTTCAATGCGACCGCGATCGCCATCTTCTGTCTTTATGAACTCTGTTCTTTTATTGTCCTTTCGCCTTACTAACGTTTTCTCCTTTTCTTTCGCTCTCAGTAACCCTTGACCTTCTTCGTGGCATTATCGCCTTGTTTGGGGTGAAATGATTAAAAACAAAAGTACAACAGTACAAAATTTCAATTTTTGTTCTCGTGTCTCCGTCTTCTTTTTCCTGCTTCCTTCTTTTCTTCTTTCTTTTTCCTTTCTTTTTCCTCTTTCTTTTTCCTCTTTCTTTTTCTTCTTTCTTTTCCTCTTTCTTTTTTCTCTTTCTTTTTCTTCTTTCTTTTCCTCTTTCTTTTTCTTCTTTCTGTGTTACACGTTATCAACCATAAACATGTCAGATCTACTGTGGAAATAGCTAGATGTAACCGCAAGTTCTATCCTAATAGGTTCTTCTTCTCTCATACTTCACGCCTCTGGAATCTTTTCCCGGTTTCTTTCTTTCTTTCCTGCCAACTACGATCATCCGTAATTTAAAAGCGACGTCAATAGTCATCTTCTGTCTCCTTGAATCCTAGTGTCTTTATTGTCATTTGTGAGAACTAAAATCACAAACTATAAAGTAAATGAAGAAAATAAACAAGAGTATATGTGGCGGAAGTGGGTTACCTCACTGAGACATGCAGTCACGTGACTAGGATCACGTGGTATTAGTATAAAATGTAGCGCGCTTTCAGAAGTAATTCTCTTTTTCCCATTTTTCTGTTCTCGGAACAACTGCTGCCCAGCACTTATGAGCATCCATACACAAAACACGCGTATTGTTTCCAAAAATTGTTGTTTTTGGTGATAATGTTTTTAGTTTAAAGAAAAAAAAAAACTGTTTATTGGTCGTTTATATTTTAAATCTTTGGTTGTCACCGCTTTTAGAGAGCTACAAGTAGTAGTACGCAAAACCTTCCTCGCCATTAACGTTTTCTCACTTTCCTTCATTCTTGGTAACCTATTCTTAGTGGCTTTATCATCTTCCTTGAAGTGAAATGATTGAAAAAACGATTTAATTATAAATCACCCTATAACCGCTTTCTCACAGACGAATCGTTGCAAGCTCCTCGCAACTCTTAAGGTAAGACATGCCAAGCCGCACACATTTAGAGAAATCCCCTCGTAGTCGTTTCCCATTGGTGAGATGTAAGTTCTGCTCGAATAGTTTCTTCCCACGAACCGCTAAATTCTGGCACCGTCTCCCATGAGGATCTTCCCACGATCAGTACAATCTTAACCTGTTCATATCTAGGATTAATCGTTATCTTTCCCATATATCCTAATAAACTGTGCACCTTATCGCTTTCTCTATAACATCGAGTGGCTCTTGGGCCTTTTACAGGGTGAAAATTATTGTAAAATACAATTGGTTTCTCCTTCCTAAAGGTTTTATTCGATCTTAATAATTGTGCCTTGATTACTGCCTTAAAGTTTTAAGCTCAAACTCTTGCCTACTTAATTTCGACAGTGAATGTTCCGGCAGATATAAAATTGCCGTTAGCACAAGAGCTCAACTAATCTCATCATACCACATATTAATTCTAACGGAATTAAATAACATCAAAGTCTTATTAAAAACGAATTCCCCAACTACACTGTCGACGAACAAATGCAAAAAAACATCTTTGCTGTATACCACTTTCTAATTTTTTCTATTCACTAAACTTGCTAAAAAAATCAATATTTTTTCGATTCTGACAAATATCGTGGATAGAGAAAGGTATACGGAATATTAATATATAAAAATTATCTCCCCTTATTTTTCTCATATTTTTACGAGCGGACAAGTTAACCTGTGTAATGTCGAATTAATAAATAATTCAACTTATTTTGAAACTTCGAGTAATAAAGAGAAAAATTCTTTTAGAAAAGAAACTCATACATACGATCCAACGCTAAAGATTTTGGAAAAACTGGCTTGTTCCCTAAAACTGTTCCAGTAAGTACCTGACTCTTCTTGCTATTCTCTACATTTACAAGAGCCAGATAAGACCTAAAATGGGGTACTGCTGCCATATAAGAGCATGAGTTTCCTAGTCTTCCCTTTTCAGTCTCGCTAGAGTCCAAAAGCGTCTCCGCGCCCTTGTGGGTGACAAATTATTTTCCACCCTACAACCGCTTTTTCAGAGTCGAAAAGTCGCAAGTCTTTCACTGCTCTATCGCTATTTCCATGAAAAGTGCTTAGATGAACCACATTCCTTAGTCCCACCAGTTCTAACCTTCACGGCTAAGACTCAGAATGCTACACACATTGGAGCGAGCCACCCTCATTCCTTTCGTATACCATCGGCGAAAAGCAAGTTCCACTCAAACAGCTTCTTCCCGCGAATTACTGCCCTGTGGAACAAACTCTCAAGAGAATGTTTCCGCGATCATTACGACCATAACCTGTTCAAGTCTAGAGTCAACCATTATCTCCCCCTCCTATCCATATAAACTACCTCTTAACATAAACCTCTACCTCGTGTAGCTCCCGGGCCTTGTACAGGGTGAACTTTACTGTAAAAAAACAAAAACAAAAAACAAATCTACAATCTTAACTTGTTCAAGTCGATGATTAACCGTTATCTTCCCCACATATCCGCCTAAACAGTGCCTCTTACTCTGTAACCTTCTACCTCGAGTGGTTCCTGGGCCTTGTACAGGGTGAACAAAACTGTAAAAAAAGACTGCAATAGAGAGGGGAATCCAGGCAGTTCAAAAACAACAAAACACATTTTATATCACGAGTAATGCGCAGCAAGGAAAGGTTTATTGAGTTCCGTCATACTTGTAAAATAAAAATGTCTTTTGTTAAATGAGAATAAGAATAAAACGAGTGTCCAATAAGTTTTAATTTCTACCCAGATTAAAAGTCCTTTTTATAGCTATAACATTCGTTGATACGATTAATGTCTATTTATTTACGTGTGAATGTTTTCATAAAACAATAATGGTATAAGGGAGTAGAACAATCAAATGCTATTAACCGTGTGTGATGATGAGAAAATTTGCAACATACACTCACCGCAGTCAAAAAGAATATGTTGGCTAAACAGCAGGAGTAAGGGAGTGATAACTTGATCTGTTTGGGATGTGACCACTTCAAAACACTTTTTTCTTAAATGCTTTTATCGGATCGTACTTTGCTTATTTATGTGATTTAATGAACCCAGTTAGCGTCCGCAAATTAGATAGTTGGGTGTGTTCTCACAGGTAAAAAAACAAACAAAAAAGGTGTTTTGCTGTGTGCCGTGCTTACGCCTACATCCACGTTCAATAAAGACTACGAGCAGTAGAAAACAGGCATCCGTTTATCTCGCGAGATAATGGCAGTTCTCTGTTTAGTCAAAATTCAGTCTTTTAGTGGTGAGACTGGAGTGACCTCTACAGGGCGATGGTATATATATCGAGACCGTGCGCTACCCAGACCACATGCCCACTTCTCGACAACCGAAAACATCAATGGTATTCGCAAAGAACACATTCATTGTTGTTGTTCGATTATAGGTAAAAAAAAAATTTTTTTAAAAAGGCAAGGATTTTAATTGATGATTTTCAGTATAGGGAGGTGTATAAGAAGTGCGGGCCTTCCCCATTTAAAGCGTAATATAATCTTCGTAACCTGTCTTTTCTTCACAAGTTTAATAAGGGGTGGTGCTTCACATACCCCCCCCCCCCCCGAGTTGTGATAGTCAATACAGGCAAAAAGTATGGGACCATCTTGTATTTCTTTAAAAAACACCTTAAAATGAGATATTTTTGTATTTTTTAAAGTAAAGGATAAAAATTTCAGTAGCTATAATGTATTTGTTTTACTTTGATAAAAAAATAAGCACTTACCTATAAAAATGATTATACAACAGCATCATATTTTGTTTTCGTCAATAAAACCACCACCTGCCTTAATTACTGCTTTATAAATTCTTGACATTCCTTCCAACAGTTCTTGAAACGAAGTAGATGGCAGACCTTCCACAGCATTCTTTAAGCACTGAAAAAGCTCACTCTCACCCTTTGGGTATTCTCTTCGAATTTGCTAATTCAATTCATTCCATATTAATTCAATGGGAGTGAGACCAGCAGATTGAAGGGGCCAAGTCATAATTTCTAAAATTTTGATCTTTTTCTTTTAACTCGAGGAAATTTTGACATAATTTAGAAGAGTATTTTGGATCGTTGTCTTGTTAAAAGGTGATTTTTTTTTCTCCAATTACGCGTAAACCAGGTGACATAGCGTGTCTGCAAAATCGAATGAAATTGTTTTTTCTCTTAACCTGAATGAAATCTCCATTCCTCTCTCCCCTCCCCCAAAATCACCCCCACACCGTAACAGACCCACCCTCATGCTTAAATGTTCAAACCACACATTCATCATTCAGTTTCTCTCTCCTATCTTTCTTCTCGCATACACTTTTTCACTTACTACTCTTCTGAACTTTTGGTAATAAAAGGTTCCTAGAGAAAGATTGAAAAACAAAAGCAAATACACTGTAGTTACTGAAATTTTATATTTTACTTTAAAAAATGAATCATAAGAACCAATTTTCGCAAAGCCATCGTAATGACGAATGTATCATCATAATTAACCGTTATGCAAATATATCATTGCAGATGATGAAAAATGGGTTCCATACGATAAAGTTCACCTCAAAAGGCAGTGGATTGACAAGGAAAAATCTCCACAACCGACCGAGATCTATGAAAGAAAGGAGAGGTTGTGCGGGTGGTAGAATCGTCGGGGTATTATTCACTTAGAATTCTTAAAACAATGAAACACTAAATGCACAATTATACGTCCGGCAGTTACAACGTGTCCATAAACGTTTGGTTGAATATCGCCTTGCGCTCGTCAATAGGTAAAACATTGTTCTCTTCTATGGCAACGCAAGGCCGCATACACCAAGAATTACACAGGAAAAAATTAGAACTTGCTTGGTTTATTCTTCCCAACCCTCCATGTTTACCTGAACTTGCACAAACCGATTACTATCTTTTTCGATCGCTGCAAAACTCTTTGATGAGGAAAATTTTTTTACTTACATTATTTACATTATTCGGACTGTTATCCTCATCTTCATTGCCATATTCACAACGTTTCAGCCGTTGTACACTCTGTCCTTCTTCAGATAATTGGAATTTCGAACCGAACTCTTTACTTCGTCCACCGGGGTAGATTGTTCTAGCTCCACATGCCATGCCTCTTCTGGATATCTCAGTTATTTCCCTTTAACTCAACTCTCCAAGTTTTTGGTTCACCGCTGCTGTAGCCTGGTATTGAACTCACAACTCTTTGGGCCTAGTCACTGAATCTAACCAATCCTTTTATCCACATGATAAAGACGTTGGTTAGAATAATGTAAATAATGTAAGTAATCATAATACCTAATCTCAAAGATATAGATAGAAAATGTTTTTATACTGAAAACCAGATTCAAGTATTTAAAGATTTTACACATCAAAACCTACAGAATTTTGCTCAGAAGATATCGAAGATCTGCTTGATAAGTGGTAAGAAGTTGTAAATAATGGCGAATATATAATTGAATAATATTTTAATTGCACTTTATTTTTGGAAGAATAAAGTCAACTGGAAAGACACATGAAAAAATCACGGTTTTCCTATTTAAATTTTCTAATGAATCTTAATTCTTCAGCTAATCATTGAATAAGCTCATGGCGAGTTCTATGACAATAAAATATCCGTAGAAATTCTCCCATCGCATTGTTAAATGTTTTGAGTTTAACAACTTTAACAAAATATTGCAATAACAATCAAAAATACGAATGCTGGTCGTTATTTTAAGAAGTGGGTACAAATGAAAAATTTGAAATTGACAACTTTTCCCATTTTTCCATTTCATTGAAACAGCCGTTAAACACTTCTTTAATTCTTTCTTTCTTTTTTCTTTCTTTCATGTCTTTGTTTTTCTACGCAATCAAAATGGAATAGTGCATCATTTATGAAGTATTGGCAGGGCATAACGGTCGTGCAAACTAACAAAGAGAAGGACAATTATAATAGGATAAGCAAAACCAGAAAGTATTTATGACTCAACCATTAATTTCTCACCAATTCCAACGATCGTTGTCTGAACTGATTCGCTTTTTGACGTTCCGCTTTAACAGGCACATAGAATAAAATATTTCAGCTTCCTCGGCACTGGGTACCCCATGTTTGTGGCTTCCAAACTAAGCCCGGCTTAATATTGTATCGGCACCTAAGCGGGGGTTATGGCTAACAACCTAAACAGATTAACCATTAGTACAAAGTAGTGAATTGGATGCTGACTGGGTGTCCCAAATTTGAGCCAGAATCAGATAAGCTTAGTAAACCATTACGACTGAATAGTGAGTTCGAACTTAACAGGGGCTCCATATTCATGGCCTTGAGTTAAACTAATCTACGCTTAGTAAACTATTTCAATTGATGCTCACTTGGTGCTTTCTAGTTTTGACCTTGTTCCAAACTAAGCTTAGCTTAGTAAAGATTTCTATTGAGCAGTGCAAATCGATCCTCACTGAGTGGCGCATATTTGAGACCAAGACATAAACTATAGCCGATGTTAGTAAAGAATTGGTATTATGTGGCGAGTTCGATCACAATTGGCGGCTCCATGTTTGTTGTTTTATCATAAACTAATCTAAAATTAGTAAAGAAATCGTGAGGTCGATGCTCATTGGGGCAGCTTGAGGAAAACTAGTTCAATCCTCATTGAGTACCACATACTTATGTCCTTGTATCAAATTAAGTCAAACTTAGGAAACAATTACTGCTGAGTCTCGATCCCCTCTATTCATGGCCTTACTTATTTGCGCTTAGATAAATAAGACGAATATTAAATAGATATAATTCAAAATTAAGTTTAAAATATTAATACAACAAAATAGTTAACCCCCATTCACATTTAAAGACCATATCCCCACCCGACAAAAACACCCCCTGCACCTTCGTTCGTCACATTTTGTTACTCATTAAAATAAGTAGCAACCGACACACGCATTTGTACATACCAATCTTACCTTATTAGAAGGCCAATTGTTGGGAGACATGTAATTAGAAAGATTATGCTACGCCAATCTACCAAACTGGGAGAGAGGGTCTCTGTAGGTGTTGTAATTTCAGCACTAAAAATCTTGGCTTTTACCTGAGATCGAACACTGAACAAAAAAAAAAATAGTAATTCTAAGTAACTTATTATTTTAGGATTAGTTCATCTGACTCAAGGCCTCGAGTGTAAATCACTCAGTGAGGACATGAGAGGTAGGTGTTCCACCCCTTTTCTTGGGGGCTTCAACGTGGAGTAGTGTTTATCATACTAATTTAAAAAAATATTATTACTGTGACATTCACAGCGTCATGCGGTGGGGGGACTTCAACCCCTTTGACTTTTTGCTAAAACTGAAAAAAAGGACACATTATCAGAATAAAAATGAGGAAGAAGGGCTTGGAAAACGCAACAAATTACTCTGCACTTATTTCGATTAACCGTGTTAGTTAAAACGATTACTTCGCTATTTATGTAAAAAGTTTCAGTTGATAATAATGATTAACAGATGGTTATAAAAATGCACTGTTGATTGTTTAATGCTAATTTGTTTAATTAATATACTAAATATTTGTGACACGTGGTAATTTTTATAAGTAAAATGATACACTAAAATAAATAACCAAGTAATCGTTTTAAGTTTTCTGAATATCGGCGCCAAAAAATAAAAATCTGGAGTTTTTATAACTTAACATCTGATTCAGTTCCCAAACGTTTTATTTTGTGGCACAGTGGTTATGCGAGTTCGATCCTGTTCATTCACTGGTTTCTGTACACTTCTGACACAGTGGCGTAACAAAAATGAGTAATTATGTAAGAAAAAAAAAAAAAAAAAAAAAAAACATAAATCAACTACGGCCACGCACCCACTTCCGTGAAATACTTGGTATGGTTGTCTTAAGTACACTGATTCAAATAAAAAAGTGTAATACACTTGTTGGTGACAGGCCGGTCGTAGAAGATGCTTCGGTAGAGCGCCGGTTATAGAGACCTCGATGGTTTAGGTTCATTCCTTGTCAATGTCACAGATATAGAGAGGTTTTCACACACACACACAAATACATGTACTTATATAGGGAAGTATATATATAGAGAGAGTGACGGTTGAGGGGAGATAGGTCCCATTCAGTATCAAACGCAAAGAAACCCGTAGATATGTGCTTCCTCGAAGTCTGATCGTAAAGTACACTGAAAACGAATAGTCAGCAGCAGCAGTGAAGAAGAGGAAGAAGGAGGAGGAGGATGAGGAAGACTCCTCCTCCTCCTACTCTCTCCGTGTCTAACCCTTTCTCACCGCCTCCTCTTCCTCGTCCTGTTTTCTTTTCTCTCCTTTTCCACCCCTCTTTCCTTTATTCTTTTTCTTTCTCGTCCTCCGCCACTTCTGCCCTCGACCCCAACGGAGAAAAAGGAAAAAAAAAAATAAAAAATAAATAAATAAAAAGGGGAAAAAAAATGATTTTTTCCCCCCTCTCTCCTGCTGAGTTTGTCGGCCGTCACAAACCAGTCGGCAATACACGACATGGAAACACCACTTGATGTTTTGTCAAGGGCTGCTTCTCTCGTGGAAACAAACAATAGTAAGTATTTTTCTCCCCCCCACTTTTTTTCTTTAAAAAATTCTTTCTCATGCTTAAAAACAAAATCTTTAATACTATTATGATTATGATTTAATTTTTACACTATTTGACGACCCCCCTTCCCAATTCTTACCGAGGGTCGTTAACGACAACCTGCTTTTTTGTTTTTTTTCTTTGCTGATTTCAATGAAAGAAACTTGAATTTTTTGTTTTTTTTTGTAACTATTCGTAACGAGAAATTGGTAACATTTTTTCATCACACCCCGACTTGCAGATTGGTTAATAAAAAAGTTTTTCTTTAATTTTTTTATTTCTTGTGATTTTTCCCCGTAATTTCTTTCTATCTACTATGGACTTCTTTCTTTCTTTCATTCCTTTTTTTCGCGTTCTTTCTTTCTTTCTCCATGTTTTTTGTGTTCTGTTTCTTCGCGCTCTTTCTTTCTTTCTCTCTGTTTTTGTGTTGTGTTTCTTCGCGTCCTTTCTTTCTTTTTGTGTTCTTTCTTTCTTTGTTTTTCTTTCTTTCTTTTATTCTTTCTGTTTCTTCGCGTTCTTTCTTTCTTTTATTCTTTCTGTTTCTTCGCGTTCTTTCTTTCTTTTATTCTTTCTGTTTCTTCGCGTTCTTTCTTTCTTTTATTCTTTCTGTTTCTTCGCGTTCTTTCTTTCTTTCTTTCTGTTTCTTCGCGTTCTTTTTTATTTATTTCTTCCTTCCTACCTTTCTGGTTTTTTTTTGTGTCCCGTTTCTACGCGTTCTTTGTCTCTTTCTTACCGTTTCTTTCATTCCTTTATATTCTCTCTCCCTCTTTCTATCCCCACATAATATGATTTCAAAACAGTTCTAAATTCCTAAAATTAACCAGTCACTTTCCCATGTCGTGCTATGTAACTTTCTTCTTTCTTTCTGAAATTTTACTTTAACTGCTCACGTATTAAAAAAATGCAACCGGGTATAATTAAACAAATAACTTATACCATTATTTGAATACCGGACAGACTCTTTGAAGAATACTATATTGAAAATCTTCCTCTTTCTTTTATATTCCTTTCTTTTTTTTTTACATACAATGTTTTTTTAAATGTAAGTTATATCATAAATTTTGACCGCCGTCCTTGCTTTCTACAGCTACAACGTGGTCAATGTGTTGTTATGACTTTTTTTCAAGTAACCTTAAACTTTAAAGTTTGTTGTACGTTTTATCAAGAAAAATTTTTTGAAATTCTCTCTAGCATAAAATAACTTCTTTTTTTAATTTATTACCTTTAGTTTTTAGAGTGTATTAATTCGCTTACGCAAAAAATTCACTTAGTGGCTATATGGCCTTAATGACGATACAATATTTTATTTTCAAGTTTAATGACTGATTCAAGCGATAGTCAGTTTGGTCGCACTTTAAAAAAAAAAAGAACAAAAACAAAAAAACACCGTTTATTTTTATCCTTTGCTAAAGTTTTTTCTTTAAATGATATGACATTTGATCTAATTTCGTCTTGGTAAAAGTGAATGTGTACAAAATTAAATTATCCACCAAGGCTAAGTAATTATTTTGAAATGTAAAGGTATATAGTAAGTAACACTAAAAACACTAACCAGTAAAACATACCGCACCAAATGACCTCGCCTGGGAAAACATTGGCAAAAGAAACTTTTGTTTATTTTACTAAATCACGTAACGTCCACCCCAGACATGTCATAGGGTTTTCATTTTTATTTCTTGTGAGCACTTGGGAAATATATTGAGAGAATGTCCTATATTTTATTTTATTTATTTTATTTTTTTTGTAAAAATGTACTAATTTGAGAGCATAAAAACATCTTTTAACATGTCTTTTTGAAATTACATTCTCAACAAAATTTAAAAAAATACCTTCCAGACGTCAGCATTACTAAAAAAATCAGTTGGACTAAGGAATGTATTGGAATTTTGAGGAGGCTTGTAATCATTTCATCTCGAGTAAAAAAAAGCCACCAGTTGATACTCATGTGAGAACTCAATATACACATTATTATCAGTATTATTATTATTATTATTATTGTTGTTGAAACCAACTGGTAGAAGCCGGCAAAATGACTAAGAAATATTTATTCGGAATTTGAAAATTTTCTCTCTCAATTAGTCTTTAGTGATAGCTACAAATGTTCTGAGATATAAAGAAATGTTTTGTTTTTCTCTTTCTCTCTCTCATACACACATATGATAGAAATTTACAAAGTGCATATGTATGTGACGTGTACACAGCCATTTCCACATAAAATGTACATATTAACTTTTAAGATTTCTTGTTATACGATACATACAATTTAAACATATACATCTTATATACATTTTAAGGTTTACATCAATTATACACACAATTTATAAGGTAGAATGTCTAACTTGTCTCTCTATATCTCAATCAGTTCATATATATCTATCTCAATCAGTACATGTCGATCTCAGTCAGTACGTAGCTATCTATATCTATCTCAATCAATACATATTTAACTACCTGATTCAATACATAGCTGTCTATCTATCTCATTCAATACATAGCTATCTGACTACCCATTTCATTCAATACATAGCTATCTGACTACATATCTCATTCAATACATAGCTATCTCATTCAATACATAGATATCTGTCTATCTCAATCAATACATATCTATATCTATCTCAATCTCTTCATATCTATCTCAATCTGTTCATATTTATCTCAATTAATCTCTCTCTATCTCCCAACCTCTCTGTCTATCTATCTATCTATCTATCTAGGTCTTAAAATTTAGCAAAGCTGTTCAGAGAATTATCAGTTATGACTACCGGTAGTCAAATCCGAGCGAGTATAGCTCGTTCCCATATGAGAGAACAAAAAAGCCCTAATTTCGAGATAGTGCAAAAAACAAAAAGTTCTTCTCATTTCGTAGTCAGTCCTGTACTGATCGACAAGTTTCATAAATTCGGATAAATTTTTCTTGGAAACTGTTGGCACGGATTCTTTGTTTTAACAGCGAAACTTTTCAAATTAAAAAACAAACAAACTATACTATAACCTAACAGCCGATCAAAAAAGCAATCAGACTCCTACTACTAACTAGTTAAGTAGTACTACGACTAGAGTTCAATCGTTACACTTTTTGCTTCCTTTACCGCTATTCTAGCCACCACCAAAAATTAAGTTCCTGTAGGATTAAGGAGACTTGCTGGCACTTAATCTTTAGTGAGACCAACTACCTACGAATAAGCGTGAAAAATAAACGAATAGTGATGACAGTATTTCACTGCTAGAGTTTAAAAAAATAAGCCACCAGAATTGTGTGAACATTGAAAAAAAAATGAATAAATTAGGTACTATTACTCTACTGCTAAAAATAATAATTAAAAAAATGGTGGAAATGTACAATAAGCACTGCGACTACCAAATCTCGAATATAAAATAATTAAATTTTAAAAGTTAACTAATAATTAGGAGGTATCAGTTTGCTATGTAAATTTATTGTGTAAATCAATCACCCACCACCACCCCTACGTAGCCAAAACAAAATAAAATATACTGCTCATACCACGTGATTTGTTAAACTGCTAAAACTAAAAAAGTAAAACAATAAAAAATGAAACTCGTCACCTGGAATTTTTTCATTACTTTACATTACAATCGATTAAGCAGTCCAGATATTACGAATAAAAAAACAAACATATTTTTAAAAAATTTTAAGCAATCACGTCGTATGAGCGTATTTTTTTATTGGCTTCCGTAGGGGGGATCAATTTACAATGGATTTGCATAAAACCCTCCTTAAGTATTAATTCTTATAAAATTTAATAATTTTATTTTAATTTAATTTATTTATTTTTATATTTAAGATCTGGAGTGCTTAAATCTAAAAAAAAAAAAAAAAAAAAAAAAAAGATTATTTCTGGTCGCAGTATCTATTGTACAACTCAACCTAATAAATTTAATGACAAAAAACACTTAGGACAGGATTAAGAAGGAGAGTTTTTTTAGTAAAAAAGTAATTTGTCAGGTAAACTCCAGCGAGACTCCCACAAAGATACGACTTGTGTGATAATTCAAGAAGCACAAAAAAAATAGAGACTATTAGTTTTAAAATATAGGGCAAAATAAAAATAATTTACAGACTTATAAAATATTATATGACATAAATCCTCAAAGAAAAACTAAAAAAAAAAGTCTATCAAAATAATTACATAGATGAATAATTTTTGTTTCATTCATTTTGTTTGATAAATAAATTATTCCACAATTAACTTTAAGGACAAATTAATTAAAGTAAAGTAAAGATGAAAAATAAAATTTAAAAAGATAAAAAAAAATATTTAAAAAGACTTTTAGTTTTGCATCATCTCTGCTTAGGCAACACGTGGTCTTATTCTTCTTATATAGGAAAATATAAATAAATATTTCCCTTTCCATTGGTTGAAATAAACAGTTGTACAGAGTTTCAACGTGGTTTGAACCGTGGGAGAATCTATCAGTACTTTCTTTCTCTGAAACACATTTAAAATCTTTATATTTTTTGTTTTAATTAGGCTATTTTGTACCTTCTTTCTTTTTTTTACTTTCTTCTTATCTCTCTGTACACTGTAGTTATCTGAGCTGAGGTTCATTCACTCCATTAATTTAATTACTACCTCTCTTTTTAGATTTGACGCAACTTTCTTTCCTTCTTTCTTGTCTTCTTTCCTTCTTTCTTGTCTTCTTTCCTTCTTTCTTGTCTTCTTTCCTTCTTTCCTTCTTTCTTTCTTTCCTTCTTTATTTCTTTCTTTCTTGTCTTCTTTCCTTCTTTCTTGTCTTCTTTCCTTCTTTCTTTTCTTTCCTTCTTTCTTGTCTTCTTTCCTTCTTTCTTGTCTTCTTTCCTTCTTTCTTTCTTTCCTTCTTTCTTTCTTTCCTTCTTTCTTTCTTTCCTTCTTTCTTTCTTTCCTTCTTTCTTTCTTTCCTTTCTTTCTTTCTTTCCTTCTTTCTTTCTTTCCTTCTTTCTTTCTTTCCTTTCTTTCTTTCTTTCTTTGTCTCTCTCGTCTATTTTATTTAACTTTTTCGTGTTTACCCACCCTGTTACCCTTTTCTCTATACACATCTATCTATCTATCTATCTATCTATCTATCTATCTATCTATCTATCTATCTAGCCTTTTCTTTCTTTATTTGCTTTTCTCGTCAATCTCACTTTTTCTTTGTGAGTTTCCTTAAAGTCTGTTCTTTAGCTTCCACCCTTTTTCTTTCTTTCTTTCTTACTTTCTTTCTTCCCCTAAGTAAACTTGTTGCTTTTTACACAATCACCTGGAATTTGGACCCTAAAAATATTATTTACATAAACGTCGAAACGACATTTTTCTCAACATTCAACAACAATAATAAAATAAATTACAATATGTATGTGTGTGTAGAGGGTGTCCACTACATGCTCAAAAGAAGAAAAACTAAGTATTTAATTTATTTTAAGTTATCTAAATTTTCGCCAACTGCAGTTAACGGCGAACTACCGCCTTGAAATTCTTTGCATATTTTCCCGGCTGCGTGCTTTTAACAGTCCAGACCTTCACGAGAAGCCTAAGTCGTGAAAAACTAAATTCCAGTTCCTCTCCACGCTTTTTCCTTTCCCTCTCCAGCTACGTAAATAAAATACTTTCCTTTTTGACCCATGTACACACATACACATACACATGCACACACACACACACACACACACACACACACACACACACACACACACACACACACACACACACACACAACTGTGTAGTGTACATGACATCTTTTCCTACTATATTGGGCTTTTTAAACACGAGGCTTTGACTGGAAATAAATAAGGCATCATTCCTTTCCTCAACTTGTGTAGGTAAGTCGTTTTGGAGGGGGCGCATTTTGTAATGCCCTTCTGAGAAATGCTAGCAAAAACAAAAACAAAATGTTTCGTCACTGTTTGTGGTTGGTATCACCTTCTAGTTTTGATGGAATGATGGAAATCCGTAACTCCCATTATTTGGACAAACCACACTTATAAAGTTCTTTTATTAGGCAGTTGCCAAAAAATGTTTTTTACACCCACAGGCAAACTCGATTAGATTCCAGTCATTGTAATGTAAACTGTAAAGTAAACAAAGTGTACGTTCCCTGATTCACGACAACAGAATTATTTTCTGTGTGTTTGAACTCGTCGAATCCACTGGCGTTGAAATGACCTTTTCTCTAATATTTGAACCGAAACTGCAAATATTACAATACTTATTGATTGTACAACAAAAGCAATAATGCATTCATTATTAGTTTTTGTATGTTAAAAGTTAGGTTTGTAAAATGAGGTTAGGTAAAAAAAATAATCAAGCTTATGTGAATGTACAGTTGTCAAGATGACACGTATATACGTCAGGGTCATATAGCATGTCATGTAATGTAAATTAGTGTTTGTTTTTCTTTTTGTTGTTGTTGTTTATTATTTTAGTTTTTGTAGATGTTTTTACGTGTCTTCATATCCAAAAAAAAATAGAATCATTCACATTTCAGCGATACTGCATACCAGTTCAAATTCATTCCTAGTCTGTTGCCTTTACTTTCGCACAGATGTCCTCGGAAAAGATAATCCATCACTTCTGTTCTTCCACCCAACTATATAGATTAAATCGCGGGATATCCCGAGCTCTCGGGTTTTGGTTGGCAGTCAGTCTAGGAGAAGGACTACGTTGCATTTAAAACCGGGTAAAAGCAACAGGAAACCACTCTGTCTTTTTCAAGACGTTAAGACAATTCATAGATAATAAAGAAACAAAATCTGTGGCGAGCCACACATTACGTCCTTAAGACTAACAGATAAAAAAAAAAGTTCAGTGTTTGTGAACATTTTTTTAATGTTATGTCTATTCAGTACGTAGGCGATCTTCACAGATTCTTTTCTTTAATATTTGTAAGTTGCCATTATTTCTTGGGAAAGATAGTGAAGAGGTTGCCTTCGCCATCGTTTTCTCGAAGATGGCTGACACCCTAATCTAGAGAACCCAGTTTACCCTGTTATATATTTAGACCCTATCTGGAGGGAGTAGAAATGGATTCAGGCGTTTCCTAAAAAAATTAGTACGAAGTAAATGCAACTTTGCTTGGCTCCCTTTGGAGCACCGATAGCCGTTACGCAAGTCGCATATCCCCGGTGGACAATAAACATTTTCAGACATAGACAAAATTTTAATAAAGTTTCTCCAAACTTGATAGAGTCCAAAAGCGTCTCCGATCCCTTGTGGGTGACAAATTATTCTCCACCCTCCAACCTCTCTCTCACAGGCGGGATGTGGCAAGCCTCTCACTGCTCTATCGCTACTTCCACGGAAAGTGCTCGGATGAATTACATTCCCTGGCCCCGCCAATTCAAACCTTCACGGCAAGGACACGCCATGCCACTTATATAGTAAGGTCCACTCGAACAGCTTCTCCTCTAGAACCACTGCTCTGTTGAACGGGCTCCAAAGAGGATGCTTCCACGATCACTATAATCTTAACCTCTTCAAGGTTAGGGCTAACCGTTATCTTACACTCTTATTCGCATAAAATTGCCTTCTAACGTAACCTTCTACCTCGAGTGGTGCTCAGGCCTTGTAACGGGTAAACCTTACTGTTAAAAAAAAGCAAAATAATAGTTTGTAAAGCCAGAAATTGGTAATACATATTCTAAATGTAAACAATAATATTTTTGTTCTTTATTTTTATAATCCATTTTTCTTTGGAATATTTTTTTATTTTGAGTTTTCAGGTTTTTTGTCGTCGGTGGGGGGGGTGATTAACGGATCTTCAGGTCAGCCACCCTCAAGTTTCAATTTCAATATGTTCTTTTTTTTTTCATTTCTTTTCCCTTAACCAGCGTTTCTCAACCGTTTTACCCTTGCGTAACCCTTAAAATAAATCTCATGTCTCAAGGAACCCCTGCGCAAAAAAAAAAAAAAAAAATTATATACCACATCTTTCTCATTTTATTTTCATCGTAGTTCACGTGGTAAATATCATAGTATATATTTTTGAATTAGAGAAAAATTAATATTTCTTTTCGGTAATTCAAACTGTTCGTTTCTAATACTTCACCAGGGAGTTTTCATTCACACAAAAAAATTTAAATAAAAAGTCAAAAGTACATTAGCTTATCTCACCTGTTCCCGTGGAACCCTTGGGGACCTTTTGCGGAACTTTAGGGTTCCGGGGAACTCCGGTTGAGAAACACTATCCAAAAACCTTCCTGCGATCTATATTTGGGTTGTGATCATCGGTTACGTGACCTATTAGATCGTTAAGGTAACATGTTAAATCATTTATAGTATTTTTTGGGGGAGGGGAGTGACAATTTCTTGACTGTGTCCATCCTGTCTTCAAAACTGAAATTAAAATCGGGGATTTATCTACTCCTATTAAATACACTGGAATAGCGAATGATGTCTTTCAAACGCTAAGCAAAGTATTAAGAAACAGGAAAATTGCGTTAGAAACAAATAGGAGTACTGAACTGTTATGTAATCTTCCTCTATGGCAGTGAATATAAAACAATTTCCTCAAAGAGGAGACACTAAGCAACAGAATTATGGTTCTACAGAAGAATGATAGGAATACAATGGACAGGACATCTAAGCAACGAGGAAGTTTTAAGGAAAATGGAAACAGAAAGGACATTTAGAATCAGAAAGATAGTTGAAATTTATGAGATACATAATAAAGAAAGAGGGTTTAGAGAATTTAACACACACAGGACATACTGAAGGCAAGAGCGGTTGAGAGGAGCAGAACAGGGACTTGGAGACAAATAGTGAGGAGACAAATATTACTTAGAGCTACGAAGGATAAGAAGTTGTGGAGAGCCATGACCGCCCACGGCCTGAAACGACCCGACACATAAATAAGTTAATTTGATTCCAACAGTGATCTTGTGCTTATGCTTCGTAAATGTCAATCCAAAACTTTCTGAAAAAATACCTTTTTTTTTGTTGCAGAAAGTATAAATTAAACTTTGTTGTTAAGCAGTTTTTATGCGTTTTACACTGGAAGCAAATAAACCTAAGGAATTTGACCGATCGTTTGGTATTTGTATCCAAGTACGAACACTTTATTAGTTAAAGGACTAAAAAAAGAAACTGATTATATTTGTTCAGTCAGAGAAGAACTGAGAGCGCGCAGGTATTATAGGGATTTTCCAAGCGCAAGGCCGAAAGTAGGGGGCACCCAGTGAGGATCGAACTCACTACTCAGTCGTAATTGTTTTAACGAGACCAGCTTGCTAACCATTACACCGCCTCGAGGTGCCCCAGCGCGAAGGTCTTATACCATTGAATGGGTAACGTAATTGAAAGGGTAGAAAGAGTTAGTTCTCAAAAGATTCTTAAAAAAAACATTGTCGGTGTCAAATTTGACTTATCGACTCATAGAAAAGTTGAAAGCTCGCTGTCATCATACCATTGGACGTGTGGCTAAATACTAGTGAAAGAGCAAAAAGAGTTTTAGATTTCATTTTAATAGGCGATGAGTTGTATTATTTTCCTACCTTGAGATCGCCTGTCAGGTTTGAAAATCAACATCAAATCACTTTGTTTTTATCTGGGATCAATGGAAAAAAAACCAACTCCATCTGCCACTAAGCTCCATTTGAGTAAAAATAGTATGGCACTCTCATACACGCTCCTCACTGATACTTTAAAACAGTCTCTGAGTTGGATTTATCTAGGATCAAACAATGTTTGAAATTAAACAACGCCCATCTACCACTAGCTCAATTTGAACAAAAATAGTATGACACTCGCATGCACTCTTGCAATAGGATGTTGTTGGGCTTGAAAAATATCTCATCGCTGACACTGTAGAACAGTCTCTGAGCTGGATTTATCTGGGATCAAGTAATGATTGGAATTACTGCCACTAAGATCAATTTGAGCAAAAATAGTATGGAACTCTTATGCACACTTACAATAGGATATCTTTGAGCTTCAAAATGTCTTCTCACTGACACTTTGAAACACGCCCTGAGCTGTGCTTTTAATGTTAGTTGGAATGTCATGAGGAATACTTCATGGTATGTTCAGGCCAAAGGGAGTCAAATGAAATATGCATATATCTTATCTACATAACACGAGGTAAGGGATAACCAGGTTTCAGTAGTAAGAGCAACCGTCATGACATGCTAGTAACGAGACTGAAGTCGTGTAAAAGGTTGCAGGATTCACGAATTTTTCCTAACGGTGCGTCGTGAACACAGTTTAGGCTGGAAATTGAATAATTCTTCCAGTGCATGTGAAAATCGAATTAGATAATTAAGTCATAATCAATTTTTTTAATCCTCTGTCCCTTCAGGGTTTAGGCGATTATGGCTCTCCATATCTTCCTTTTATTTATTATCTGTAAATTGCCACGTCTTCTTTGGAAAGCTATTAAACTGATTTCCTGTTAGCTTCTCTACGGTTCTGAATTCCGTGTTTTCATTCTTCCATCAGGACATAGGCGATCATGCCTCTCCGCATCTCTATTATCCATAAATTGACACGTCTTCTTGGGAAAGATAGTAAAGTGGTTTCTCATTGCCTTTTCTACAGTGTGGAATTCAGAATTTTCATTCTCCCTTCAGTACGTAAAAGATCACGGCTCTCCATATCTTCCTTTTATTTAATTTCTGTGAACTGCCATAACTGTTTTGGGGAAAGTAGTGAAGTGGTTTCCTGTTGCCTTCACAGTTTTGAATTCAGAGTTTTTCTTCTAGACTCGCTGCCACCCAAGGCTAGAAGGCACAGTCTATTCTGCTATTTAACCCATATTTGGGAGGAGAAGAGATGGATTCATGTCTTTCTCAACGAGATAGGCATATATTCAAACTGTGCACAATTATCTGACAAAATCCTCATACAAATAAATTTCTAAAGCTTTTGTTCATTCAGTATTTAGAATATTTGAAAAGAAGAAATATGGCATCAATCGTGTGATTAATAATATAATGAAAAGATATACTGATATTAACCTACATTTATGTATTCCATACACACACGTATATAAATAAGTAGTATATATATACAGGGTGTCCATAAAGTTCGTGTGCCCTTTAAAAAAATTTATAACTTTATTTGTATTTGCGATAGAAATAATCTGTAAAAATGTTATAAAGTTTAATGTACCTAGTTTTAAGTATAGCTAAAATAACTAATGTGATTTCAGGCATTACTGTAAATCAATTGGATATATACAGGGTGTCCATAAAGTTCGTGTGCACTTTAAAAAATTTATAACTTTATTTGTATTTGCGATAGAAATAATCTGTAAAAAATCTTATAAAGTTTAATGTACCTAGTTTTAAGTATAGCTAAAATAACTAATGTAATTTCAGGCATTACTGTAAATCAGTTGGCAAATGTTTTCCGTGAACTGCAAAATCGTATTACCCTTTGTATTGCTAATGATGGAGGACATGTGGAAACTTAAATAAAATTTCAATAAAACCTTAAAAAATATAGATTTACTTCTTTCTAATCCTTTTCACAAATTATTTCTATCGCAAATACAAATAAAGTTATAATTTTTTTAAAGTGCACACGAACTTTATGGACACCCTGTATATTTACTTACTTAAGTGTGGTTCAAAACTCCGACCTTGGATCGAACTCATTACAATAGAAATAATCTGCGATATTTAGATAATAACAATTCATTCTATGATGGCAATGTGCCACCGTGTTTACACTGAAGTAAAATGCTAAGCATGTATTTATAAGCGCATATTCGCTTGGTCGCTCATTCACTCTCCCCACACACGCATTGCATATCAAAGTACGTTGTTGGATGGACTTGATGTAATGTTTAGGTGATTTCTGACGCAAACATCCACACGAAAGATGGACTGCGTTCAGTGAGTGTTGGCCTTCTGATTGGTAGAGATGTATTAAGAGAATGGAATAGAAGTAAAGAGAGATTAATTGATGAAAAAAATAAGTTTCATATTTAGCTTTTAAATCCGTTATTCTAGATCTAGATAAAGCCGAAGAGTCTGCGATAGATAGATAGATATGAACAGGCTGTGATAGATAGATATGAACAGCATGTAATATATATATATATAGATAGATAGATATGAACAGACTGTGATAGATGGTTTGGTTTATTTTGTTTTACGGCATATCAACATCAATGGGTTATTTAATGTCGACAACATTTTTAGGATAGATTCGTATGAATAGAATATGTATTCTTTGGTTTAGATTGGTTTGGTTTTGTTTTACGGCATATCAACCTCAGTGGGTTATTTAATGCCGACAAATTTTTTTTATTGCTGGTAATATTTTGTTTTGTCAAAAATCTGATTCCGGTAATATTTTTCCTTCAAAATTGTATTGCTGGTAATAATTTTTCAGAAAAGTATTGCTGGTAATAGTTAACTATTTTCCCATAACTGGGACCCTAACAGGTGCTACCACCCCGGGTTAGATAGATAGATAGATAGATAGATATGGACAGATTAAGATAGATAGATAGATATGGGCAGATTAAGATAGATAGATAGATAGATATGGGCAGATTAAGATAGATAGATAGATAGATATGGACAGATTAAGATAGATAGATAGATATGGGCAGATTAAGATAGATAGATAGATAGATATGGACAGATTAAGATAGATAGATAGATATGGGCAGATTAAGATAGATAGATAGATAGATATGGACAGATTAAGATAGATAGATAGATATGGACAGATTAAGATAGATAGATAGATATGGACAGATTAAGATAGATAGATAGATATGGACAGATTAAGATAGATAGATAGATATGGACAGATTAAGATAGATAGATAGATAGATATGGACAGATTAAGATAGATATGGACAGATTAAGATAGATATGGACAGATTAAGATAGATAGATAGATATGGACAGATTAAGATAGATAGATAGATAGATATGGACAGATTAAGAAAGATAGATAGATAGATATGGACAGATTAAGATAGATAGATAGATATGGACAGATTAAGATAGATAGATATGGACAGATTAAGATAAATAGATATGAATAGATTAAGATAGATATGAATAGATTAAGATAGATATGAACAGATTAGATAGATAGATATGAACAGATTAAGATAGATAGATATGAACAGATTAAGATAGATAGATATGAACAGATTAAGATAGATAGATATGAACAGATTAGATAGATATGAACAGATTAAGATAGATAGATAGATAGATATGAACAGATTAAGATAGATATGAACAGATTAAGATAGATAGATATGAACAGATTAAGATAGATAGATGTGAACAGATTAAGATAGATAGATAGATATGAACAGATTAGATAGATATGAACAGATTAGATAGATATGAACAGATTAAGATAGATAGATAGATAGATATGAACAGATTAAGATAGATATGAACAGATTAAGATAGATAGATATGAGCAGATTAAGATAGATACGAACATATTAAGATATATATGAGATAGATGTAAAATGACAGACAGATATTAACACACACCTTATCTATTAAATATATATATATTTCTTGAATATTGCTCACTTTTACGTTTTGTACCAAACTTTGTATTATGGTCTCTGTGCTCTCCATATGTTTTGAGTGACCTTTCAACCACCTGATGAATATTCATGACGTTCTCAAATTTAAACCAATGATACCCTCGCTCTTGTATATAAACACGGGCAACAAAATAAATCCTACATTTGCATTGATAAAGTCCCCCAGAGGACGAAACGCGTCAGCTAATAGTTTTCCTCTTGTCTTGTTATTCATATGCATTATGTATATTTCTTATGACTCGTGCAAACGTTATGTAAAGTGGCCACACGTGTTTAAGTAGAATGTCCATGTTTGGGATACTGACATCTACCTTATTAAAGAAAATGAGCCTCTCGACTGGTAGGTGTCAATTTCACTGTTAGAAATAAGTAAATAAATAAATACGAATGTCTATGTCTCATCAAACACGTGTGCCCACTGTCTAAATAGAATGTTGATAGCAGTAAGAAACAATGTCGGATTAAAAAAAAACATTAGTTGCTTAGATAGATAGATAGATATAAAAAGGACTGAGATAGATAGATAGATAGATATAAAAAGGACTGAGATAGATAGATAGATAGATAGATAGATAGATAGATATAAAAAGGACTGAGATAGATAGATAGATAGATATAAAAAGGACTGAGATAGATAGATAGATAGATATAAAAAGGACTGAGATAGATAGATATAAAAAGGACTGAGATAGATAGATAGATATAAAAAGGACTGAGATAGATAGATAGATAGATAGATAGATATAAAAAGGACTGAGATAGATAGATAGATAGATATAAAAAGGACTGAGATAGATAGATAGATAGATATAAAAAGGACTGAGATAGATAGATAGATATAAAAAGGACTGAGATAGATAGATAGATATAAAAAGGACTGAGATAGATATAAACCGACTTAGATCCCTTTTTTATGCACCATGTCCTTTAAGAACGTAGGCGATCATTGGTCTCCGCCTCCCTCTATCCCTTGCAGCTCTCAACAAGTTCCCTCCCTCTGCTACCTCACCCAGACCACGTTCTGTCATCCACTTGCTTAAGCCCGCTAGGTATGTCATGCGTTGTTTTCCCTTGTCTCTCTTTCCCTCTATTCGACTCGGGAGTATCAGATTCTCCAGGCCCTCCTTTCTCATTATGTGTCCCAGAAACTTCAGCTGCCTCTTTCTGATGTTAAGTATAAGCCTCCTCCTTGTTTGCATCCTCTCTAAGACCTCATCGTTGCTCACACGCTCGGTCCATGGTATCCTTAGCATCCTTCTGTAGAACCACATCTCCGTCGCCTTGAGTCTCTTCTTCATCCTTGAGGAAATCATCCAACATTCGCTGCTGTAAAAAAGGGCAGATGTCCTGTAATAGCTCAGTATTCTTTTCTTTGTTACCAAAGAAATCCTCCTGTCTCGCAATACTCTGCCCAGCTTTTGGAATGCGTCCTTGGCCATCCTAATATATCTACGGATCTCAGTGCCGCACTTAATGTCCTCTGTCAAAACGCTTCCCAGATATTTAAACTTCCGTGTCTGCTTGATTCAGGTGTTCCCGATCTGCAAATCGAATTTCGGGCTCATCCTTTTACTGTTGACCATGCATTCTGTCTTCTTGTAGTTTATAGTTAGTCCCTTCTTCACACTCTCCGTCGCTACCTTCTGTAGGAGATTTTGTAATTTCTTTTCCGTGTCTGCTATCAGTACTATGTCATCTGCGTATCTTATGGCGTTAAGATTGTGACCGCCAATGCTAAATCCCAGTAGGGTTTCCAATTCTCTCAGAATTACCTCGCTGTATAGGTTGAATTGGTCCGATGAGAAGACACACCCTTTCCTTACGCCCCTTTCTATTTTGTATATTCCCTGAACTCGTTCTCTATGCGCATCCATGCCGTTTGCTGCCAGTATAGGTTCTTGATTATTTCGATATCTTTCCCGAATATATCAAGGTTGCTGAGCAGTTCCAGCAGATCCTTGTGGCGTACTTTGTCGAAGGCCTTTGCATAGTCCATAAAACATAGATGCACGTCCTTCTGCATTTGTACATACCTAATGAATAGTGAGTTCGATCCTCCCTGGATGTCCCATACTTTCTGCCTTGTGCAACATCTAAGCTATGCTTTAAAAATCACCATACATACATGATGGTCGCCACATCAAGTATGGCCATCGTATGACATTATTGTATAATTCATTTATGCCTTGAACATACCAACATGCATATGAAAAAAACTGGGATAGGCAGATCTAAAGATAAAGACGTGAAAAGTCAAGAATATACAGATATGAATACACGCATATTATATATGAAGACCAATGTAATAGCAGTCGTGGGTATGACGATAAACTACATCCGCGTTCAGGGTAGGACAATGGATTGCGTCCAGCGGCGGGACCTCTGGTCGGAGGACTTTGAGGAGCGTGGAGCCGCCTCTTGATTGCTGGTGTTCCCGGGTCCGCCCTGACCCGGGGTGGTGGCAGCTGTTGGGGTCCTAGCTGTGGGCGGGTGGTTAGCCCCAGAACAGGGGTAAAGGACATTGGGAAGGTGTGGAAATGGGTTTTAATACCAGAAATACTTTGTAAAAAATTATTACCAGAAATAAGTTTTTGAAGAAGAGGAACTGTTGCCAGTAATACGTTTTTGAAAAGAAAGTATTACCAGCTACACTATTTTGAGGAAATAAATATTACCAGAAATAGATTTTTGAAAAAAACAAAAATATTTCCAGGGAAAAAAAATGTCGGCATTAAATGACCCATTGAGGTTGATATGCCGTAAAACAAACCAAACCTATGTAATAGATTTTTTTTATTTAATCCGACGAAATAGATATGAAAAGATGAAGAATGCACTTGTATGCACCCACCTTTATCATTCTGTACTGTAATTTCAAGTTTCATGTCGTTTTGTTCTTACCAACGATTTTTTAAATTGCGATTAAACAACAAAGGCTTCAAGACATTGCCTTCTTTTTCTGTTACAGACTTAATTTTAATAAGCGATGGCACAGAGTATTGGTTTTTAGAATGAACTACCCTTTTACTGCCGAAACTCCGTAGTTAACCGCGGTAGGTTGGTTCCTCGCGGATATTTGAGATCCGCAACTAAAAGTAACCACCCACAGGTGTAACTGAGAACAAATTATAATAAAAATATTTCAATATAAAAGATCAGTACATTTTCAAAGATAATAATAATAATGATAATAATAATAATAATATTGTGGCACATGGGAACATCAACAATCCCTGTTGTAGTTGGAGCCCTCGGATTGGTTGGAAAAGATTCCAGTATACTCATTGAAGAGATTCCTGGAAGCCCATGCCTTAAAGAAATTAAAAAATTGTTCTCACGAGTACAGCCCACACCTTACGAGGGGCTTTGTCTATGTTTTGTTTTTTGTTTTTTTTTTGCAGTGGAAAATGTCATGATGCCATTTCTAACCTTAGGTCCCTGGGCGGGACCCGGAAAGAAATGAGTACACATCAGATATCAAAGGAAATAAAATAATGATAATAATAATACCTGAACCTCCCACCGCTGAACCTCCAACCACAAAGAAAATTAAGTTACTAGTGAAAGCTGCTTATATGAAGACTCTTGAACAAAAATGGAGAGCTAAACCCTTGTATGGAAAGTACCCAAAGAGTCTGGATAAACCAGACATCGATGTTCGCCAAACCCATCACTGGCTTAGAAGTAGTGGTTTTAAGGGGAAGACATAAGGCCTTGTTATAGCAGCACAAAACCATTGTCTTCAGAAGTAGAAATCGACGAAGTGAGTTCGAATTCCGATCGAGTTCGTTACATTCCCCTTCGCACAAATCAGTCACTCAAATACCATACGTGATACACGTTTGAGCGATCATGTCTCTTTCTATGCATGACTAAGTAGAGGATTTTCCCCCGCCGTAGGTTGTCGTTTATTTCTGCGGTAGACTGGTTGCAACCTATAGCTGCCGAGGATGGATTCATACCTTTACCAAATGTGTTTGTGCATAAGTCAATGTAACGAACCCGACTGGAATTCGAACTCGGATCCGTTACACCAAAACGCACACCCTTTTCACAAATGCGCTTACGATAAGTATGAATGCATTTCTTTTCTGAGCAGAGTAGATTGGGTTCATTAGTCTTGGCTGGCAGCCAGTCTAGAAGGAGACCATCTCTGAATTCAAAACCCGAGGAAGACTGTTTGGAAACTTCGTGGCACACTGTGCAGCATTTCTCTTTTATCAGTTCTTCCAAAATGTGTGGCTGGTACTATACATGCTATCAGCGACTATAATCAAATCATATATGTAAAGAATCCAATCATTTAGTTCTAAGAACAGAATTGTTAAGCACTTATAAATGCAAAATCATCGAGAGAGTACACTATATATTGTTTCAAATTTGCCATTTTGCCAGACTGCTGTTTGTAACAAAATATTATGGGTTATTGGTGGGAAGGTTCAACATCTACCGACATGCAATCAAGGCCTACCTCTAAAATCATCATGCCTACATTATATTACTATTACATTCAGAGAGCGACACTCGTACTTTTAAATGAAGTAGATTTTACTACATGCCAACACATGTTGGATTTTGTATGAGGCACTCAGTGCGGATCGAAGAATTTGTAATGGTCACCCAATATTAAGATGAGCAGACGGTGTTACAGTTATTGGCGATGGAGGTGAAATCGGCGAGCCGAGTTCAAATTCCTGTCGATTCTATTTCTTTCACTTCGCATTAAGTCCCTGGGGAAAGGCATGAATCCATTTTGTCCCCAGCTATAGGTTAAATAGGCAGAGTAGACCGGGTTTTCTTGCCTTGGGTGGCAGAAGGAAAACTCTGAATTTAAACATGAGGAGAGGTGTCTGGAGGCTTCCTTGCACACTGTGTACCATTTCTCTGTTAACAGTTCTTCCGAAAAGTGTGGATGGTTCTATACGTACCTTCACCACTATAATCAAATTATCTGTGTAGGTAGTCTCTCGAAAAAGTTATATGAATTGGATTGTTTGGCACCAATATATATATATATATATGTGTATATATATATATATATATATATATATATGTGTGTGTGTATATATATATATATATATATATATATATATATATATATAGCCAGCTGCCATACAGCGTAGACAGTTCAAAAGCGCTTACGCGGACTTGTGGGTGATTAATTATTCTTCACCCTGAAATCCTTGTTCCACAGACGAAGTGTAACGTCGTTAGACTCTTACTACTTTATCACGATTACTATGACAGATTTTCGGACGAGTTAGATTCTTTAGTTCCACTAGCTCAGATATTCACAGGTAGCCCCCCCCCCCATGCCATGTTCCCTTAATATTTCTTTTGCTAAGGAACAAGTTCCTCTCAGACAACTTCTCCAGAGTTGTTACTTTACGGATGCTTCCCTGACATCTGTAATCTTGGTCTTTTTAAGTCCAGGGCCAACTAATATATATCCTACGCGTCCTCACATCTTACTTCCTCCTACCTCCTCTCTTCCAACAGACCCACTCAGTAACCCTCTACTTTGAGTGGCTCTTGGGTCTTGTATTACGTGAACTAGCGGTAAAAATAAAAATAAAGAAAGTTTACTAACCCTTACTCAACAACTTGGCACGAGTTACACACACACACACACACACACATATGCATGTGCATATGGGAGGGGGATATACTGGGAGAAGAGAGAGGGGAACTTGTTTAACTGTGTCAAATGTTATCTTTCGAAAATGTAAACCTGTATAGTTTGCCCGTAATTTGTTAGTTTTTCTTTGCATACATTTTGCTCTCGTAATTGCCGATTTAAAAATCATCTTTCTTTTTTCGATTTCTTCTTTGTCTTTCTTTCAGTTTGTCACTCCAGCGCATGCGCAGACGCGTGTGTGTGTTTTTAAATCATTCTCTTTAAAGCACCAGACAAGCTCGGGGGCGCGCCCGCGCATATTGTCGTCGGTATGTAAGGAATGTTTTCATACTGAATTTTAAATCCGACTGGACTAAAGTCGACAAGGCTTTTCAATAGAGGAGTGATTAGAGTGATTGAAAATTTCGGCCAGTTTTTTTTTTTATGAAACACAACGGGCAAAGTACCATGTCCTTGGTGAAGTTATTAGGCTCTAGTCATTCGAGCTTCGCCTGCCCTAACGTAATGGTTAACAAATTCGTCTTGCTGACCAATACGCTGAGCCTGTAAATTCGATCCTCGCCGTTGAAGTTGAGCATAATAAATAACAATCCATGGCGCTACAATTTTGACCGGTGGGAGCGGGGGGGGGTAGCTTCAGCTCCCCCACTATTTGCTTGAAGTTGGAACTAAAAAGACTAAATTTGTCTTTCTGGCCGTCATCTATATTACTTTGCTATTGGACCGAGCTGTATTTTGATACTAAAGTTCACCCAACGCAAGGCTCAAGACTCCCTCCAGGTAGAGGGTTACTGCTAAACTGGTTATGGTGATTGTGATGAGTGTAATATAGGTGATAGAGGGGGTGATAGGAAATGTAGATTATGAGGATAAGGAGGATAGATAAATATTGGCCCTTGATTTATCATTTGTCTAAAATCATTACAGCTATTAATTTTCAAAATAAATTAGAAAATGTAATCTTTTTTTTTATTCTGAAACATTAACTTGGGAAAACGATATATAATTTTTTATATATCAAGAACATTTTTAGGTAAATCTACGACAAAGTGGAAAAAAAATTATAAACAAAAGTAATAAAAACATAAACAAAAATAAAAAAGGAACTAAGTGAAATCGGCTAGTGAATTGATTAAACTATATACTCAAACAAATATTTTAAAAAATGTTTTTAATTTAAATTTAAAATTTCAGCGTCCCCCTCTTCTTCATGCATATTTGTAATCACGTCAATGTAACATCACTTTGGTGGAAACTCGTCACACGAAAACATTTTTTCCACTTTTTCATAGATTTTCCTAAAAAATTAAATTCTAAAACCTTTATATAACTCTCATGCGGAAAATCTTCACAGGTTTAATTCCAGAAAATAAGCACAAACGAACAGTAAGAAATGCTTACAGTAGGATAATCGACCTAAAATTATATATTTTATGAGATCATCATCATCATCATCATCATCATCAGTAACATCGTCATCAGCATCATCAGTTCCTTGACCAGGTATAGTCGTAGGGTCGGTGCGCAAATTAGCACTTGACCAGTTCCCTCCGCAAATCGGGGTTGAAAGCCGGAGAAGTATCCATTCATTCGTAGCGTATCTTGGGTAAGTAGACCTGGCGGGGCCCATCCCTCTCCAGGGGAAATCACATCTGATGTGAAGGTTCGCCTTGTTCACGAACACGTAGCTAGTGATTCCAACGAGGGAACCCTCCGCCCTAGCCGTGGACTTCAGTCTATTAAGCCCCCCCCCCCCAGTGATGCTATGTCATCACCGCAGTGGCAGCATATCTAGCTACGGAGCCCAGTCTATCTCATTCTACTAGATGGTTGTTAGCTCCACAAGAAGGTTCATTCGCCCTTTAACATATCTTGTTTTTTTTTGGTGGGGGGGTTAATCCTGGTGCAGGAACCGGATTAGTTGCCGATGGCCACAATCAAGAGACTATAAAAAATAATCTGATTTAATTCCCCTCCTACTTTTAATATCCAACTTTTTTTTTATCAAGCCATGCCTGAATAACTATAACACCATGTGTCAGACTAAGCTTTGTAAATATCTAG
Source organism: Acanthosepion esculentum (assembly GCA_964036315.1). Classification (NCBI taxonomy): domain Eukaryota; kingdom Metazoa; phylum Mollusca; class Cephalopoda; order Sepiida; family Sepiidae; genus Acanthosepion; species Acanthosepion esculentum. Next base: position 14,448,835 of record OZ038492.1, on the reverse strand, counting down.
GACGCTTTCTTTAGTGTGATGGTTAACAAGTTCATCAGGAGAACCAATTCATTAGTGCTATTAATTAACTAAAGACGCATATGAAGTGTAATCTCATGGGGACACCTACTACAGAGCAAAGCAAAGTCAGACTAGTGATTTCGATTCTCACTGGGTGCTCCACTATTATAGCTTTGTTCCAGTATAATCTAAGCTTATTAAATATTGTGTAGCTTGCATCGTGGCTGATATAGTTCCTTCAGCGCTAGCGATCAATGTTCGAATTCAGACAGAAATCTAAGAATTACGATGTTGATTTTCAAGGTAAGCATATCCGTCCTATTTGGAGGATTTCTGCTGCATAATCTTCCTGCATTTATCTTTGGCCTCCAGTTTGGTTTCGCAATATCCAAAATTAATCTCAGTAACAAGTATAATAACATAATTTTCCAAAAAATCTACCTGTATTACATCAAGCATCTGCAGAAGGGATCAAATCATCCGCTTGTACAACTGCTTCGCATATCTGCCTAGGATTAGTGTACAATCTGTGCCCGATACCTTACTCTTCTGAGTATATATACTAGTTACGGTTTCTGGCTATATATATATATATATATATATATATATATAGAGAGAGAGAGAGAGAGATAGATAGATATGTAAAAAGATAGTTTTAAGATATACTATATTTATGGGTAAAAGGGCTCAATTTCAGAGATAGAGCTTGTGTAAATAGAAAGTGAACACTGAGGTCAACACAGATTGGTGACAGTCTGTTTCATGTTTGAGCGCAATCTTCAGGCCATCATGAATATATATATAGAAATGGACTAGAGACTACGTTCAAGCATGAAACAGGCTGCGACACTAGGTGGTAACCTCAATGTCCACTTTTATATTTAAATATGGTCTGTTTCTGATATTGACCACTTGTACCCCTAAATATAACACAACTATATATATATATATATTGTTATATATATATATATATATATATATATATATATATATATATATATATATATATATTGTTATATATATATATATATATATATATATATATATAATGGTTGTCCAATATGTACGAAGACGTTACCAAACAGGCCGCACTTCGAGAAATTAATTTTTGTATGTCTTAATGTTTATATTAGGTATATGCAGAACGCTTTGGAGAATTTAAATCATCTATTTTTTTTTTTTACAAAACAGGACCCCAGTTACCTAAAATCTGCTCTGAATCGTAAAATAAAAAATACAATAAAACTAAACCTCATTAAATTAGAAAAGCTTTTAATTGCTTTTATGCATAAGATATATTATGTAGACTATTGCCTTAAGAAAAACTTTTTTTTTTTTGATGAATAATGAATTTTTACACGAATTGTTTTCATTTTTATAAAATTTTAATTAGAATAATTTATAAAATTTTAAGTCTTTTAAAATTCTGTATTTGTACGGTGATATTGTTATTAAGTAAAGACTATATTTACTAATGATGATTGGAATTGCTTACTACAATTCAGCGACCCCCGGTATTTTAAAAAGAATTTTGAATTTTGCGTGTGTGTTTGTTTAAATGTATCGATTTTTGTAAATAAGGACGTCCATACACGACATTATCAGAAAGTAAAAGCGGTAACTATAGTAAATTTAAAGCCAACGTACCTAAAATTCAATAAAACATTAGATTACTTCGAATATTTACCTAAATTTTTACGATAAATGGGTAGTTAAAAAATTATATAAAAAAAGCACAAAATAAAAAAAAAACAAAAATTTTTTAAAGATATGTCTCCCGTAGAAAAATGTGTTAAACATCAGTTTGTCAATATAGCTGTGAACACCTAAAAAAAAAAATACCCACCTAGTGTTAAAAATGCTTTTTTGCGATATTTTAAGCAAAAATTAAGTAATATTTCTTTCAAATAAGATTGATTAAACTTTAAATCATCTAATATTTCTTAAATAAAGTTTCAGAAAGGTATATTTTATTTTTGAAAGATTTTTTAATGAAGAGTAATACGTTAAAGAGAATTGTAAATATGGTTAATTACACGGAATCTGGGGGTCTCCCTCATAATCGATTCCAGATTAATAATAATAATAATAATATCTGTATTGGAAAAATATGCAACTTTTACGGAAAGGAAACTGCAAGAAATTGGTCTGAACATCACCCAAATCCGGTTACAGACATAGGTCCAGTAACAATCTTATAGGACTTTACAATATACACAGACAACAATCAAAGCTAATCTCTAAGACATCGTGATCAAAGACTACAAAGACAGAATGTCCTTTCTTATTGACATGGCAGTCCCTGCAGATTGTAATGTATCTTTGAAGATCTTCAAAAAATTATCAAAGTAAAATGACCTTGAAATAGAAATCTCAAAAATGAGGACATCAACAATTCCAGTTGTAGCTGGAGCCATCAGTTTGATTGGAAAAGGATCCGATAGACTCATTGAAGGAATTCCCGGTAGCCCAAGAAATACAAAAAATTGTACTCCCAAATACAGCCCGCACCGTACGAAAGGCTTTATCTATGTAAAATGTGTGTGATCTTATTTTTTAAATTTTTTTTCTTTTTGAATGCTCAGTGTAAAATGTCATGATGACATTTTTGACCTTAGGTCTCTGGTTGACACCCGGAAATAAATGAGTATACAACAGAAATCAAATGAAATAATAATAATAATAATAATAATAATAATAATAATCACCATCATCATCATCACCATCTTCATCATCAACAACAACAACACTAATCACACTTACTAGTTTAGCGCAATAATGTCTTATCCCATTTATTCTCATTTATCCCGATGCTGTACCAATAATTAATGCCATTTCTCTTCGGGACGTAGGCGATCAAAGTTCTCTGCATATTTCTTTTCTTTATTAATTGTGAATTGTCATGACTTCTTTGGAGTGATAATGGAATGTCTTTCTGATGCTTTCTACACTGCTTTTAATCCAGAATTGTTCTTAGCGTAGACTGCTTGCCACCCAAGGCTAGAACATTCAGTGAACCACGATATTTAACCAATAGCTTGGGGGAATAAAAAATTAATTTATGCATTTTTCTTTTAAATTATTTCATCTCAACCAAGGCAATAAAGTCACTACGATGCATTACTGAGTGTGAGAAAATTTGAGGAAAAAAAACTCTATTAAGGAGAAAGAGCATTCAAAGAACTAGAATTAAGAAGACAGAAGATAACGATTGACAGTGCATTTAAATTTTTGAAGATCAAAGTTGACTGGAAAGCAAGAAGCCGGAAGAGAGTTCCGCAAGCGAGAAGTGCGAGAGAAGAAACTTTTAGCATAGAACTTACGAACTTATTCAAAGGGCAATCACAATGAATTAAAACGAACGCAACAAACTAGGCCGTTCAAATTTGAACTCGGCGCGTCGATTCCATTCCAGCGCCGTTAAATCATCACGTCAGTCGCTACTAAACAAATATTAATTACTTAATATATTTGCACAAAGGAACTAGCACATACAGTCCAATTACAATGGACTTAAATTTTTCGATTCGGTCTACTTGTTATTGGCTACCCGTCAACCTGAAAGGAAATTTGGTTGCTACTTGCAATTGTCACACACACACACACACACACACATATATATATATATATATATATATATATATATATATATATATATATATATATATGGTTAGGTAAATGAGATAACTAGATATTAATGACCATATACGCCCGTGCTGGTGTGCATATTCTGGTAAGCAAATAAATACCAAATTTAGCCAACATGTGTAGACATAATAGTGCTCAATGTGATTAGACAGAGCTAAGAAATATATATTAATAAATACATATATACCTACGTTTGGGGTGCAACTCGAGTTTCGTTGGTTACCCAACTCATCGGACACAAGATATAGCTTATTGTTTATTTACTTTTTAAACAACCAATAAGCTATATCTTATGCACAACGAGTTGGGTAACCAACGAAACTTAAGTCGCACACCAAACGTATGTGTATTTATTAATATATATATATATATATACATACACACACATATATATATATATATATACACACTTGTGTCTATGGGATAAATAAAATTCACAACACGCCTAATATCTCATTTCTTAGCAATTTTTTTCACTGTTTTCATATCCACAGGTGATGCGCTCAGCAGCTTCTGTATCACAGAGATTTTTTATACTGTTGCTAGAGATTCCATTGACCTTTCTAGATAGAGAGAGAGAGAGAGAGAGGGAGGGGGTGATGAAGAGGTTTAGATAGGTAAATAAATAATAAGAGGTTTAGATAGGTAAATAATATATAGATAGATAGATGAGAGATTTAGATTAATGATGGATAGGTTTAGATAGGTAAATATCACATAGATGGTGAAGAGAGTTAGGTAAATATCATATAGTGAAATAGATATGGAAGAGGTTTAGATAGGTAAACAACAGATTGAGAGATGATAAATAGGTTTTGATAGATAGTTGGTGAACAGGTTTAGATAGGTAAATAGACGAAGAGGTTAGATAGGTAAAATCTAGTGAAATAGATAATGAAGAGGTTTAAATAGCTAAATAACCGATAGATAGATGCTGATGGGGTTTAGATAGGTAAATATCAGATAGAAAGATGATAAAAAGGTTTTGATAGGTAAATAAGAGATAGATAGATAGATGAAGAGGTTTAGATAGGTCAATAATAGATGGTGGAGAGGGTTAGATAGGTAAATACCAGATAGGTAGATGATGACGAGGTTTATAAGGCAAATATCAGATAGATAGATGATGAAGCGATTTAGATAGGTAAATGATAGAGAAATGAAGAAGATATTTAGATAGCTAAATAACAGATTGATGAAGAGGTTTAGATATGTAAACAACAGATAGAAAGATGATAAAAAGGTTTTGATAGTTAAATAAGAGATAGATAGATAAATGAAGAAGAGGTTTAGATAGGTAACTATCACATAGATGATGAATAGGTTTAGATAGGTAAATAACAGATACATAGATGAATATATTTATATAGGTAAATAATAGATGATGGAGGGGTTTAGATACGTAAATAACAGTTAGATAGATGATAAAGAGCTTTAAATAGGTAAATAACAGATAGAAAGATGATAAAAACGTTTTGATAGGTAAATAAGTGATAGAGAGATTGATAGATGATGAAATTTAGATAGATAAATGATAGATAGGTAAAAAATAGATAGATAGATGATGAAGCGGTTTAGACCGGTAAATATAAGATAGTGATAGATGATGGAGAGGTTTAGGTAGGTAAATAACATCTAGATAGATAGATGATGAAGAGGTTTAAAAAAATGTAAATAATAGATATTGAAGTGATTTAAATAGGTAGATATGAACAGACTAGGCTAGATAGATGAGAAGATAGATGTGAAGATAGATGGATAGATAAATAGATAGATAATGTCAACATAGGTAGATAGATAAATGTCTAGATAGATAGATAGATTTATTTGTTTGTTGTTTGTTTCTTACAGGAATTTTAGATTAAATTGACAATGTAGATGAAATATTTTCCTGACAATTAAAGAAACATTTCTTCATTCAGTAAACTAAGATCATCATCATCATCATCATCATCATCATCACCAGCATCCTCTGCAGTCACGCGTCTTTCACAAAAGCACGCCCTTCTTGACACTCATGCAAGTTTAATCACTAAATAAGAGAAAAACCAAAACCATCGCGATTGCTTTTTTGTGCCATTTACCTGAATTTCATTATGAAATACTTTTCTACACACCGCCCAGTTTGTGTTGAGACTGCGCGCACGAGTAGGTGTGTGTGTGTGTGTGTGTGTGTTAGGAAGGGGTGGTCCTGTATTTGAAAGTTACTGATGCACTACTGTAAGAATTGCGCGAATGTCTGTACATCAGTAGCACGTTGGCAAAAGAAAGGCGCTTACGAAAATTTGCGCACAGTGAAACGCGCGCGGAAGCCCACGCACAAAAAGGAGAATAAAAAAAAATGCACGCATGCGTACTTTGAATTGTTGGAATTCTTTTAAGGGATGACATGAATGTCTGATTATTCGCATAACTGAAATAGCGATTTTTAATCACACACACACAAATATATATATATATATATATATATATATATATATATATATATATATATATATATATATAAAATGTTTAAGACTTACTCAGCACTTCTAGCTTTATAAATGTATCATTGGTTTTATGAGATTCAAAATTAATTCAGCCATACCAGACGTTAATATTGCGTCAAGGCTGATCTTAAATCCTTAATAAATATAAAATGTAAACTTTAAAAAAAAAGAAAAGAAAAAAATACTATTTCAATATTCCTCTCTAAGTTCTAGCGTAAAAATTAAATAACTTAAAATTAATAAAATAAAATAAATAATAGCCTTATTTTGGTACATACGCACCCAAAAACTGAACTGCGATAACATCTGAAAATTCCAAAATTCATCTTTTGAAATATCTCTTTTAATTATGAAATTTGAAGAAAAAAAATTTTTTTTCTGAAAATTACCTCCATTTACTTTTTGTCAAGGCTGATCTTAAACTTATACAGAAATTTGAACTTTTTTTTTTTTCAGTGAAAATCCCATTGATTTTGGAAATTCTGGCAAAAATCAAATAATTGTTGGATTTTAATGACTTTCAGGACTTATTCTCAAATGAATGAAATTATTTTTGAAATGTTTCTTTTTCTTAGAAAATCTTGGTAAATATATATATATATATTTTTAGCTTTTTTTTTTTTTGCAACGTCAGTCGCCATCTGTGTTCCTGAAATCTGTTTATTTATTGTTTTTTCTCCTCACTAAAGTTTTCTTATTTACTTTCACACTCAGTAACCCCTTGGCGTCTTAGTCGCATTATCGCCTTTCTTGAGGTAAAATGATTAAAAACCTGTCTATGTATAAACGTCGTTTGCCTAAAAAAGAAAAAAACGGTTGCACTGTTAATCAACGCGACAGGGAAGTGAAACATCTCTAGTGTGAATGGAATGCAAGTGAAATGCGACTAACATAATGGGGAGCGTTCTCATCTTAAAATTTTCCGTGAGTTGATAAGGAAATAAGAGCAATTATTCAGTTTCGTGTAAATTTGGCGCAATTTCCCTATCATTTTGTTAATCTCCACTCGTTGGGATGCTAATCATTTACACATGTACATTTCTTAATGCATTTTAAGAGTTGAAAGGCACGTGAAATGTGGATATTTTTTTCAGGATGTGTATTTTAAGGTGTTCTTTGAAGTTGCAGTCGCTCGTCATAAAACGTTCCGCAAGTTCTGTTTTAAACAAAACTTACTTAAAATCAGGAGAAGACAGTTGAATTTACATGGACACGTAATGAGGAAGCAGTGTACTCACAGGACATATTAAGGGCCAGAGAGACATGGGAAGGAAGCGAGCCATTTACCTGACGAGCTTGTGTGAATTGATGACGAAACGGGGGGAGTAGCAGGAGCCTCAGCAAACGGAGAAAAACTGCTAAGGATCACAAGGGATAGGAAATTGTGGAGAGCCATGATCACCTATATCTTGAAGGGATGTGGGACATAGAATATATATATATGTATATATATTTGAATGGATTTTTTTAAAGCACTGCCAAGGAATGTTGTTTTATGTTCCTGCCTTCGTTACCCTACAAATTAAAAGTATCTGTAAGAACTTTGAAATGTTATTTATTTGCTTGTTTCTCATCGAGCGCTTTCGGTTTTTCGTTCATCAAATAACAAGATTTCAAACCTTAATAGATTGTGACAAAAACTGATCATAAATGCATTTTTTTTTTTCATTCAATCTTTAAATTTCGCTATGATGGCATTTATGAATTTATGTTAATACATGAGGCAATAGGCATAGGTTGGCAATATGTGATGTTCTTAGTATTTTCTGTGTACATCCTGGGGTGACATTTTCTTCAATGCATTTCAGTAAGAATTTTTTTCCCTTTCTAAATGAATTGGCCGATAACGAAAGGAATATATATATATATATATATATATATATATATATATATATATATATATATATAATATATATATATATATATATTCCTTAAAAACTCCCGATATCGGCCAATTCAGTTAGAAATTGAAGAAAAAGTCACCCCACTATGTAAACAGAAAATACTAAGAACATCCCATCACATATTTCCAAACTATGAATGCTATTTTTTAAAGTTATCAACCTGAGACAATATGTAAATGAATTTCCTCTCTGGCACTCACACAAATAATATTTGTTCAGTTTCCTTTAAACAATCGTGCATTAATGAAAAACTGCTGACCAAATGCCTCCCAAACGCAAACATTGAGATGCTAAACAAAAGTTTGAATAATTTTACCCGTTAATGGCCACTATCCCAATTTTAAGACGGTGGACATTAATGGTTCATAGAATGAAACTTATAATGCCTGATTTTAATAAACCACAAATTAATACCAGATTTTTAAAAACTGATAATAATGGATTTTTTTTTCTTTGAAACCTTTTTTTAATATGGGATTTTTACTTTGTTATAATTAGTGCCGGTTTTTACGGTAGGCATTCCTGGTAAATAGCGCGTTCGAACTGAGTCAGTGTGTAAACAGCAGAGAAGAGGCGAATTCAATGGTGACAGTGTTGACTAGTTGTTAGAATCAGGAAGTTTTTTTTTCTAGTTCAGGTTGCCTCTTTTGGAAGTAGCACCGCACGCACGCACATACATATGCACACACACACACGCACGCACGCACGCACGCATACACACACGTGTGTGCGTGTGTATGAGCAATTAACAGCCGATATTATTTTTTATTGCTCTATTGTATTTACTGGGTACACGTCTTTCAGTAGACATCCTTGTTATTTAAACAGGGAAATTAATGTCACCTGGCATAGAGATCGAAAGTCTTGATAAAGAAAATGTCTCCTGATAGGAATCGACCCACCATTTTTTCAGGTAAATTGCTTTAAAGCTAAACGCCCGTTACAATTAAGCTACGATAAGTATTTACAGCAAGGTATGTGTGTATGGGTAGGGGTAATTGAGCTTATATATCTATAGTGAACCTCAAAATAAATCGCAATTTACATTATAAAATTGGTGAAAGACAGTTTATATGAAGATATATTTATTCGTGCGTATACATTTTCTCACACACACACACACACACACACACACACACACACACAAGAGCATTCATGTTTACTGTATTGTTTAGGTAGAATGAATATATATATATATATATATATATATATATATATATATATATATATATATACACGCGCATACTAACTCTACACCTTTCTGACAATAGTTCAATTACATCTCATTTAAATATTCATGGAGACCTACCGGACACTATTCGGAACATACTTGTTGACAACACTAATCATCATCTACATGCAAAAAAAGGCTAAAAATAATGGAAGCCTTATTAATAAAAACAAACAAACCAACACTTAATAATATTAACATTGAACATGGACATAATATCTTGACCGTGTTTTGAAACAACAACAAAAATGAAAACATTTTATAAAACATACATACAACAAACTATTTCTTATTTTAACAGTTAAAATATAATCATTGAAAATGGTTAAATGTATAGCCGAAAGCGCTCGGATAAAAAGAACATTCGGACAGTTTTTATATAATCTATCATCCGAAAAGAAAAAAAATATTAGATCGCATGAGAAATTGTATAAAAAACTAAATAAAAGCACGTTGTCTGTCGTTTTCAATGAAATGTGCACGAAAGAAGGATTGCTACCTAAATACACAAATCATATATATATATATATATCTATATATATATATATATATATATATATATATATATACCTCCACAGATTTGTGAAACCTAAGGTTTAAGATGAATGTTTTTAAATGAAAAATCTTTCTTGAAGCTTTTCGTTTAGTTTTAATTTCAAGCTAATAGAATAATTTAAAATTTCTAATGACCAAAATATTTTGCTGTATTTGATTGGAAGGAGGTTTTGTTTTGAAACTGCTAAAATTGCTAATTTTAGCGCCATTTTTTAGCCATCTTTCAGCACAATGTAATTCTTTTCATTAAAAAATCTTTCAAAAAATAAAATATACTTTTCTCAAACTTTATTTGTGGGATATTAACTAATTTAAAGTTTAATTAAACTGATTTGAAACAAGTATTACTTTTAGTTTAAAATATCGCAAAAACAAGACGGCATCTGTTCATTTAAGGTGTTGATAGCTTGACGGACAGAAGGAAGTTTATCTAATCTTTTTCTACGGTGGATATATCTGTAAAATTTACTTGAGGAATATAACGTGAGCAACGAGCAACTATTTTATATAATTTCTTAATTACCCAGTAATCTTTAAAAATTAGGAAGATATTCTCCGTAGTCTAACGTTTTATTGAATTTTAGGTACTTTGGCTTTAAATTTACTATATTTATCTCTATTATTTTTTTATAATTTCGTGTATGGACATCCATATTTACAAAAATCCGCACGTTTATAGTTTTTACTTAATAACAATATCACCTAACCAATACAATTTAATACCAAATGTTGAAAGATTTAAAACGTTATAAATTTTTCTAATTAAAATTTTAAATAAAATTAAAACAATTCATGTAAAAAATTTATTATTCATCAAAAGAAAAATTTAATTCTTAAGACAATAACCTCCATAATATATCTTCTTCATAAAAGCAATTAAAAGTTTCTCCAATTTAATAATATCTAAGTTTTATTGCATTTTTCATTTTACGATTTAGGGCAGATTTTCGGTAACTGGTGTTACTATTTTATAAGAAAAAATTGATTCAAATTATCCAAGGAGTTTTGTAAAAAAAATTTTCATCTGTTAAAAAACTGATGTAAAAAAATGTTTTTTTTACCAAGATTTTCTAAAAAAAAAATTTTTTAAATAATTTCATTCCTTTGTGAATAAGTTCTGAAAGTTTCATTAAAATCCGATAATTATTTGATTTTTGCAAAAATTTCCAAATTAATGTTTTTTTACCGCAAAAAGACGTAAAAAATCCCTATTCAGATCCCTGACCCTAACTGACGCAAAAAAAAAAAAAAGTATTTTAAACAAAATTTGGAACGCTCTAAAAAGGATGAAAAAATAAAATTTAATGTGTAGAACGACTCTTATGCAATGAAAATTTTAATTAAAAATTCACTTAATGACTTTGTGTCAGGAGACGAACCTAGTGTATACACCTGTTTGAAATAATAAAAATGTCGGAATACAAATAAATCCATCAATTCTTTATATATGCCTGTTAGGTTGTGAAATAGTATCCGAAACAAAAGTTGAGATAATGGCACAAAGTGAAAAAGCCTTTTAACGACGCCTTTCACCGACGTGCGTTAGGTTCTGCTCGTTCAGGTTGGAATGAAAGACAATGCTGTTTGTAAGAAAACATTGGCCATCTCATCCTTAAAAATCTCAACACATTTTCCTTAGTTTTGTTTTTCATTTCAAACTGAAGAAGCCAAACCTAACACTCGTCGGCAGAACGCCACGTTAAAAAGCCCACTTTGCCCATTACTCTCACACACCCCTATATATATATATATATATATATATATATATATATATATATATATATATATATATATATATGGTGGACTCTTCCTTCGTATTCGACGTATGACGGTCAAGCAGCTCAATTCCTAAGAACGGACAGCCAGACACTAGCACATGATTTGATTATAGTGGTGAAGGCTTTGTGCAGAATATATATATATATATATAAATTGCTACTGCTGGACTAATTAAGAGAAGGGGGAATTTTACACCTGATTTGAATTTTTTGGTTTACTGTTTTTACTGATTTTCATATATTTTAACTTCCTCTGAACACCGAACGTAATTTCGTGTGGGCGTATTGATTTATGCAAAGTATTTGCACAAGATGTCGTTTTTGGAATTAAGTTATCGACCGCATTCTCCAGGTCGTTTTAGAACTATGCGTGTTCGGATGTAGATTTGTGTATGCGTGATTTAAAGCATTGCTTGTGGACATATGACGGCATCAAAGCCGTTTATCTATTTGCATGTGTATCTCTGTGAGAGCCAGAAAGCGAAATTGTTATTGAAAAAGTGTACGTGTCCAGCGGCCTACTCATAACAATGTCTGCCAACGAGGAAGAGGGACGCTGTCGTCTGCTATTTCCAGTTAATATCGGCTGTCAGTTGACCCTCGGGTCTTTTTCCATATCCTGGACCAATTAACTACAATTAAATAGGCATGCAGTTGGCTTCGTGATGAAATTAAATAAATAAATAAATACATTCACTGGCACTATACAAAGGAAAATACTCCGCATTTTTCGAATTCATTCAACATACAAAATGTCGTCTGCAAAATTTCTTCTCTATTTTGTTTCGCTGTTACTCCGTTACAGATTTTACAAGAACATGTCGGAACTGACCGCTTTGTGCATGGAATATTAGCGACTTACTAAGAAACTTAAACTGGAATGTAAAATATGTTAATACGATTATTAAATGAACTACTTTATCAGACGTTTGACTGCAGACATGTTTCTTTTATTGATTTATTTTTTATAGTACACTATCAGCTGTTACCGTCAGTGATAAGCACTGACACTTTCAAAAGTAATATTATCTTTCACGCAAGCATCGTATAACGAAAGTAGAAGGTTGCAAACGGTTTATTTTCTCTACTCACAAATGTAAGTGTGTCCACTTCAAGGGCATCAGCCGTTGAATAGTCATAGCCAGTTACACTCATTAGACAATTACTAGTTATCAGTGATAACAAATTTAGCATAGAAGATAAGAAAATTGAACATAGGACAAGTTGCACTAGGAATAATTTTGTCCAGCGCCATAAGATTCTACATAACCAAAATATTAACCTGAAAACTCGAATCATGTTCTTAAATAGTCTCGTTAGAGCTAGGCTCGTAGATGCCATGTATGGCGTCCAACATTCAGAAATGTCTAAACTAGCAGTTATATATATCTGTTTTCACAGATCCATGATTAAAAATGGCTTCAAGCGGACTAATTCTCTTGGTCGTCATGAAGACAATCTGTTATCTGATCTTAAAGGCTGGCGCTACGTAATCACAAACAAATAACACATACCACATCACTTGAACACTTTCACCAGCAACAACAACAAAAATGGGCAGCACATGTCACTCGAAAGAAAAATAATTATATAATCAAAATACTAACTTCCCACACTGCTATAGACAAAAGGTTTAGAATGAAACTCCTATCAATGCGAAGAAAGAGCTATAACATTTAGTGTATTTGAGAAGTCCAATTTTCTGAAAAACTGTTTTTTAATTAAAAAAAAAACAAAGATTTGATAAATTTCATCTGTAAGTAACTCTAAACAGTTCGGTCAATAACTGGGATGTGTCCGGGTGATGTAGTGGATAGCGGTTCGGATTTAGAGTGCCGAGTTCGAATTACTGTCGATCGTACATTAAACAGAGAAAATTTCGGATCAAAATTCAGTTAGCATCTACGTGGCTGTCACTGTCTATATAATACATCTTATTTTATATAAATGCTAACTTTAAAAGTATTTTGATAGATTGATTTGTTTTTTATGGTCTACCAACCTTTAGTCCTACTAATTAACCCATAGTTGGGGAAATAGTCGGATTCATACTTTCGCCAACGGAATTTGCGCGTAAGTGAATATAATGAAGCCGACTGGAATTGGAAATCGGCTTTCCGATTTCCAATTCCAGGTCGTTATACATTACACCATCCGCGCATCCAAGCTTACAACATCTGGTATTCCCATCTAGGTACTGACCAGGGTCGACTTTGCTTAACTTCGTTCAAGAATTGCATTGTGATCCTCGAGGTGGCACATTAATCTACAACCTAGAGTAGTGGTTGTGTGTCCTCCATACAAATGAAGATTTTGAAACGACATTAGTCCAGTGCAGTTGTGGTTGTTGAAAGCTGACTAAGGTAGAAGGCTTTTAAATTTTCTGCAGTAAATTCTAAGTCATATATATTGTGGCTTTCTTTAGAGTTGGTTTTATTTACCTGCCGGCGACATAGGTAATCCGTTGTTTACCAGTGTTTGTTGCCTTATTTACATTCGGACTAATATTTATTTGATTTGTCTGTATGATAAATAATGGACAGGAGAAGAGGAGATAAGTGTTGCCCTGTTGATCAAATTTTAAATAACGACTATATATGTGTGGACATTTGCTGTTATGGTTATGGTGGTAAGAGATTGAGCTTCTCCCTCTCTATCTTATATATATATATATATATATATATATATATATATATATATATATAATGTGTGTGTGTGTTTGTTTGCATGAAGATGGCTGTGAAGGTATTACCATAGTGGAATTAACTGTTTCCTTACAAGGAAACATTCGGTATTCACTGACTGAACAGTTACCGTTACTGTCGGTTAAAATTTATAACATTTTTATCTTAAAATTTATAACATTTTTATCTTTTCTAGAAAAGTAGGTTTCTCAACTTCGCTGTTATCGCTCACTCTAGTAAAGGAGTTTCCTTCCTATCTTTTTGTTTAAAGTAGTGTGGAAAGACACTACCATTTAATTATGTAATTACTTTCCCTTCGTACTCCATATACTATCCATTTTAGCTGTTGCTGCCGATGAAAGTGTTTAAGTGACGTGTTTCAGCTATTTGCTAAAGTTCTTTGTGATTCTACAGTGCCTGTCTACGAGATCCGAATAAGGAAAATCCATTCCAATCTCACAGGTTTCATTCGCTTGTATCTATTTTTAATCATTGATCTGAGAAAACGGTTGTATATAGCTGATAATTCTGAATGACTTGGACGACATCCATGCCACCCGTATGAGAGTCTGATGAGGCTATTTAATAATACAGCATGAATAAGTTTTATGTAGATGATAGTTTAGATATCTACGAATGAGTTGGTGGATGAGCATGGCATCCAGATTCGAGTTTTGATTTGACGAGGCTACTTAAGAATACAACTAAATTTGGTTGTATATAGATGATAGTTTTGACTTCTGTAAACAATATTGACGCTATACATGGCATTGATGCGAGAGTCTAGATCTGATGAGGCTATTTAAGAATACAACCTAACTTGGTTGTATATAGATAATAGTTTAGACATTTCTGAATGAGTTGGACGACATACAAGACATCCATATGAGAGTCTAGATATGACGAGGCTATTTCAAAATACAACTGGAATTGTTTGTATATAGATGATAGTTTAGACATTTCTGGATTAGTTGAACGATATTTGTGGCACCCATATGAGAGTCTTGATCTAATTTAATAATACAACTTAAATTGATCAGATGGTAAGAAGCAAGAAACACATGTCAGTTACGTGTTCCAATAATTTTATTCACTTGAAAAATGGGTGGGTTCAAACAAAAGGTGGCATGTCCTAAGTTGTTTAACATATCTAAATGTAAATACCAGAAAATAAAAGCTTAAATTCTGAACTCGTGTCTCATATTCATCTTTTGATCTTAAAACCAAATGTTTTCAATGAATCACTAAAACAAAGGAATTGGCCTTGCAGTTCCAATACTTTTGGAGGGGAC